>JAFIDM010012231.1:48479280-48515382 GCA_023159025.1 Thereuonema tuberculata | reverse complement strand
GTTTTTCGTTTTAAATCTTACAAGTATTTTCTCAGCTGGATAAATTTTTACTTCTGCACTTAAATATGAAAAAGGGTGGAGGGTTTGTTAAAGATCGGTGGGTTAATGTTACATTGAAGTGGATTTATCAAATCCATATTCAACTATATTCTGAACAGAAATAGATTCATTGTAACAATTAGATGATGTCAAGAGATACAGTGGCTCTTTGCATTTGCGAAGAAAATGATTTGATTATTTACATAAAATGGAAGAAGTCGTAAAATTTATTGAGTGGTTAGTATGTTGCACCTGAGCAGCAGTGGTGGCATAATTAAGGTCTTTAACTTTGATCGCTGTGATTGATCTGCTGTGCCAGACGTTTATTGAGTGGTTAGTATGTTGCACCTGAGCAGCAGTGGTGGCATAATTAAGGCCTTTAACTTTGATCGCTCTGATTGATATGCTGTGCCAGACGTTTATGGAGCTTCTGTCTTGATTCTCCTATGTATGTGCAAGAATTTTTATCACACTGGATCGAATATACAGTTCCCTTAGAAAGTAAAGGGGGAAGGGAAGAATTCTTAGTCTACAACAAGTTCAAAACCTAGTCTTTCCGTGTTTTTTTCATGTAGTTTCTTTCCAATTTCAAATTTTAAAGAAAATCAATTGAAATTTAACATTTCTTTAATGCAAATTACTAACTTTTGTTTTGAAGCTCAAGTGTTAAAATCTAAACAAAATATGTGAATTTCCAATTCTGCCTGCTAATCTCCCATTTATTTTAATAGTATTAATTATATTAGTAGTTTAAATTTTGATATCGAAAAAGCTTTCTTTATGTTATTGAAGTTGATCAAAAATATAAGTATGCACTCTCATAAGGTAATATTATTGTTTCCATTCTCTTTTCATTTAAAATTTATAGATGAGAGTCCTTAATTTTATTATCAAACATGGAAGCCATATAGAAACAGTTCATGTAAAATTAATGTAAAAACACCAAAAACTAATCTTTTACAAAAATTAAATCTTCAACATAATAAAGTTTAAACATTTCATATTGGTTATTGCATGCATTTAAAATTAATAAAAATCAAATTTAAAATTCTAAAAATTTGATCTCTGTTGATTTCTAGTTATTTTTTTACCGAAATGAAACTGAATATGATTTCATAATAATTGCACAACTCCAATTGCACAACTGCATGATAGTTACTACTTTTTCTTATAACTATTGGGTCGGTGCATAATTATCAGGCGTTTTTGTAGGTGTGTTTTTTGGTAATAAAAATTGCTGTTTTGCTATTTGTTATTTAAATTTTCGTGTATAAACCCAAATGTCAGCTAACATATCAAGTGAACTTTTTTTTCGGCTTCTATCATTCTCATATTCACAGCTAATTTCAATTTTTGACATTTAGTGTTCTCATATATTGCTCAGATATATTACTCTTTAATTATATAATGGAACCGGAAACTTGATAGTCTTCAATTCAGAAATTGTAGTGGGTATACTTGAATTGTAAATTTGAAATAAGATATCGGCATTTGCTACGTGAGATATTTTCGAAAGTAACCATTTTGAAATGGTTATCTGTCACAGCCGTGATCAATATTTTGAATTTTTTTAATAAAGCATGTTTCAATTCAATCCATTGTTTAAATCTTAACTCATTGCTATTTTTGATGGATTTTTTTTTCGGTGGCATACTTTTTAAACTATTCTTAATAATATACAAATAATTTAAAGTTAAACAAGATACTATTCATCGTGAATGTAATATCACAAAAAACAAATTCACTGCAAATACAGTTCTGGACCAAATAAACATCAATGAAACATTCCACATCCCCTTGCGATAATAGGGCATGTCCGAATGTCGCTGTCTATTTGATTATAAACTGTATAGTAACTGGCATTAGGTTTTGAATTAATGGAGGCAATGATGGTCCGTGTTTTCGTCCTTGTCCGCAGGAATGATTGTAATATCCGCTGTAAAAATGCCTTTTCTTCTGTGCTCGGAACTATTATTGCTTCGACTGATTCAAAACCTAATATTAGTTATTATAGAATTTATATTCACATAGACCGTGTTGTTCGGACAAGCCCTACTGTAACGTGGGAATGTAGCATATTTCAGTACTGTTATTTTGTCCAATGCTGTATTAATACTTATTAGAAAGTGCGAAATATTAGAAAAAAGATAGAACCATCTGAAGGTATCTCTAGCAAATTAGTAGTTTAAAATATCTTCGTCCGTTTGGCGAGAAAGGGAAGAAATAAAGGTGAAGGGATCAATAAAAAAATCACCTATTCTTACATCGAAAAAGGATAACCATCATTATCACACCTGAAAACTGACACGACATTTTGTCAAGCCATTTTTTCAATTGCTTTTATTTGCCTTGGCAACCTTTCATTTTCTTTATTATGCAACCTTATTTTCCCGTTGGAACTTCGCCCCTTGTTTGGTCTTTCACGCCATACTGTTTGACTTTTCTTCTGTTTGATTAATTCTTACTGTCTTCTATCATTCTTAAACATTTTTGTTTTATTTTATTTTCTGTGGAAACCCACCCCTTCCCTTTCGTCTTTAGATTATTTTGAAATGTACTCAAAAGTCGTCTCGGCTTCACTCCTACAAGAGGCTTCACTCCTACAGGCTACAAAAATGCCTCTTATCCAACAGAACGATATGAGTATCGTCAAGTTAGAGGGCTCATAAATTTAATGCAATAATCAGTATACTATAGTCTATCTAGATGTCGGTTTCCAAGATCTATTATCTAGTAATATGAATGTAATTGCTGATGCTAACATTTTAGGACATACTGGAAATTGATTCCTCTGAAAATATGTAATTGAACTTTTGCACCAAGAGTGTTCAAATTGTAGACTGTCAAAAGAATGTAATCAGAAAATATTTTGTAAAGTGAATCATGTAAAAACTCACCCTCCGTAAGCCCAAAAAGGATAAACTATCAGATATCACATGTGAATGCTGTCACGGACATTTTTTTTATTGTTATTTATATTCAGTTATTTTAACTCGTTTCGATTTGTTTTTACCAGTTGCTATGGCAACCTTTTTTTTTATTACGCAATCTTATTTTCCCGTGTGAACTTCACCCGCTATCTTTCTTTTTTCACTTCTTACTTTTTGATCTCTCCTCTGTTTGGTTAATTCTTACTGTCTTCTATCATTCTTAATCAATTATTTTTCTCTTTTACACTCATTAACAAAAAAAACTGCGAACCTAGAAGGAGTTGTCCGATTATAATGAAATTTCGTATGCAAAGACATTGGGACCGCCCATGCAAATGATTAAACCTTGGTGTCCAATGAATGAATAGCGAGAGCTACAGCGCATCGGAAATGCGCACTCAGCAGGTATACATAAGAAGCTATTCTCAATCTGATGGTCAAAATTTCTGTTGCATTGCGAGTTAGGATACCTTTCAACGACTAAAAAAATGTCTCGCACCAGGATTCGAGCTCATTACGTGCAACTGTAATGAAAGAGGTCGTATCATTGGATTGAAAGAGGCAGGTTGGGCAAATCGGAGAATCGCTCGTCCTATGGGTCGAAGTGATGCGGCGATTAGAAGATGCTGGCAGGAATGGGTGGACAATGGCAGATTTCAGCGTCATGAAGTTAGCGGTCGACCTAGGGCCACAGCAGAGTGGGAGGATAGAGTAATTGTCAGATCAGCTGTCACAGCGCCTGAATCATCGTTATCAACCATCAGACGTGCGACCCGCACACGAGTGTCCACCATGACCATTCACACACGGCTGAGAGAGCGACAAGTATGCTCGTCCCGACCGCTACGCCACCTGCCACTCACGTCTGCACACCGTCGGGCCAGATTACAGTTGTGCTTTGCTCGATCCTGTTGGAATGATGCTGACTGGGGACGTATAGTATTTAGCGATGAATCCCGCTTCCAACTGTGTCCTGACAATCGTCGCAGACGTGTCTGGAGACGCCCAGTGCAGCGTGCCGATCCCGCTTTCACTATTGCACGCCACACAGGCCCTCAACCAGGAAATATGGTCTGGGGTGCCATTTTCCTTGACAGCCGGACCCCTTTGGTCGTCATTAGCGGCACACTTACAGCACAGCGATACGTCGACGACATTCTGAGACCTGTTTTGATACCCTTCCTTTTGCAGTACCCTGGCCTTATTTTTCAGCAAGATAATGCCAGACCACATATGGCACGTGTTGCTATGACCTGTCTTGCAGCTTGTGAAACACTTCCTTGGCCAGGCAGATCCCCAGATCTCTCTCCAATCGAGCATGTCTGTAATTTGATGGGAAGGCTATTGCATCCACCAGGGAATGCAGATGACCTAGCCCGACAATTGGAGCAAATTTGGCAAGAAATGCCTCAGAAGATCATCAGGGAGCTTTATCACTCTATGCCACGTCGTGTGGCAGCTTGCATTCAGGGTAGAGATGGGTCAACACCTTATTGAGCTCGTTACTTTGTAACTCTGTAACTCTGAAATAAATCATTCAATTTGTCTGATTTTTTAATCATTTTCTATTCTGTACATAATCTTCCTCTCCACCAATTTTTGTCTCAATCGGACAACTCCTTCTAGGTCGTCGTTTTTTTGTTAATGAGTGTACTTTCTGTGGAAACCCACCGCTCCCTTTTCGTCTTTAGATTATTTTGAAATGCACTCAGAAATCGTCTCGGCTTCACTCTTGAAAACACCAAAAATGTAGCCTTCTATCTGACAGGACGATATGAGTATCGTGAAGATAGGAAACTCATGAATTTTAATGCAGTGATTAGTATACTAATAGTTTATTTGGATATGGGTTTCAAAGATCTTATATCTAGTAATATGAATGTAATTCCTGATGCTAAAATTTAGGGACACACTGTTAATTGAGTCCTCTGAAAATGTGCAAATGGACTCTGACAATGGACTGCAATTCTGCACCAACAGTATTTAAATTGCAAGACTGTCAAACGAATGTAATCACATAATAAGTTGTCTGCATTACACAGTCGATCAACCCATGCGAGATTCTTAGCATGCAGATGTAGTGGAATCTAGATCAATTATTCTTTCTTTTATTATATAACTGTGTGGATCGAGTGCAATCAAGATATCTGTTTTGAATGTAATGGGTTTTAAAATACTATCTCTATGTAGATTTATCATATGAACACATGCTAATTGCAACGTTTTAATACGTAAAAACATTGGAAGAACATTTTATATTTTCTTAAATATTTGTGGTGATTTCTCAAAATCTTTGAGATTAAAGTAATTGGAGACAAATATTTCTCTGTCAATAGTTTAGACATGAAAATGAAATTTTAAAATATCCTTAGATTGAAGTTAATTTCGAGATATTTGACAATCATATGATTCTTCTATACTAATCGAACAGGTTAAAAAGCTTTGGTTCGTGTTCTATCATTTATCATATCGTTGTGAATCAGTACTATTCCGAACCAACAGTCGATTAAATTTCAGATGCCTCACAAAGCTCATCTCCTTTTTCTTTCTTATCACTTGATCACGAAATTCCTTTCCAGTTCATTGGTGATGGTTATTGTCACCTGGTTGTTACAAATATTTATGATCATACTGGGCCCAAAAACAATCAGAAGAAAGATAATAAAACAAGGTAAACATTATCAAATCAATGAATAAAATAGATAACATGTAAAATTCTTGACTCAATATACAATAAACGAGTTTAATAAAATAGATGAACATATAAGGATAATAATGAGATTGTCAAATATCGCGAAATCAAGTTCAATCTAAGAATATTTCTACAATTTCATTTTCATGTCTAACTTTTGACAGATGGTTCTATCCTCTTTCTAATATTTCTCACTTTCTAATAAGTGTTAATACAGTATTGGACAAAATAACAGTACTGAAATATTGTACATTCCCACGCGATGATAGGGCATGTCCGAACAACACAATCTATTTGAATATTAATTGTATTATAACTAGCATTAGGTTTTGAAATAATGGAGGCAATAATGGTCCAGGTTTTCATTCTAGTCCGCCGGAACGATTGTAATATCCGATAAAAAAATACCTTTTCTTCTGTGCTCAGAACTATTATTGCCTCGACTGATTCAAAACCTAATAGCAGTTACTACACAGTTTATAATGAAATAGACAGCGATATTCGGATATGCCCTATTATCGCAGAGGGAGTGGAATATTTGAGTACGGCTTATTTCGCCCAGAACCATTTGCAGTGAATGATTTATTGTCAACTTTTATTATTGGATATAACATTCACGACGAATCGGTGTCTTCTTTAATTTTAAAATATTTGTATATTATCAAGAATAGATTCCAGAGTATTCTACTGAAAAAAAGAAAACTCCATCCAAAATAGCAATAAGTAAGGATTTAAACAATGGATCGAACTTGTTCCACCAATCTACGAGTTCAAATATCCCATTTTGATAGAAATCTGGCGAGCGGGAGTGGAAGAAGGCATCTAGGCAATGTTTTGTATTATTAGCAGTAGTGAAGGTTTTCTTAGCAAGAAAACTGACAAAAAATCTGAAATAATGGAAGTCTGTTGGGGAAGGTCCGGGGAGAATTGACGGTAAGACAATATTTCCAATTCTCCTGCAATTTTTGTTGGGTCTGTACCGCGACACATGAGGGAGTGTTATCCTGACAGAATACCACTCCATGGCGATTAATCAACGATAGTTTTTCTTGCAGGGCACCATGGAGACAGTCAAACTATCCGATGTAGGAATACTTTGTAATAGTTGTATTCTCCAGAAACATTTCGTAATGAATCTCACAATGCATTTCTACCAGCAACCTAGCATCACCATCGGTCCAGGCATCGGTGGCTTTTCGAACTTCTGTGGGAATTGTCCCAGTATTGTTCAAGCTCTATATCTCATAACAGTCACGTATGTTAACCATTTTCGTCACCAGTGACCAAAATATGCAAAAGGCCCTCCCATTTCTCACTTCAACGCAGGGAAACAGCAGTGTGTACCGTTTTGTCTTATTCTCTTCTGAAAAAGCATGAGGTATTCTTTTTTTCAGTCACAGGAATATCCCAACTTCCCCAGATTGGTGTTGATGGTCGTATGGGTGATCTGCAGTTCCTCTGCCATTTCCCAAAGTGTTGCTTCAGGCTTAGTCGAAATTCCAACGTTCACCTACATCATCTTCCACCTCACAGTATCGTCCATCTCTGGGCTCTGACAGATCCCGTACACCAGTGTCCAACTGTCCAGTCATAGTAAATACTCTCTCCGATAACATCATCTAACGCTTTTCGCAATTTTACAATTGCTTCCGTCACTGATATGACGGATAATTCTGAAGATGGCGTTTAAATTCCATGAATAAAAAATTAGTATGAAGAAAGTGTAGTAATAAGATGCTGTGCTGCACATCTATCTGCGCGGCAAGTTCGGGAAAAATTGGGTCATTTAAGATCGATTATCAGTAATACTATACTGAATTGTTATCACTTGGGTCAATTACAGTGGACGACCCATCAAACTCAAATAAAAGATGCTACGTAGATTGCTATGGCAAAAATATTCTTTGTCAGCACACAATGCTGAATGCGGAGCAGACATGTTGAACCCTTTTCCGATCAGATGCACGAGTGTGAGTGTGGCGGATGTCCTGCGAAAGTCACTTATCACCCCAACTGTGAAATTAGATGGTGGCGATGTGTTAGTGTGTTCTTCTTTTTCCTGGTAGTAATGAAATGCACCTTGAACAACGAGAGGTATCTGAACATTCTGGATAATGAAACAATTCCTCCATTCTAGCGTTTGTATGGAATGGTTTCTTGTCTCTATCAGAAAGACAATGTAGTCTGTCATAAGGCTGTTGTAACTGTACGGCACGAACATCACCACACTTGACTGACCTCCACAGATCTAATCGACAAGACCGATCTGAACCTGTTCAACATCCGCGGGAAAAACTGGAATCTGAGTTCCAGGGACAATTAATCCTTAATGCAGTGTTTCTCAACCTGTGGGGCGCGCCCCCCTAGGGGGGCGTGATAAAACTAAAGGGGGGGCGCGAGTATATCGAGAAAAAATGAGAAAAAATTTTATTAACAAATTTATCAAATTTACTGAAAGAAAAGCCATAATAAAAAATAAAATACACATTTACACTGACATAATAAAAAATAATAACTTTCTGACATAATAAAAAATAATAACGTTCTGATATAATAAATAATATTGACATAATAAAAAATAAAATACACACTAATATAATACACTTATAAACAAGATTAATACTTATTAGTGACCAAAAAGAAGATTAATACTTGTTATTGACTCCCTTGGGCCTGTCTTGCAGAGCAAAGTTTTTCGAAAGAAGGTTTAGTATTAGAAATTGAGACTCTAAGCTCTTTTTCTATATTTAGCTGAGATCTATATTTTGTCTTCAAAGCAGCCACTGCAGAAAATCCGGTTTCGCAAAGGTAGGATGTTGAAAATTGTAATAGTATACGAAACGCTCTTGTTTTTAGTGCAGAAAACTCATCATCCAACCCTGCCCAAAATTCAAAGAGTGTTTTATTACTAAATTGTCTTGTGATTTCGCCACTTGCCGTGAAGTCTATAAAGATTTCTTCTTAGGCAGTTGAAAGACCTTCGGGAGTATTTTGAAATGGGTCCCTAACCCACTCGTAACTTGCTATCAAATTGAAGTCAGCAAGAAAATACTTTTTAAAATTCTTTGCCAGCATGAATAAATGATTTTCAATAGTTACAAAAACAACATCCACATGTTGTTCTTCAGTCTTGTAAATTTTAATACACTCATCCACATTTGCAAACATTTCTAGGTTTTTTTGCTTTACATTTCTGCTCCACAATTCAAGTTTTCTACAAAAAGCATTAACTTTATCACCCGTATCCAAGATATGTGTGTTTGCTCCTTGGAGTTGAAGATTCAAGGCATTTAATTTCTCGAATATGTCCACCAAGTAGCTCAATTTCATCAAAAATAAATCATCTCGAAACTTCTCGGCTTCCGGTCGGTTTTCCTCTTCTAGAAAAATGGCGATTTCATCTCTTAATTCTTAAACACGTTGCAAAAATCTCCCACTTGATAACCATCTTGCCTCGCAATAAAACAGTAACGCTGAATGTACTGCACCCATGTCTTTACAAAGTGCAGAAAAGAATCTTGATTTTAGGGCTCTCATTTTTATATAATTTACTACGGTAACCACCGTCGTTAGCACAATATTCAGACCAGGACTCATTTCTTTGGAAGCCAGTGCTTCTCTGTGGATCATGCAATGTGTCCAGATACACTGTGGAGATTTTTGTTTCACAAGTGCTTGTACACTTTGGAATCTTCCAGACATTGTACGAGCACCATCGGTGCATATTCCGACGCAATTTTTCCACTCTATATTTGCCTCATTTAAAAAATCATTTAAGATAGCAAATAATGAAAGTGCTGTTGCTTTGAGTTCTATTGGTTTGCAGAATAGTAGTTCTTCCACTGCTGACATACCATCACAAAATCGAACATAGGCAATTAAATGAGCATCTTTATTACTATCTGTTGCCTCATCAAGCTGAATTGAAAAAAAATTGTCATGCAACTTTCCGAAAAGCTGATGCTGTACATCTTCAGCTATATCACCAATTCGACGGGTAACAGTATCATTTGATAAAGGTATGGACTGCAATTGTTTGGCAAAATTATCTGCAAACATAGTTTCTACAATCTCAATTGCAGCTGGCAGAATAAGCTCTTCACCAATGGTGTGAGGCTTTTTACATCTGGCTATTTGATATGAAACTTTGTAAGAGGCAAGTAAAGCTTTTTCATTCACAGACAAAGCGTTTTTTAAAAACGATTTTTGCTTTTCATATGATTTTAATTTTAATTCGAAGAATTCTAGGGGTTTGCTAACGTACTCACTATGAAGGGTTTCCAAATGCCGTTTAAGTTTATTAGGTTTCATGCTGTCTGCTGCCAAAATTTTTGAGCAAATGACACACAGGGGCCGTTCTTCTCCATTTACTTCAGTGCTGCTAAACCCAAAATTTACATATTCTTGAGAATATTTTCTTGATTTTATCTTCGGAACCACTGTCGCCTGTGCACTTGTTAATGCTTCACTATTGTCTAATGCTCGCTTTCGACCACTTAAAAATTTATCCATGATTATGTACACATACACTCTATAATTCTACTGTTACTCGAAAATCGTGAATTGTAGATAACATGCAAATTATAAGGTATATATTCACGGTAGAGGTAGAGGTTGTGACGCCTAGCCGTAGGTTCGAAGGCGCACATGTAAAATGAACGGTCGAAAGAGAGTTTTGCGCAGTGGAATCCTTGATCTAAGTAATTAGGATCTTGTGCTGGGCTCCTTTTACTTTAGAAATTAACCTTAGAAATCGAGAAGGATTAAATAAGGGGCAACTGCGCTTCCCTGCGTTTCCAGTAGGGGGGGGGTTTGTTTACAAACAGAGAGGCCCCCACTCAGACTCGCCAGTCGCGGCCGCGGCCTTGCCTGAGACGTCTGACTCTCAGCGCGAATTTTCTCCTCAATATCGATCAGTAAAAATAGTCAACCAAGTGAATAAATGAAAATAGAAAGGGGCATATCAACTAATTCAGAAAATAAATATGATGGATTTAAAAATGGATTATATACATATATTTACAAGGGAAAGAGCACAGGGAGAAAAGATAATGAAAGAGATAAATACATAAGATGTACGCCTTACCCCGGTGCTGTCAAACTAAGCTGATGATATACTAGATTAAATATAAGATTTACATACATGGATATCCGAAACTAAATGAAAGTCACTTAATGTAGCCACATTGATATGCACTATCACAGTTCACATGAGTTCGCTTGGTTCATTACAGTTCTCGAAGGTGAAGATGAGGATTTGAGTCCCGAAGCTCAGTCTCTACTCTTGCTCACTCGAAGGGCACACCTGCCGGGCGCAGGTAGGTTTGGTGGAATCGCCGGTCTCACCTTTGCAGCGGATTCTCTCGATGATGAAGACCCATGGAGTGGAGGAATGTTCGCAGACGCGACCAAAGTCCACCGGGTTTGCTATCTTGGTGATTTGTAGGTCTCTACTCTCCCGCAATACCCTAAGCTACACAAATCCCGAGGATATAGATGAATGTTCATCTTTTCAGGCGCAACAGAATCCTTGAGTCACATGTGTAGGTCTAAGCGGCTCCTTGGGGATGGAGACGAACGTCTTTTGTCAGCTTTGAGTCTGGTTATCATTCTCAGGCGGTGGGCATTCGAAAAACGGTGGAAATATGGCTGTCCGCCCGCCTTTTATCGAAGTGGATTTCACCCACCTTCCAGAGCACCGCTCGGTCCCCTCTGTGTATTGTTTCACTTCTCTTCGGAGTCCCGTTTACTTGGAGTGATCTGTTAGCCGGCTGCAAGGTGGAGAGAAGACAAACGAAGGACACAAATGAAGCAATAAAACAAAGACAAAGGGAAGGCAAGATGGACACCAGATGGAGAAAGCATCTGGAAAACAACTGATTTTGAGAAACAAAGAGGCGGTAAGATGAATTTTGGGGAAAACAAGAAAATGAGAAAATATTACTAAAAGATTCAATATCTTTAATATGATGAAAATAGAGGGTAAGAGAGAAAGAAATTATTCAACAACTACCAAGGCGTTACAAGGTAGAAGGATCGACTCGACTGAGACTAAATTTTGTATGCTAACGTTTATTGCAATAGATTTTAGTACAAAACTAATTTTTAAATAATTTTTGAGGTTTATTATCAAAGTAGTGTAGCTTCGACGTCAAAATACAATTAAATTAAATTGAATAGATGCTTATATTACGATTACAGCACGATTTCAGTGAAAGTTATTGGGGGGGGGGGGCGCGATGAGAATTGTGATTGAAAGTTGGGTCGCAAGTACTAAAAGGTTGAGAAACACTGCCTTAATGTCCAGGTAATGACAAACACTACATCGATTACGAATTATAATCATTATTGCATTAGATGTATGATGTGTAAATGCACGATTTATGGTACAGCATTGCAGAACGTAACCGATGGGTTAACCAGATACTATCATGAATCCTTTTGAACCCTTCATACGACAGTTAGTTCTGCGCTCCGCAATTTGATGGAGATTGTGGTTCATGATATTTTCCAAGACCTAGATCCTGATAAACTATGAGTTCCAGAGTTGTCTTTGACACTTCCGTGACCTGCCAATGCTTCTGTGAATATACAAGTTCCACTTAGACAAAATTTGTTTTTATCTTTCGTACAAAGGCGTGAGAACACATATGTTATGGGTACAATTTCCGAAGGATAAATTGTTTCAGTACAGACTGCCAGTACAGTAATTGGCTTTCTTTTGCTCTCAGTAATTATTGAACTAATAGTTGACTTTGTGACCATGAAATTTGACTGTTTCCGCATTGTAATTTTGCTTGAATACGAAATTTTCTAATCCGAAAGAGCAATTATATTATCCTCTCATCAAATTGGAACCCAAAGTGGTATTTTTGACAGCAAATAACATTCCCAAGCAAAACGGTTTTTTTTTTATTTCTACATGATTATGCGATCGTGTTATATGGTATTTGCATTAGCTGTGGCTCCTTTGTGCAATCATATGTATAATCCTTATAGCATTTTCATTTTCTGTTTACAATAAATTTTCCGATAAATTCGCTTATTTTTAAATTAATCTCTCAAGGGAGACTCACGACCCAGCACCACTCTTATTGGAAGAGATGATTCAGAAAGGGGAAAAGGAGGCAACGCTAAATCCGGCCTGGGGTGTTACTCACTCAAGAGTTGCCTCACGCCGACTCGGGGGGGGGGGGGGGCAAAAGGAAAACGAAAAGACGATATGGGAGAAGAGAATAAGAGACCGAAAGAGAAGCGGTAGAGCTGGTGGGTCACGAAGCTATGGTGACCCGAGCTCAAGGCATGCTGAGGACACATTTTTCTTTCTTTATTTTACTTTGATTTTTGCGTTTGTTACCGTTCTTTTTCCGTGGTTTAACTTTGTACTGTTTTTACTTTACGTTTTACATTGTACGTAACGGTTATGATGCATAGTATTAAAACAAAAGCTAAAATATATGTTAAACTTTCTGCAGCTCTAATGAACTTTAATGAAATAATGCGTTAGAAAACTCAATCAGAAAGATGAAGTATGTTTGAGCACAAGTAAATATAATAATAGAACTTAAGAAGAATTATGATACAATGGGATGGTGCCGTTAATATTTTAGCTTATTTTTGAATACCGTTATTCCAAAAGTGAAGTATAATGCCAAAAGTTAAATCAAAACGAAAAAAACGTAACGAAAAAAAAAGAAAACAAAAAGAAGGAAAAACAAATGTGTCCTCAGCATGACTCGAACACGAATCGCCAATCCCGTAAACAATCGCGGTCACCATTGCCGCTTCTCTCTCCGTGTGTTATTCTCTTCTCCCATATCGCCTTTATTCATTTTTTTCCTCAATGAATAACGGTAAGCATCAGATAACCATAAAAGATCAATACTACTTAGAGTAATCAACATTAGATATTTCAATTGAAATGCACAAATATTTTTGTACCAGAAAAATAGGTGAATTCAAGATGTTATCAATGTTTGTAGAAATTTAAGTTATTAATCATAATTGTAAGCTAATTAATACAAATATTATGATAGTCATCAATATTTTCGTTATTATATAAGTTCAATCGAATGTTATTGTGTAAAAAGTGAAGTCACTACAGAACATTAAATAATGCAATAAAACATCAAGTACAAGATATTGGCATTCGTTATTGCTTTTTTCTTTCATCAATTAAAACAATCTTTAATAATATCATTTGTAATTTATCATTCATTTGAATTCGAATAGCTTTTTATTCTCGAAAAAAAAAATAATGACGGCTCTCAACTAAAGTTGTTTTTTTTTTTTACTATTATCCTTTGGTATAAAGACATTTATGACTTTTGAAATTAATACAAAGCAGATAATAAAAAAACACAGGAATTACTGTGAGTTACGTGCGAAGCATTTTAGTTCACGGAAACATCTTAGAATGAGCTGAGGTACCCGAAAGGTTGCTCAGTTCGACTGCATGAGATAAAACATTTTGTGCACTTGTCCTAAAAACAATAAGTAAACTTAGTAAAAATAATTTTTCTATTATACTTCTTTCAGCTTTCTCTGTGCCGGAAAGTTCCACGGACAAAAATATAGAACCTTTTGGCTTGAGACCCTCGAAATATATTTTATTATTGGGGAAAGAGCTAACAATTCATTCCCACATAAAATTAAAATGACGGAAATCGAGTTGAATTAGAAAAGCAATAAGTACAGTAACTTATTTAAAGAATCGTGCTATTGCAAATAAAAGAAGAGGAACATTGCCACATACGAAAATAGAACCGTAAATAAAACGTATAGTGGGAGAATCGTGGGAGAATAGTGATTCACTTATTGAATGTAGATTAACTTATATGTGAATTGTTGCACTCAGAGTATGTGTATGATAGAGATATTGTTTGAAACCCAATTTTGATTGTTAATTGCTGAAAGCTTTATTTTTCAAGTAGTTAATGTATCTTTTATTTTCTGCAACTTTTATTTCACATTTATACAATGCTTCCTTACAAAGTTTTCTTGCGAGATGTACACAGTGAATAGAGATAATTTTCTATTTTTTGTTTTGGTTTGAAATTAAAAAGATATAAGTTTCCCGACACTTTTCATTACTTTCTCGGGATGAAAGTTAATACATGACTTTTTTGGCTTTAACTTAGCTACAAATTATCTTTAAACAATAAAGCCATCACAATCCTTTTTTTTTAAATAAAAAGAAGTTCTATAAAATGATTAAATATGCTTATTCCTTTGTTTGTTGGTGTCTTCAATAAAAGAATCTCAATTTCCCAGCATTTGAAGAACAATAATTTTCATAACGACAACCAGAGTTTAAAAAAATGTACATCAAGCGTAAAAGAAACGTTTTATTGAAAATAAATATTATTAATATCTAAACTTGTTTTGTCGTTAATTAACAAAATTATAACTAGAAAATGGGCGTGCTGTAAGTTAATTAATTAATTCTGGGTTTCATGGTTATGGTCTTTTTAATTTCAGATTGGAAGATCAAAACTTTGAAAGGTAGACCTAAAGAAGTATACGAATATCATTACATGAGTTGTAAATACTAAACTTTCAATGAATTTTAAAAGATGCTAAAGCAGGATACTAAAAACATGATACAGAATAAGAATTTGGGTTTGGTGTTAATTGAAATTATGAATTAATATTTCACACAAATACTATAGCAAAGGCTTGGTAAAAATTAATAATAATACATTTTTTTTGAAATGCGTCCGAAGTGCTGGATGTAGGAGGTAAAGGGTGAGCAACGGCCCTTCGAGAAAATACAAGTAAGAGTTAAATGCGTCCGATGTGCTAGATGTAGAGGTAACGGGTGAAAGAAAATACAAGAGGCTAAATTAAGAGTTAGCGAAAACTGAAACGTTTTGTTTGGTAATTGCATTTTTTGCAACTGAATTCTGCAGTAAATATTCATTCATTCATTTATTCTTCTTTTATTCTTCATTTTTTTTAAATGAATAAGTCCTATTACAAATGCATTACTAATAACAAAAACAATTCTACAGATGTATAGATGACTTTGAAGAAAGGTACTTCCATTACGCTTATATTGTAATTATTGTTTCCGTTTATTTTAACATTATTTGTTACGTCGTAGTAATTTATATACAGTAGAACCTCATTATAACGGATCCTATCATAATGGACGTCGCTTATAACGGACAATTTTAAAAAAAATTGTCAGCCTACAATTAAGGTGAGCGAAGTGAAAGACATTTAAATTTTGTTATTCAATATGTTAAACAATCGGTAAATGAAAATGTGTTTGCCTATTATGACCACTTACGGCAGCTCCGTCAGTTATTAACTGAAAAAATAAGTAGCAAACAAACCCAGCAGAAAATAAATAAATTTTTCAAACCAATGAATGTAAGCAATTAACATGAACCACGACCTTCTTGTTCTAGAGATTAATGCAGTGTATACGTACACATCTTTTTCAATTCAACTTGCTATGTTGAAGGCTGTTTGTTATTTGATATATAATAAACACTTTTTATAGCTAACTATTGTACTTTCATTGATGTACATCCTGCTACATTACACTGCTATAAGAATTATTTATTATAAACCGGACTTTCATTTAAACGGACAACCTTCAGTCCCTATTAGTACTTTATAATGAGGTTCTACTGTAACTTATATTTATAGTTATGACTTAAGTTTGAAGTCCGTTAAATGTAATAACTTGAATGTTAATTATTTTCATAGCATTCATTTTAACTATAACTATTAAATAAAACTTAAAAGTGAATTGCTATTATTATTTCGGCACATAAAATTATTGCTTGACATCAAAACGGCTTTATCGATTAATTAAGAAATCTTTTTTTTTATATAATTTTCTTTTATCCTGTTCTAACCAATCACTCATTCTTCTTCATCTCTTTTTTTCAGAGATAATGATGATTTAATTCTATAAATGAATGATACAAGTGCTAGATGTTTATGGGTGTTTTATTGTTAAAAAAAATCATTAATAACGCACTTCATTCTCTTAGCATTACTTGATATAGATATTATTGTAATTTTCAGGTATCACGTTAGATTGAACTTTGTATTAACTATGTAATAACTGAATTATTAATTATTTTCAAAACATTCACAGTAACTGATACTATTCATTAATTAAAACTTAAAAATCAGTTACTTTCATGATTTCTGTAACTTAAATTAATATTTGACCTCAAAATGGCTGTATTGATTAGAATTATTTCTTCTAAAACAAAGGTATAAAAGAAAAATATGCAAAATAAGCATTGTAACAAATCATTTAAATGATAGAGCTTAATGATGATTACTCTGCGATTTTTTTTTAATTACCCGTCTAAATCATCAAGAAGAGAATGAGGATCTGTTGTCATTATATTCAAATGCTTATTTAGTCCGTTTCAGTAAGTAGTCGAGAAAAAGTAAAGATCATATTTGTGATAAACGAGATTTACTTATTAGAGAAAGAACCTGAAAGTTAAAAGTAAAAATAAAGTAATTAGAAAATAATATAAGGTGTTGTGTTTTTTTTACTGTTTTGAACTTGATTTTGAAGAGAGGAATATTTTTATTCTCAATCATTAATTTCAATTCACGAGATATTCTCGCATTCATATATACTACAGAAATGATGAAAAAGTAATTAAGAAATGATGAGGTATAAAAGGTGGTCCAGGAAAATGCTACCACCTAGATTTTTCGCAATTTTGGTTAAAGAAGACTTCAATAACAGATTCTAAACGAAACTATGTATGGTATTGTTATCATATTCCAGTAAAGGACAGTTTTGACTTTTGGAGAAGTTAAAACAAATTCAAACGAATTTCAAAATCTCTCACAAATTTGTTCAGAATGGTGGACGTTCTTACCAATGCAAATCTTTGTAGCTGTTATAGTGGATCTCTCAAATAACATCTGCACATTTTCGTTGATTCCTATACAGCATAGTATTATGCGTTGTTGAAAATTATGTTGTTCAGTGTGGTGTACATGTGATCATTCTCATATCACCACAAAAAAAGCGGAAGAGTTTGAGACGTGATCTCTGCGGCCACTATAGATCCTTGGACCAATCGAACGGTTATAAAACCGATCGTCTAGAAATCTTCGACTACATGGGGCATAATCAGCGGACGCTTCATCATCTTGGAACCAGATTTCTCAGTATGTTGTCAAATAAACCCTGTGTAGATTAATGGGATCGCTCAGAATTAGATGCAATACCTCTGGCCTTTCAGGATTCAACCGTAAAACTATGATCCAACAATCTGGTAACAATAATCCCACATCACGTATTGAAGCACTACTGCCTCTGATTTGTCTCTCCAAGCTGTCATGGGTTTCTTCACTCCTGTATTTTCACCACATCAACTTTTGTGAATTAGGCTTCTTGAGTTCGCTGCATATGCGATTTTATTTCTGGATATTCATTCAAGTCCCCATTCTCCAATTGCAAAAGTCTACTTAGGCTGGATAATCCTGTAATTGAAACCCTTGAAGGCAATGCCGGTTAAATGAGCAAAACTGGTGTGCTTTGAAAGCACATAGGACTGATTGATGAGATATTCCTAACTGATATCTGATTGCCCTGCTGCTTATATTTGGATTTGCATTTGTACGTGATGCGATCAAGGTAATAGTCTCCTCGTCTATTGCAAATGATGACCTCGTTGTTCGTGATCCTGGGATAACATTTCAACATTCCCGGAGTCTTCAGATAACTTGCATCATTCACTCGCATCATAGTGCTGATACATGCCTAGACATATCTAGAGCACGTCTAGAAGTTCATTTAATAAATATGAAGCCATCCTGGCATTCAAAAGCAGGTGCTGGCCAACTAGTGAGCTACCTTTTTATTATCTAATAACAGAAAATATATAGAATAAAATAATCCTGACATTTTCTACTGGGAAGCGGTGTAACCTGATCTGTATACTTGGATAGTTCATCATTAAGGCCAACTGAAACAAACTTGTAGGCAGAGAAACATATTATTTTCTGAATCTGTCATCAGTCTTCACCACTCATAAATTCCGAAACTTTAGGGAAGGTAACACTTACCTGGACAACCTGTGTATATCTTATATATTTAAAAAATATTTTCAGACACAAAAAGATTATGTATCTCTATAATATATATTGGATCGGTCATTAATTATCAGGCGTTTTTGTAGGCGGGTTTCTTGATAATAAAAATTTCTGTTTTGTTTACTTTTTTTAATAAAAATAGTATTTTAGTTTCAGGTGATAAAAATGCGTGTCAATAATCATAATCATATTCGTCATATTATGCTTTATTACTTCGAAAAAGGATGGAAAGCAGAGCAGTCATTTCGTGATATCAACGAACTTTTTGGCGAAGGAACAATTAGCAAAAGTCAGTGCAGGGAAGTGCCTGGTTGCCGAAATCCAATGGTCGACCTCTTCCTGGCTTATCTTCCATGGTAGTGTCGCCAGATTTGTAATTGGCAAACCATTCACTGCATCGACTTTCTCTAATTGTTCCTTTGCCAAAAAGTTCGTTGAGATCCCGAAATGACTTTAAATTTATAAAGAATATATTTCTATAGCTGCCACATTACAAGTAATTTTTTACTGATCGAACATATTCATGCAATTACAATTATTATTAACAATTTTTGAACTAATATATCTGATCATTGCTTTATTTTTATAAATTAAAATGTAATAATTTAGTACATTCAATTCAAACAAGACTCCTTTGAATGTCTACTGCTTCTTTCCATAATGTGCTTATTTACAGCTGCAATTTGTCATGTTGCTAATTTTTGTATTATCATCTTGAAAATAGCTGAGATGAAACTGTACTAAAACCAAAAGATAAGTGATGATGATTCCAAGTAACTATAAAAAAGAAAAAGAAAGTAATTAAGATAACTGTAAATTTTCATACGCGTTCATAATATTAGAATTACATTTTAAAATATAAAAGAACAAAAATTATGTAATACTTTAAGGAAATCTTTTCACTAAGAAATCTTTTCACTGTCGTTGATTAATTGACAAACTTTGAAATTAATTAAACATTGACTTCCGGTTTTTGCTGTTCCACAAGTGATTTAAAAAAATGGTATATTTTAAAACCATATGAGTCCGTATTTTTTGGATATCTTACTACGGTTAGTTATTCTTTAATAAATGCGAAAGTTACGTTATTAACATTTATTAATAGATTATAATAACTTATTACTCTGATTTACATTTTACAATTTTTTTCCATAGTTCCATTGAAGTCATTTAAATCCATTTGAAGAGAAAATCAACCGCGATCCTTTTTGAAAGCATGTCTACAGGTATAAGCTTACAATTAGGAGCTCAACTCACCATCATAAACTTCTTTATTGCTGATCGACTAAAGCTGACTGAATTTAATAGAAAACTAACTTTCCAGAAATTCATCGTTAAATGTTTTAGAAGATCAGCCTTAGTGAAATAATTCAATATAATAGAATTTTATTCCTGTTTTTTAAGTTGGTATAACGTTTTTCAACATTCTTGTAGTTTGTGACAGAAACCAACTGTTAATAACGTAGTCGATTTCTACTATGACTAGTTTCTCTAATTAGACATAAATTGGTGCCTTATCATCAATTCTTGAATCAATAATGAAGGATTTCCAGTCACCCTCTTTCTTTGATCTGTTTCTGCAAATCAGATTAACTCAAGATTTCCGAATTCTTAATTATCTTATCTTGAGAAAAGATCAGAAAAAATCATTATGATTCAATATAATAATGATTTCCTGTTTCGCCTTTTCAGAATCCGTTGTATTTTCTTCCACTGATTCAAAATGCTATTATCAAAAAGGCAGCTATTTCGTAAATGAAACCATCCAAATTTTCTTGAAACTTACAACTACTTTGAAGAAAAAAGAAAAAATATATTTCATTATTATTTTCTTTTGACTTTTGACATTATTATTTTCTTTAAAAAAACTTCTGTATATTTCAATAATTATATAGATATACAGTTGCTATTTTAGAATTTATCTTTCTTATGAATTTTTTACATTTCCATTATTATTATTATTTTTATATTTTACAATTATAAGATTTTCCTCTCGTAATTATTGTGCTTTTGATTTCATTGGTATTTGTTTTTTGGGTTTGTTATTTATTTGATATAATTTCTATTCCAATTACTTTCCTAAAAGATCCCATCGCATTAATTGTACAAATTTATTCAGTCAGTTAAATAAAATTAAATTTAAATTAAATTCCAAGAAGCTGTTCTGATTCATCTATTCCTCGGAAAGCTATTAAAAAACATTTTTTTATTGTCACAACAGTATCTGATTCATGAAAAGTTTATAAAACTCGTTTGGTTACAACAAGGAACCTAAATGTATTTGAGATCACAATTAGTCTTTGCAAACAAATATTTCTTAATTTATTGTACAATAAGGTTTTAGTTCAAATTTAAAATATTTTTTTTTCTCTTTTCGAAGATAAACATCAGAAATACAAACGTGGGTCATCATTTGCCCAATTATATTTACATCTGGAATATTTAAAAAAAAATTACTAAAACTTTTTCGACTATCTTGTGTTAAGATAAAACTTACTGACGTGAGAGTGGCAGTATTTACATTGAAAAGCCCATACACCGATAACTGAAGTGAAGAGATGGCAGATGTATTCAGGAAATGCTGAAATTTTCACAATAATAAATATAAGATTATTATTTAATACTCAAATAGGCTAATATTAGCTTTGTTGAAAAAAAACCCTAAAAAAACACCTTTAAAAAGTTTTAAAAAGTTATACGACATATAGAAAACATTATTAACCTCTAAATGAATTCCACTACAAAATAAAAGGTGAAAGAAAATGAAACCTACTTTACTGAAAATGCTGTTTTTTGTTGTTTTTTTTTTTTACTTTTCTATACTTTTTTAAATTCGCGAAAATTATAAAAAAGTCTTCGTTTAATTTATAAATTATAATTTCAAAAAGTAATATATTGTGGCGTATAGCTTAAGTGATTCCCGGTTCAAAGGAATGAGGGAAGCTTAGACGAGTGTGGTCCAAAAGAACTGAAACGTCTCTGCTTTATTAAAATTAAAACATAAGTTTAAATAGCTATTTACATGGATTGTGATTGGCTGGTGATTTAAACATGATTGGTTGATTTAAAGAAACATGTGATGGCAACGGGTTATAACCGCGCCATTTAAAATTAAGTAAATTATGATAAATGAATTAAGAACCACCAGCCGTTTCAAGATTTGAAAATAAACAAACAAGTTAACTGAAAATTTTAGAATATACAATATTGAATAATGGAACAACTAGAATAGCAAGATAATAATAAAACTAGAGTATTTAAGATATTAAAAACTATAATAATTACAACAAAATGTGAAAAATACGTATTTTTCAATTTCTGAAAAACGTAATTAAATCCTATTATTTATGTAAATATGATTGCCTAGTTTGAATAAGATCTAGTCTGTGATTGAACAGTTATGTAGCAGAAAGACACACGTACACGCAGGCAACAAAATTAAAAAATATAATTATTTGTTAAAAAAAATGGTGCCTTTCAAGGAAATAATGAGAATCGTCAAATAAAATCAAAAAAGTAAAAATACTGTGAGAACTTATTGAAAATGTTTGAGCAAATCTAAATTAACTTATTTCACGTTGACTGGTGATATGGAATTGTCGGAGAAGATTCCTAGGTTTACAGAAAATGCTTTTTCCACTTAAATTTATTAATGTACTCATGAAAATATCAGAATATTTACATGTCCGTTGCAAATAAACTATTTAGAAATGAAAAGATATGTGTGTTCGGATTTGTCCTAGAATTTACATGAATTCAGAATATTGTAATTAAAAATTCGAACTAATAAAATAAAATAAAATAATATAATTTTAAAAATTATATTCTGCTGGTTTTCTCTGGAATTATGTAAAATCAATTGATAAAATGATCAAATAAATTTTTCAATGAATAAAAATCAATTTCAATCTATTTCAATTTGATTTATCCGTTCAATTATAAATTTAAAATAAAATCAAAGTTACTTTTTTATAAATCAGATTTTGTTTTGCCTAATCCACTTGGTAAGTTGTCTCACCTGAATTTCATCTTTCACTAATGTGGTTTTAGCATTACATTCTCGTAATACATATTGAATTTCCTTACTCTAAAATCAGAAAAAAAATAATTATTACTTTATTATTTTTTAATACTTATTTTCTGTTTATTTTAATTCATTAATTTAATTCATTCATTTTACAGAGTGGCCGAAAATATTCTATATTGCAAACCAATACATTAAATTGTAGTGTAATTCGAAAGTGCGGATTACTGGGCAAGCTAGCTATTGAAAAGCGAAGAGATCGAGTACGACATCTGGTGTCGAAAAAAACAAACGCCATTTGGGTGATCAGACTCCAAAGTCAATTGCTATGCTGGGACGACAGCTAATATTTTTCGTTGTTTCTTGTGAATTTTATTTCCAATATTTTAGTTTTGAATAGTTTGTTAATTTACTATTGCCAAGAAGAATATGTATCTCTTGAAGTTATTCAGAAGCCATTTGCTTAAATAAAATTGAAGCGTGATCGAAGTTTTAGCTTCGTGTGTGAGGAAAAAAAATACTTCCTAACATTTTAGCTTATTATAGTGTTCAGAAGAATGAAAAAAAATAAGTAAATATATTAAAATAAATGGAAATGTGACGATAAATTAAAAATGTAAATGTTTGTGAAGATCTAATTTAAAGATGTTTCTAAAACTACTGATAATTTCTTTCATGAAATAGATAATGTAGCATCAATATTTTCCAATAGAAATAGTTTATTTATGAAGTAGATTAACTATTAATATAAAAGTCTAAATAAATGTTCAACAACGCAAGATAACCGAAACAATAAACAAAAAATCATTATCTTACAGTTGAAAACAATACTGTAACGTCAAAAAACATTTTTAAACTTTTAAACAGAGTACAAAAAAGCCGTTTTTGTTTATTTACTTATTTTTTTGATGGCAGCCTTCTAAAAAACTAGGTATTATTAAAAAAAATATAATATTTACAATAATTTTGAATAAAGCTTTTAAAATGTTTATATTAACGATTTAATCGACTTCTTCATTCAGCATAGCTTTTCAAGCATAAGATTCAAAGATGAAAAAAAAAGAAAATAATCTAGGTTTCAGCGTAACTTCCGATGGTTCACATACAATCTATTTACTGAGAAATCATTCTTACAATCAAAATCATGAATGAAATGAATGAATATTTTTATTCATAGCTTAAAACTTCTTTTTATAGAAAATGGACAAACCAGAATAAGTTTAAGAACTATTTAAAGTTAGCTAATTTTTGAATCACGAATAGAGATCGTTTGCCTTTAAGAATATGAAACAAACAAAACAATTTACTAAAGAATTGTAATTCTGTATTTTATTAATACTATAGAGTTTTTCTCTGAATACAGTACGATATCAAGATTGAAGATACGGATTTTAGAATACCTCATACGGGGAAACAGATTAAGGCTATTATCATCATACTTGCATGTTGCGAACTTGTTATTAAAACCTTTACTTTAATGCTAACAGTTTGTTTGAAATAAATAAAATTAATGTTGAAATCTTTACGAGCAGTTCTAAAAAGATTGTTTTTTAATGAACAATCTGCTAGTTGTATCAGAAAATCTTGATTTCTGAAATGCTCCTGCATAATCAACTTCATTTAGACTGCTTTTTCCCAAGCGAACCTTGACCCACCAAGGTTTTTTTAAAGCTTTATCATTCGGAAAAAATTGAAAGCTAATATTCTCGTGATAAACCCTATTAAAGCATTTGGGAACACAATAATCCATTCCACGCTTATTCTTGATCACTTTTCCCTCGGACATATAGGCACATGAACCATCAGCTGAACGAGTGATCAACCACACTACATTCACTGTGGCGCCCTCTATATATCATTTTGCTTCCCAAAAGACAAGACTTGATTTTAATCCCAAGTATCAATTGAATAGTGCAGCTGTGTTCTAATGTTAATTAAGTATATTTTCGTAAAGTTGTTCTAAAAACTTATTTTTTCTAGTTCCTTCTTTACATTATTATTTCCTTCATCAGTCAATCTGATTAAACATGTTGTTATGTACATTTTAGTAGAGTTTGCAACGTAGTGCGTCCAACCAATCCAACGCAAATAATAACGAAGTGGACATTTGCAGAAAATGAATTCATAGGTGGAAAATATTTAGACAAAACTCATAATGTATGTTTTCAATGCATTCCCGCAGTTAAGTGATTCTTAAAATTAATAACAGCTAACTTAAACCTTAGATCTACGTAATTCCAGCTTTTTCGGAAATGAAAAATTTAGAATTTTTTGTTTAGTTTAACATTTTCTTACATATCTATATTAATGACGAATAACTGAAAAAAAAAATTCATTTAAATCATGATTTGAATTAATACAAAGAATTAAAAGTTTGAATTAATGGTGAAAGTTCACTTTAATTTTTTTCATTTATTAATTATTGTAATTGATGTCTAAGTATAAAAAAACAGCTCAGGTTGTTGAATATTAATTTTTAAGTATTATAAATTAAAAAAAAATACAAATAAATTTAATGTTTTTAATAAAAGATGATTTCTATTTTGTATTTTTCGACTGTCTCTCTTCTTGGCACTCCTGTCGTTGGTCAAGACAGAAGCTAGAACTTAGTAATGAAATAAGACAGGTTATTATTTATTTACTAGCAGATACGCCCGTCAACAATGGTAGGGTAACAATGCGACGGGTTTTATGTTAGATAGAGTATATTCTCGTCACATTCATGAAGGATAGTAAATTGAATTTGAATCCATTACTAGAAACATAAAGGAATTTGCTTATTGGAGGGCTGATTGAAAGTCACATTGCGCTAATTACACTCGAGTCCTTTTTTTGAAGTGAGATTGCGAAGCAAACATCACAATTGATCTTTCTTCAGGTTCAGCTGCCGGAATAATCTTTCTGATCTTTCTTCAGGTGGGAAGCCGGAATGACGTTTAAAACATTTAACGCAACGAAAACACGACATTTAGACTTCAGAGGAACAAAAAAGGAAAAACAAAATCACTTTTTATTAAGTTAATCAAAATCATGCCGTTATTTCATTGTTCCTTAAGCAACGTTTTCCATCACTTCTTTAAACTATGACATATTTTGTATGATTATTGAAGAAAAAATAATTATAGAATCTAAATTAATATATCTGATTGTAAAGAAAGTTTACGGAAAATACAAAAGGATTTGTTTCAAGCTGAACAATCGTATACATTCACTGCAACTAATCGTCCAGGTAGTTTATTAGACCTTTTAACCTTGTTCCACCAATCTACGACTGCAAACATCCCATTGAAATAGAAGACTGGCGAGCGGCAGTGGAAAAAAGACAACGATTCATATCAATCTCAGTAGTAAAGTTCTTCTTGATAAGAAAATTGAAAAATGATCGGAAAAAATGGAAATCGGTTGGGGTAAGGTTATGGCACGAAGACGGATATGACACTATTTCGCAATCTAGCTCGTGCAATTTTTGATGGGTCTGTAATGCGACACCTGAGCGGGCGTTATCCTGACGCATCATGTCGAATAATCAACGATAGATGTTTTTCTTCTACTGCAGCTCATAACATTCACTAATGCAAACCGTTCTTCGTCACCAATGACAAAAATACGCAAAAAGCCCTCCCATTTTTCTCTTCCCCCCAGGGCAGCAGCACTAGAGTGTTTCCCAATGTGTTACCTCAGGCATGGTCGAAAGCACAATGTTCACCTGCATCATCTTCCATCTCACAGGATCGTCCATTTCTGCGCTCATCTGACAGATCCCGTACACCAGTGTCCAACTGTCCATACCAGTCTTACTAAGTACTCTCTCCGATAACATCAGCTAACACTTTTCTCAATTTTCCAATAGCTTCCATCACCGATATGTCAGATATTCATAGAGCAATTCTGCAGGATCACCTTCCTTCGAAATCGCCATCATACCATCACCATATCATCATATCATACGGAACTAAATTTCCATGCATTCTGTCTTTTGCGCACTGCAATATTTGGACGTTTACGTCACCTCATCTTCCATTCCACATCCCGCATACCAAGTTTTCCGGAAACTTTCCTAATAACCTGATATAAATTGTATATCATAAAATTTAAAATGAGACATTACCTTTTCGATAGTCACTTCTACTGCTAAGCATACTAAACTTATTCTTGAAATAGAGCTGAAAGAATGCAGCGCCAATTCTCCTACTGCTTCACTTGCTTTTGCAGAGATGATACAGTTCACAATTATAAAGTATAGCTCTATACAAATATATAATACGTGAAAAGTAAAAAACAACAAAAGAGGCTGCTGAAAAATTGAATTTAAATCTTTCGTTACATCAAGAAGTTTAGTGTAAGAAACTAGAAGATGCTTCAACTTTTTGAGATTCATTTCTTCAGAATTATTCAAATAAATAATTCTAATTAGAATCACTTTGAAACGATAATAAAGTACCAAACAGAAATATATCAAAACTACATTGGGAATTCCTTGAATTAAATCAATTAAAAGGATTGATGAATAAATCAAAGTGACAGGAATTTCTTTTTCAACAATCTTTACGTAACTGTAAACAGTAGGCACCGATTGTAAAAAGAACATTAATATTAGAAGAAATGAAGTCATGCATTTCGACGGATTCAAAGTTTGCTGTAGTATTTTGGCTGTATCTTCCACTTCTTTCCATTTCAGAAAATATTTCATCAGTTTGGGCGCCATAGGTATGCTAGCGGCAACATGTAAAACGATATGGGTGGTAAAAATATACAAAAAAACAGTCATGGTATAGTTGGTAAACTTATTTTTTTCCAAATAGTCATGATTTTCTAATAATAAATGTTTAATCAAACCATGTAGCAAAAAACTCATAACTAATAATGAATATAATAAATCAAAACTTCTTAATTGAATACGAAATTCTCTTCTTTGACGAAACACGCCCTGAACTGGGAAAATTCCCAGAAGCTTCAAAGCTATTGCTATTTTTCTGAAATTTTTGTAAACATTTGTGGAGCGACTGTCATCATAGGAAAGAACTTTTGGAGAAACAGAAGTTACCCAAATATATCTTGCCATTACTCTGAAAAAGAAGATAAAAGTTAATAATTTGTTACATTAGTTAATGTTAAAATACAAAAAAAAAATTAGAATATATTTAAAACAAAAAGCAAGAATTAACGTCCATAATAATTTTTAAATTTAAATTTTAAAAAAAAAATCACAACTGGACATTAAATATACTTTCTCAAACTGAGGCATCTTCAATGAGAATCCTGAACAACTGTTTCATCGTTTTTAGGAATCGTCAGCAGAATATACCCTAGATGTTTGGCTCCGTTTGCGCGAAAGCTAAAGTAAAGCAGGGCGCACAACTCGTTGCAATTAAGTTGCACAAAAAAGGTTGCAAACGATAGTCAGGGCGCACACGATGCAACATTCTTTGCGCCGCCGTTCGGGCCAGCTGGCAATCCCATAATTCATTGCGAACACGGCTTCCGAAGTGAAAAATTCAAAAAAATCAAGGTTTTTCAAACGCTTTGATACATTCCCCGCATTAAATTACTGCATTTAAACTGTATTTATGTGTGAAAGAAACTCGCAATACTCTGATATTTATTTTGTATTCGCGATTCGCCCATCTCAAGCGAAGGAAATCTGTTTCGACGCCATGTTTCCCCTTTCGGCCGACGTCACGACTGACGTATTCCAACGCTGCACTGTGATTGGGTAATTCCATGCAGCTTCCTTGCAGCTTGCGGAGTTGCCCTCGGCAGGTATCCTCGCTTTTCCAGCTTTTTCTCCATGCAACTTTGCCCATGCAGCTCAAAAAACGCGGCCCAAAGCTGCATCGTGTGCGCCCTGCTTTCTCTAAAAGCATTCTCGATCCCGGGATAAAGAACAATCAAATAAAAACATCAAATATATACAGAATATTCTATTCTATATAAATAACCGTCTGAATATGTAACTTAAATTTCCCAATTTTCAAAATTTAGAAAATTCAATTAAAAGTTAAAACATTATTTCAATCAAATTACTAACTTTTCTTTTGAAGCTAAAGTGCCGAAATCTAAACAAAATAAATGAATTTTCAATTCTGCCTGCTAATCTCCTATTTATTTTAATAGTATTAATTATATTAGTAGCTAAAATTTTAAAATCGAAAAGCTTTATTTCATATTATTGAATCAAAAATGTAAGTTGGCACTCTTATAAGGTTGTATTATGGTTTGCATTCTGTTTTGTTTTATAATTTAAAGATAGTCCTTAATTTTATTCTGAAAGATGGAAGCCATAGAGAAATAGATTACTCAAAATGTTCATATAAAATAATCATATAAAAATACTTAAAACTAATTGTAAAAGATTAAAATCTTCAAAATAATAAAGCTTAAACATTACAGTTTGGTTATTACATGAAATTAAAATTAATAAAAATCAAATTTAAAATTCTAAAAATTGATCTCTGTTGACTTTTAGTTATTTTTTACCGAAATGAAACGGAATATAATGTCATAGTAATTATATTGCACAACTATCTATTATTATATACAACTAAATATTAACAATATTATTTATATAGATATGCATTATCTTTTTGTATCTAAAAAATATATTTTTAAAATTTGTGATATAAACAAGATGGTGCAAGGAAGCGTTACCTTCCCTAAAGTTTTCGTAATTTAGGAATAAAGAAGACTAATGGCATTCTAAAAATGACATGGCTACAAGTTTTGGTTGAGTTGGCTTTAATTATGAAATGTTGAAGTATGCAGATAAGGTTAAACTGCTTCCCAGTAGAAAATGTCGGGATTATATTATTCTATAACATTTCTGTTATTAGATAATAAAAAGGAAGCTCATAAGTTTGCCAACACTTGGCTATTGAATGCTAGGCTTCATCTATATATATATAAATGAATGTATCTTTGTATGTTTCTTTCTTTCTATCTTTGTCCTTTATAGACTCCTAGGCCCTATGACCTATCTGGACCAAACTTTGCAGAATTACTCTTTAGGACCCTGCGGAAAAGATAAGCTACCTTAGAACCCGGACGCCCCAAAGGGGTTAAAAAGGGGTAAAACCCCTGAAAAACCCATATCCACCTGGTGGTGAAAATAAGAACTACAGAAATATTGAGTAAAGTGAAAAATTCACTATCCCATGAGGGGCAGGGCCACCACACTTGGGTGGCAGGAAGGCAACACAAAGACTGAAGTGTCCCACCCCGACCGACACCGGGACCTTATATTTAGGGCCCTTCTCGGGCCTCCCAAGTCAATTGCAAAAAAGGTAAAAATTCGCTCTCCTATTTGGGGCAGGGACACCACACTAGGGTGGGAGGAAGCCAACACAAAGGCTAAAGTGTCCCACCCCCGTTCGACACCGGGACCTTATATTAACGGCCCCTTCTCACCGAGCCCTTTCTTTCTTTGAGTGGCATTGCAACGCATGCCGGGTACAGCTAGTATCCAATAAATGAAGATCGAGACTTGCTCCTATATTCTGATGCTAGCCAGCAAAACATATATTTGGCTGTCAGAATTTATGCCCAGATATATGTAGGCATCCATATCCTGAAAGAAGGCATCCATTAACACTATGATACGAGTTATCCAAAAGATTCCAGGAATGTCGAAATGTTATCCCAGGTTCACGAACAACATGGCCATCACTTGCAATAGACGCGGAGACTGTACTTCGATCGCATTGTTACTAATGCATATCCAAATATAAGCAGCAGGGCAATCAGATGTCATTGGGAATATCACCAATCAGTCCTATGTGTTCAGATGTCCCCAGTTTAACTCATTTAACAGGCATTGCCTACAAGGGTTTGAAAGACAGGATTATCCAGCCTGTATATACTTTTGCAATTGGAGATTGACGACTAATAATTAATATCCAGAAATTAAATCGCATATTCTGTGGACTGATGACGCCAAATTCACAAACATTGATATGGTGAAAACACCAGAGTAGCCTACACAGACAGGGTTTATCCGACAACATACAGAGAAATCTGGTTCCAGCATGATGAAATGCCAGCTGCTTATGCCCCATGCAGTCAAAGATTTCTAGACGATCACTTTCAAAACCGCTCGACAGCTGCCAAGGTCCTATACAGTGGCCAGAGAAATCACTAACAAGGGAAGTGCGTGCCCTCGAACGCTGAGACCCGCACGAAAATGTGCTTAGAATATAAATCGTTCATGTCAAAAACAGTGGTATGAGTCATTCTCATGCAAAACTGAATGTCTTAGCACGAGATATATTTGAATGATCACCTATTGAAGGTCCAAGAGAGGAACTTTGGTAACGCGAAGAAACAAAAAATCGATATAATAGGACCAAAAACATACACATTTGAATGTCGTGATTATATTGCTATGTTTCCTTCTGCTTAAAATAATTACGCTATCTGAACAACAAACCACTGACCTGATAGTGTTGCACAGCTATTCAATCTCCAAAGTGCAGGTCTTCAATGTGCGCTTGCAGACAACATGCATGGGAATGACTCATACCACTGTTTTTGGCATGAGCGATTTATAATCTAAGCACATTTTCGTGCGGTTTTCGCCGTTCGTGGTCACGGACATCCCTTATAAGTCTCACACCCTTGTGCTTATTTTTTGGGATATGTGAATGACCACATGTACACCACACCAATTACACCCCTGAATTTGCAACAATGCATAATACTGAGTAAATATTTTATTAAAGGTTTTTTTAAAATATGGTTAAAATCAATTTGTGTGTTCTTTTTAACTGAATAACTCTTTTTCACAAACGTTAAAATTTTATCAACGCATAATACTATGCTGTAAAGGAATTAACGAAACTGTGTTGATGTCATTTCAGAGATCCACTATCACAGTACACAGCTGTGCATTGGTAAGAATGGACACTATTTTAAACAAATTTTGTGAATAAATTTCGTATATTTTTTTTTAATTTTTGTCTGAAATCAAAGGCAAAATTTATTTCTTTGATTGTTTCACCTAAAGTTAAACTATCATTTATTTGATAACAATATCACACATGATTTCGTTTAGAATCTGTCCTGGAATTCGTCATCATACTAAATAACGAGAAATCTTGGGGGTATCACTTACCTGGACCACCTTTTATATTTCATCATTTCTTAATAACTTATTTTACTGAACTATATATGAATGGGAGAATATCTAGTTAATTAAAATTAATGATTGAGAATAAAAATATTCCTATCCTTCAAGTCACTTCAAACCTGTACTTATTTTAAAATATAATTACTTTATATTTAATTATATGTATTATGATTAAAAATATATTTACTTTTAAGATTCAGTTCTTTCTGTAAGCAGCAAATCTCGTTTATCACAAATATGATCTTTACTTTTCTTCGACTACTTACTGAAAGGGACTAAAGAAGCATTTGAATATAATGATAATAGTTCCTCATTCTCTTCTTGATGTTTTAGGTGGGTTCTCATTAGAATACTTAAAAAAAATTCGCAGAGTAATCATCATTAAGCTCTATCATTAAGTTATAATGTTGTTTTTTTTTCTTTTTTTATATCTTTGTTTCAGAAGAAGTAGTAATTCTAATCAATACAGTCATTTTGACGTCAAATATTAATTTAAGTTACAGAAATCATTAATTAATAAATACTAGTAGTTAATGGGAATGTTATGAAAATAATTAATATTTCAGTTATTATAGTTAATACGAAGTTCAATACAACGTGATAACTGAAATTACTATAGTAGTTATATCAAGTAATGTTAGGAGAATGATGTGTATAACTAATAATGCTTTTTTTTAGCAATAAAATAACCATAAACATTAAGGTTTTTATCACTTGTATCATTCATTTATAGAAATAAATCATCATTATCTATATATATATATAGATGACTTTGAAGAAACGTACTTTCCTATTGCTCTTAATGAAACTATTGTTTTCGTTCATCTCAACATTACTTGCTGCGTCCTAGTTATTTTTTGTAACTTATATTTGTAGTTATCACATATGATTGAACTTCCTTAACAGTAATAACTGGAATAATAATTATTTTCATAACATTCATAATAAATATAACTATTAATTAAAACCTGAAAATTAGCTACTTTTATTATTTCTGTAGCTGAAATTATTGCTTAACATCAAAACGGCGTTATGGATTAACTAATAATTTTTTTTTAACTTTCTTTCATCCTGTTCTAACCAATCACTGAATAATTAATATTTCAGTTTTTACAGTTAACGAAGTTCAACCTTATGTGATAACTAAATTTAAGTTATATAAATTACTATGACGCAGCAAGAAATGTTAAAATAAACGGAGACAGTAATTTCATAATGAGCATTACGAAAGTATGTTTCTTCAAAGCTATCTATACATCTATAATAGGTTTTTTGTTATTAAGTAATATATTTGTAATAGGCCTTATTCCTACAAAAAATAAAGAATAAATGAATAAACTGTAGAATTCAGTTGCATGTAATTTCCAAACAAAACGAAGATTTCAGTTTTCGTTAATTCTTAATTTCGCCTCTTACTTGTATCTGTCATTTTCTGATGGATCGTTGCTCAATCTTTACCTCTACATCTAGCATTTCGGATGCATTTCAAAAAAATGTATGATTATTAATTTTTGTAAGTCTTTGTTGTACTATTGTATGAAATTTTAATTCATAATTCCAGTTAACACCAAACCATTTAAAAGAAAATTCCAATTCTGTAGCATATGTTTATTATCCTTCTCTTGCATCTCTACATTGAAATTTTAGTACGTACAACTTATGTAATGACCTCCGTATAGTTCTTAGATCTGCCTTTCAATGTTTTGATCTTCGAAAACGAAATTTAAAAGGCAACTACCGTTAAAACAGGAATTAATTATTTAACTTAGAGTAATTAATTAAATAAAGCTAATAATAATATTAAATAACAATCTCATACTTATTATTGTAAAAACTTCAGCATTTCCTGAATACATCTGTCATCTAGAACAACAATCAATTTTTGAATTCAGGCATTTTCTACCAGAAAAACCATAATTCATTTCCTAATTCCTGAAAACCTTAATTTAATGTACGTTAAAGTTTTAGTTCAAATTTAAAATATTCTCTATTTCTTTCTCTGAAATTTTCGCAGTTAAACATCAGAAATACAGACTGGGATTTAATTACGTGTGTCATTATTTGCTATTTTATTTACCTCTCGAATATTAAAAAAATAAAGCTAAATTAAAGTTAATTAATTAATTCCGATTTTAATGGTTATGGTCTTTTTAATTTCGTATTCGAAGATCAAAGCATTGAAAGATAGACCTAAAGAAATATACGAAGCTCATTTCATAAGTTGTAAACACTAAAATTTCAATGTATTTAAAGAGATGCTAAAGAAGGATACTAAAAAGATGATACAGAATAGGAATTGTCTTTTGAATGATTTGGTGTTTTTTTTTTAAAAAAAATCTGGTAATATTTTTCAAAATAGCTCTTACGTTTATTTTTGTTTGGCTTGAACCAAAGACTGCTATCCAAAAATGTTCAGATTTGACTGAATAAACTCCTATTGCAAGGAATCTGTTAGAACATTCAGCTTGATTACAATGACAACAACATAAGCTTCTGCTATTCACATCGCCAAAGTTTTCCTGTCCTATGCTATAGCCTGTCACCCTACAATAAATGCTATAACTGAATAACTGAATTTAGCTTAAGAAAGAAAGAGACAAAAAAAATCGTCTTATGATCTGGATCTCTTTGAAATCCAGAACATAAAAAGACAAGAATTTTCCTTATCTTTATCCTCCTCCTCCTCAGCTAGCTTGTTTTACTAATTTTAAAGATACAGAAAGAGAGAGAGACCTAGTCAATACTATTTCGTTTATATTTTTATTTTTTTAGACTGTTAGAACAGACTCCTCTCAAAATATAACGTTGTAATAACAAGAGAGTTCAGAAATGGACATGGAGTACATATTCATTTCTTTTATACACTGAAACTGAATCAAAATTTATAATATGTTTTAATTAACACCATGTTTTTATTTACATAAACCAATTGCAAAATAAGAGAAAATCTATAGATATTGTGAACGAGGATTGTAGATTCCACATTCTGAGGAAAGTGATTTCATCAATAATGACAAGTATGCTATATGGAATTACTGTAATACATCTCCATTACTGTCTGTAATTGATTTACAGAAGAATAAGCAATGGATCTCCTCTCCATGAAACATGATAACTTCAAAATGCTGAATGAAAATACAAATAAATAAACATATGCTGCCAAAGATTTAATATTCAACTTGAATTTCAGTGAAATCAAATTGCATTCACAGCAAACCAATCAATATTCCCCCGACAAAATGGAGGATGATTTCACCAAGACATCTGCAATAAAGAAGCATATTTAGAAGAGCGGAATCACCTGAGCTTACATGCAGGCGTTAGACCTTAAAGAGAGACTCTCCAGAACCCAAATTCTGTATAATATCAAAGACATGTAAAGGATGTAATGATGTAATAGAAACATTTTTTTTTAGTAAAACTGTGATTCACCTAATAATCCAGGGTGAATGAATATTTGAATTCTCAAAGTTTTGAAATTTAATAAAGATTTAATTTAAATTACACGAATTTTATTTTAGTATTTAATTCCATGAAAGCCATAACCTAAACCAGTAAAGAGTTTGCTAAGAAACATTTCTAGAAATTATTTATGAAAGTTATTAATTTTTAGATTCATACGAAGAATTCTCAAAATCTTAAAAGTAATCGTTCAATTGTAATGAAGCAATCAGATGATTCCAAGATCAAAACAGTAATTAAATTTTTCATCTCCATGTAGAAAAATAAAAAAAAAGAAAATTGAAGTTATTGAAAAAATTACTGTAGTTTCCTCATCAAAGTTTAGATGGTGCTTCAGTAGAATACAGAAAAAATTATTCAGGGTAATCATCGTTAAGCTACATCATTTAAGGTAATCATTATAAATCAATTTAAATGATGTAGGTTAATGTTGATTATTACATAATTATATTTATATGAGAGAAAGATCATATATTATATGTACATATTTTTTTTTCCAAAAGAAATCCTAATTGCAAATGATATAGTCGTTATTGTACTGCAGTTTTCAATTGAAAACTTTCCGTTTTTTTAATTCTGTGTTTTCTGTGTTTTCATGTCCTTCCCTAGTATTTTATTTTTTTCATTTCATTGGGGCTTTTTCGAGAATTTAATTCATTATTACATTTATTTTTGCAGTATTCTTTTTTTAGGAATCTTCAATTCGCTATTTAGTCTATTTCTTAATAATTTATAATTATTGTAA
>JAFIDM010012231.1:48460099-48474280 GCA_023159025.1 Thereuonema tuberculata | reverse complement strand
TTTTTTATTTAATGCTATTTAATAGAAACAGACAATCCTAATTTTATATAAACACATAAATAGTGTTTAATACTTAAAATATTTTTTTATTAAACACTATTTATGTAATATTATATAACTAAGTCCTAAAAGTTAAAAACTATTAATATCTCCTATTAATTAATTTCTCCTTTTTTTTATTAGAATTGGAATTGTAAATGAAATATAATTAAGCATCTATAACTAATTATATCTTTTAATTCAGAAAGTAAGAAATAATTTCTAAAAAGTTGTAATATAATATATGTAAAGTTAAATTTCAAATTTTTAGTAATTATAAGAAACAATTTGTTGATTCATTTTTAAAAATCAATAACCGGAATCAATTCCTAAAGCAGCAACCTATGAAATTTGTAGAGATTGGATTTTCATATTTAAGAATATTTTTTTTTAATAATTTAACTTATTTCCGATTAAGTAGTTAGATATTTTTCTTTTCGATCTTTCAGTGGCTCCTATGGCCTTCAAAGAAACTTTTCAATGCTTGGACAAGGAATTGAGTTGATAAAGTGTGGGACAGTAGAAAGTTGAACTATCGTTCAATTACTTTTCTTTTCTGCCAGTAGTTTTTCTCCCTTTGTCTGATTGAAACCTCTTTTCTGACCTTTCTGCATTTATGAAATGAAATAAGGAAACGGTGGGCTGCGAGCATAGTTTTCTTCAATTATTAATAAATAAACACAATGTAAGGTCATTCTGAAATTAAGTTAGTAGATGTAATCTTTTTGTGTATACCAATATTGTAAATACTACTACTACTCGCGAATGGGCCCCAACGCACCATGCGCTAGCCCTAACTGACAACGTCAGGACAAGGCCAGGAAATCACAGACGAGAATTCACTTCCCGTCGAGGATACACCTGAGAGTGTAAGTCCCAGGGGGAAACGGATGAAACACAGAAGAAATAGAGAAACAGCGTTGCGACGACCGGGATTCGAACCCAGGTGCCGGCACGGCTATATATATATACACTCATGGACAAAAAAATTAGCGCACCAAGAAGGAGTCGTCAAAATGAAACGAAAATTAACATACGTAATGACTACTTTGATATAAGTAAATGATAAGAAAATCAAATAAAAAGGATAATTTATTTCAGAGAAAAAGGCAAAAGAACGGAGGAGTTAATACTCCGTTGGACCCCCTCTAGCGCGAATGCACGATGCGATACGATCGGGCATTGAGTCATACAAGTTCTGTATGATGTCTTGAGACATTTCGTTCCATATTTGCTTTAACCTTGCCTCTAGTTCGTTCAAACTCGTGGGATGCCCAACTCGTCGTCCCAAATGATCCCAGATATGCTCGATTGGAGACAAATCTGGGGATCGGGCAGGCCAAGGAAGGGTAGTAACAGTGCGGAGACAGTCTTGTGACACCCTTGCCGTGTGAGGCCGAGCATTGTCTAGTTGAAAAATGGCTCCTGGGAGCCGTTGCATGAGTGGCAACACATGTGGTTGCAGGATTTCATGAATATACCGCTGGGCTGTCATGGTGCCACGGAACAATACTAGGGGGTGACCATGTATTGTAGGCAATGGCACCCCATACCATCACACCAGCTTTGGGAGCGGTGTGCTGCTGTACAGCAAAGGCAGGATTGAAGCGTTCACCACGAGCTCTCCACACACGAACACGATTGTCATCACTGCCGAGATTGAATCTGGATTCGTCGCTAAAGACGACCTGGTTTCATTCCGCTGCAGTCCAGTTTCCTCGTGCGCGGCAAAACTCCAAACGGAGGCGTCGATGGGTGGGCGTCAAGGGCAGCACACGTAATGGGCGCCGCGATACCAACTGTCCTTCAGCCAGGAGCCTTCGTATGGTTCGAGAAGACACAGCGGCCCCTAATGAAGGTGCTACCTGTGCCTGGATGGCGGCCGTTGAAGCAGTTGGCTGTACGCGTGCATTTCTGACTATGTGGCGGTCTTCTCGACGACTGGTCTGTCGAGGGCGTCCTGAGCCTGGTCTTTGTTTACATGACATCTCTCGGGTCCACTGGTCCCAACACCTCCTCACAACACAATCAGAGCGGCCTAATTGACGAGCTACTCGCCAAGCTGACCACCCAGCTTTCATCATCCCGACGATTCTCCCTCTCTCAAACTGCGACAACTGCGTATACTGTCTTCGAACACGGCGTAATGGCATGTCTACCTCAGCTCTTCCTTTGTAAATGATTCAAAGCACACACAAACAAGCTTTGGTTACCTGTTTTATACTCCACAGAGTACGAAGTTCAACGCCCTCTACCGGCTATAAGTAATGCGCAATCACGCTGCATTTCTAATCATTTGCATATCTCCCCGACATGTACCTTCATTGCAAGTTTCGTTACGATCCCGCAATTATTTCTTGGTGCGCTAATTTTTTTGTCCATGAGTATATATATATATATAAAACTCAATTCTTCATTAAATATGTGAATGATGACTTTTAAGGGGGTATCTTTTAACTCATCTTTTCTTCATTGGAGGAAGGATTTTTAGAATATATTTTAAAATTATGTAAAACTGAGCTAAACAGAAGATAAAGGCTTACTTATTTTTGAACCAAATTGATCCTTCGTCAATTAATTATATTACCAAATATTTAATCTCTGAAATCAAAAATCTGAAAACAGATTTGTTTAGTGTAGATATTTTTAACGTTTTACTATTCTTAGCTATTTTTACTAACTATTTTTATTAAGCTTACTAAGCTTACTATTTTTATTTACTTACTGTTTTTAGGACAAGTGCACAAAAATGTTTTATCTCATGCAATCGCACTGAATAACCTTTCGAGTACCTCAGCTCATTCTAAGATGTTTCCGTGAACTAAAAGGCTTCGCACATAACTCACAGTAATTCTGTAATTTTTTTATTATCTGCTTTGTATTAATTTAAAAAGTCATAAATGTCTTTATACCAAGAATAATAGTCAAAAAAGACAAAAAAATCTTTAATTGAGAGCCGTCATTATTTTTTTTTCGGGAATAAAAGGCTATTCGAATTCAAATGAATGATAAATTACAAATGATATTATTAAAGATTGTTTTATTGATGAAAGAAAAAAGCAATAACGAATGCCAATATCTTGTACTTGTGTTTTATTGCATTATTTAATGTTCTGTAGTGACTTCACTTATTACACAATAACATTCGATTGGACTTATATAATAACGAAAATATTGATGACTATCATAATATTTGAATTAATTAGTATTTGTATTAATTAGCTTACAATTATGATGAATAACTTAAGTTTCTACAAACATTGATAATATCTTGAATTCACCAATTTTTCTGGTACAAAAATATTTATGCATTACAATTGAAGTATCTAATGTTGATTACTCTAAATAGTACTGATCTTTTATGGTTATCTGATGCTTACCGTTATTCACTGAGGAAAAAAAATGAATAAAGGCGATATGGGAGAAGAGGATAACACACGGAGAGAGAAGCGGCAGGGTGATCGCGGTAGAACGCTTGTTTACGGGGCTGGCGATTCGTGTTCGAGTCATGCTGAGGACACATTTGTTTTTCCTTCTTTTTGTTTTCTTTTTTTTTCCGTTACGTTTTTCCGTTTTGACTTTACTTTTGACTTTTGACATTATACTTCACTTTTAGAATAATGGTATTCAAAAATAAGCTAAAATATTAACGGCACCATCCCATTGTATCATAATTCTTCTTAAGTTCTATTATTACATTTACTTGTGCGTCACACATATTTCATCTTTCTGATTGAGTTTTCTAACGCATTATTTCATTAAAGTTCATTACAACTGTAGAAAGTTTAACATATATTTTAGCTTTTGTTTTAATACTATGTATCATAACCGTTACGTACAATGTAAAACGTAAAGTAAAAACAGTACAAAGTTAAACCACGGAAAAAGAACGGTAACAAACACAAAAATTAAAGTAAAATAAGGAAAGAAAAATGTGTCCTCAGCATACCTTGAACTCGGGTCACCATAGCTTCGTGACCCACCAGCTCTACCATGGCACCACTACCGCTTCTCTTTCGGTCTCTTATTCTCTTCTCCCATATCGTCTTTTCGTTTTCTTTTTTTGCCCCCCCGCCCCCAAAGTCGGCCTTGGGCAACTCTTGAGTGAGTGACAGCCCAGGCCGGATTTAGCGTTGCCTCCTTCCCCTTTCTCAATCATCTCTTCCAATAAGAGTGGGGCTGGGTCGTGAGTCTCCCTTGTGAGATTAATTTAAAAATAAGCGAATTTATCGGAAAATTTATAGTAAACAGTAAATGTAAATGCTATAAGGAGGGTTGTCCCAGGATTATACATCGGATTGCACAAAGGAGCCACAGCTAATGTAAATGCCAATTAACACGATCGCATAATCATATAGCAATAAAAAAAAATCATTTTGCTTGGGAATGTTATTTGCTGTCAAAAATACTACTTTGGGTTTCAATTTGATGAGAGGATTATATAATTGCTCTTTCGGATTAGAAAATTTCGTATTCAAGCAAAAATACAATGTGGACAGTTAAATTTCATGGTCACAAAGTCAACTATTAGTTCAATAATTACTGAGAGCAAAAGTAAGCCAATTACTGTACTGGCAGTCTGTACTGAAACAATTTATCTTTCGGAAATTGTACCCATAACATATGTGTTCTCACGCCTTTGTACGACAGATAAAAACAACTTGCGTCTAAGTGGAACTTATATATTAACAGAAGCATTGGCAGATCACAGAAGTGTCAAAACAACTCTGGAACTCTTAGTTTATCAGGATCTAGGTTTTGGAAAATATCATGAACCACAATCGCCATCAAATCGTGGAGCGCAGAACCAACTGTCGTATGAAGGATTCAAAAGGATTCATGATAGAATCTGGTTAACCCTTCGGTTACGTTCTACAATGCTGTACTATAAATCATTTACACATCATACATCTAATGCAATAATGATTATAATTCGTAATCGATGTAGTGTTTGTCGCTACCTGGACATTATGGATCAATTGTCCCTGGAACTCAGATTCCAGTGTATCCCGCGGATTTTCGACAGGTTCAGATCGGTCTTGTCGAATAGATCTGTGGAGGTCAGTTAAGTGTGGTGATGTTCGTGCCGTACAGTTACAACAGCCTTAGGACAGACTACATTGTCTTTCTGATAGAGACAAGAAACCATTCCATACCGATGCTAGAATGGAGGAAGCGTTTCATTATCCAGAATGTTCAGATACCTCTCGTTGTTCAATGTGCATTTCATTACTACCAGGAAAAAGAAGAACACACTAACACTTCGCCACCATCTAATTTCACAGTTGGGGTGATAAGTGACTTTCGCAGGACATCCGCCACACTCACACTCGGGCATCTGATCGGAAAAGGATTCAACATGTCTGCTCCGCATTCAGCATGTCTGCTGACAAAGAATATTTTTTGCCATAGCAATCTACGTAGCATCCTTTATTTGAGTTTGAGGGGTCGTCGACTGTAATTGACCCAAAGTTCAGTATAGTATTACTGATAATCGATCTTAAATGACCCAATTTTTCCCCAATTTGCCGCGCATATAGATGTGCAACACAGCATCTTATTACTACACTTTCTTTATACTAATTTTTTATTCGTGGAATTTAGACGCCATCTTCAGAATTTTTACAAAACTTTTTATATTTGTTTTTGAAGTTCAATGTAATATTTATATTTACATATTAAATATACATTTCAAAAAAAGAGTACATTCATTCTTGGTTGATTATTTATATAATTGCAAGTTATATAAATGTGGAATTACAATTTGTGCGGTTGCTAATATTTGAATTGTTATCACGAAAATAACTCAGCTGAAATTGCACTAGAACCAAAAGGTAAGTGACGATAACTCCAAGTAACTGAAAAAAAAGAGAAAGAAATACTTAATAAATTAAGTAACGGAAATTTAAAGTGTGTTTTTAATTTTTAAATTATTACATCTTCAAATCAATTTTTAATAAACAAAAAAGAAGAAAAATACGTAAGATATAAGTTGGTGCAATGCTTTCACTACGGTGGAGAATCTATTGAAAGGTATTGAAACCTCTTGCATTAATTAAATGTAACTTCTTTACGTTTTTGTTTTATCTTCTATACCAATTGACTTTCAACTGGCAATTATAATTTTTTTTAATAATATTTTTGTTAACTTTTTCTAAAGTCAACGATTTCATTTTATTTTAAACTCTGCATATATTTATATAGTTTTTTGATTTAATGTACATTGTACTTAATAAGTTATTAAATTTAGTAAGACATTAAATTAATTCAATCCTGAACTATATATATTTTACAACATTTATTTTCTAACACACTTTAAACTATAGAGTTGAATTTAGTGCACATTTTCGAAGTTTTTGTATCGTAACTTTCATTTATCAGTTTATTTACATCCAAACAACAAAAAAAGAAAAGCGACGAATCCCATAATCTACTTAAAATCTTAACAATGGAAAAGATTTAAAGAAACATTTAAGGCGAATCAAATATAATAGTTGTTAAATTAAATAACCAACCTAATGAAATGGATAACAACAATACAACGTAGCACGGATCCATAAATATCGTGATAAAGAGGTTCAATAGACAATGCAATATAAAATAACAGGAAAAACCTCGTCTTAGCATTATTGGAATGTAGCTTACGCGATTCATCAAACAAATCAAGAATTTAGTCAATCACTTTCATAAGAGAAATTTGTTCGAAGTTGCTACATTTGCCATACGGAACTAATTGGAAAGTACTACAATACAGATGAAATCAAAACACAACATATTTATTTATATTATTCCTAAATATTTTTGCTTCCATAAAACTGCTTTATGACATATTACAAAAATTATATAAAGTGCAATCAAAACTTTTTCTGATCAATTGAAGAAATTTATAATGATTTTCTCTGACTTTGTGGATATCTTAAAGATATGATATGATCATTTAAAGAATAAGGTATCGATATTCAGTAAATATCATATACTATGTTTTCTTTAATAAAGGGAAAGCGTGATTAAATGGGAAAAATGTTTTGTAAATACGTGAAATTTGAAGATGTGGTATGAAGTAAAGCTTGATATAATATGAAAATAACAGGAAATGAAAATAATTGGCACTGTCATTGGTTGAGTGAAAAGGGTGAAAGAGTGAAAACGCTGTTAAGAACTTTCTTTTTTCGTGTTCCGATTGTGAAAAAAGAAATTAAACATAGCAATTTTTTTGTAATGGATCCGCGGCATTGCAATATTTAATGCATATCAAAAACGGAACAACAAATGACTGAATATACTCCGTAGTCCTTCTATGATCCATATACTGCGGAGCCAATTTCAAAATACCTTCTTGAAGCAAAGGAAGGCCTAGGACTAAACTTTCATGGATGACTGCTGTCTTACATTAATGATACCGGAGGACTAGCATGACTAAGCAGACAAAGCTTTTTCAGATCTTGCTGCAGCAACAAGAACGCTATGAGTTTCTGTGTATAAACTCAGTCTTTATGTTGGATAGCATGCAATGTGAGCGCCGTTACTTGGATGGAATGTCTAAAATGGACAAGACTTCAGTATTTTTCAAAGATATTTTCAGATTTTCTCTGGAGAGTTATTCGAGACATGCTCTGATACGGAAAGAAAGTGTATCATTTCCTTAATACACATGTGAGGACGTTTTGTAGGGGAAATTACATTATGATTTAGGGTGGTATCTCATTAGGTGGACGTACAGAGCAGTATGTCCTTCCAAGAGAAATATCAATGCTAGATGATATCGGATAATGCCCTGGATCTCAAGTCTAACTTTAGGAAAGCAATAGATGACAAATTTCTGGTATAAGACGATATTGCTCGTCCAAACCGAGCTAGACTTGTAGATCAAAATCCTCAAAAGGAGATCGTTGCATGCATGGAGTGAAACCTCCCGTCCTTAAACGTCTGGGATGCTCTCACGAGACGTGTTGCTGCATTTTAATCTCTCTTCAGGACGCTGATGGAGTTAGAAGAGCTTTAAAGAAAATTGCTCGGAGACATCAATATGAACATCAAACTTCTCTGTGAAGCCTGCACTGCTATTAGAGTAACCCAATCCCATTCGGAGCTGTTTTAGATTTGATTTTAATGCTAGGTACGTTATTCTTAACCTTGTTTTGTATGTGCTTATTGATGGAAGAAATCAGTGTTTCATACAAAATGTTTGTTGATTAGCTAACGAACAAAATGCTATTGATTTCATAGAGCTAAATCATGTCTTTTTCAGTTATCTTAATTTTTCGAATTTTAATTAATACAAAGCAATGAAATTAAGAGTTCAGTCTTAATCCTGATTAGATGTTATATAAATTAATCGGTCTGGCATGTGGTTAAAATAGTAAACCATAAACAAAAAATTTACAATAATCAAAACGAAAGTACAGTTTTGAGTTGGGAATTGTTAAACATCTCTGAATAAAATATTACAACCCTGAATAAAACCAGCTACTTTCTAAAACTGAAGTTAACAGATTCACCAAACAAATATTAACCTACAGATCTAAAGGGAATTGGATGAAGATAGATAGAGATAGATTGTAATAGGCCATACCGTAATACAAAATAGATAGAGGAACAAGAAGACTATTTTATTTTCAACAAAAAACTTGAAATTAATGGATATTTACGAAGCATGCGGTTGTATGATAAATAATCACGTGCTTTGGTAATCATTAAGTAATTTGAATCAAATCAAAAGGATAACGGTTCAATTAAGGATGAAAAATTAAAATAAAATTCAACTGCTAAAAATTTGGTATAAACACTTTAACGCATTAAATCTGTTAACAATCTATTATACAACGAGCAACAGTTTTATCCGATGATAGCGGAAATCCTTAAACGGCAATCGGAATCATTAAATACGGAACCTCCAATAAACGAAGGAAACGGTTTGTACAAGAGAGACCAAGGCAGGAAAGGCTTTATTTGATGAACACTGGTAGAGGTTTAGTCGACGGAGGTAGGAACTGAAGACTTCACGACTACAATGGCTACAAGTACTGTACCGAAAATTGATTACAAAAATGATCACTGAAGTGTTATTATATCCAGGTTGTTTTCAGGATAATGAATACTTTTTCACTTTTCCGGACTCTGAATTAATTGAGGCAGACTTCTGAATTCTTCTGAATTTTTCGCAGTTTCGATGATGGAATCACGATGAAAATTTTTAGAGACTGTGGGATCTTAATTGTTAATGGAACATAAACCGGCGCCATTTCCTTTTGAAGTTCAGCTAGTAAGATTGTGATATGCAGTATATTAAGCTTTATATTTAATGGTGTAATCCAATTCCTGATAACTTGTTAGAATTTAATAATGATATTAAAATTTATTGTGGGTCCGGTAGCCGAGGGATAACGGCGCTTAGCTACAGGTTAAAGATAGATGCCGGGGTCGATCCCTAGCCTCGGCGGAGAGCGGGAATTTTTCACGCTCCATTCGCCTCCAGACAGATCCTAGGGCCTACCCAGCCCTCTTTTCAATGGGTACAGGGTTCTTTCCCGGGCGTTAAAGATGGGAGGCTGTCGAGGTAACCACCCGACACCAACTTAGTCCCGTTGGTCACCTTCCGCGACCCGAAGGACCAGACAGGCCTGTTGTGTGACACTTTAACTTCATTAAAATTTATTTTACAGATAATCTAAAATATGTCGTTGAAATAAATAAAACAATTTATTTTTCAAATCTGCTGAAAATTGTATTAGTTTCGAAGAAGTCAGGTTATATTTACTGTTTATTTAAGATATAAACTGCAACTACAATTAAAATTTGTAATTCCGCAACAGCAAATTTTACAGATTATAAGAACTATCAAAAAAATAATCAAAAAAGAAGTTCATAGTAAGTAGCATATGCACATACAACTAATAACCGGAATAATTCAGATCCTAATAACTTCATTATTTGCCAATGTCAATATGGGTGGTCATTATTCGCAGTTAATGGACAAATGGACAAGGAAATATGATAGGAATATTTGAGATTTCTCGTATAAAACTAAAACTTACCGTTGTTAGAGTGTTTGTATTTACTTGGAAAAGCCCATAAACCGAAAATTGAGGGATTGATAATGCAGATGTATTCAGAAAATACTAAAAAATTTAACAATGAAAAGAAAAAAAGACAAGATTATTATTTAAAGTTATATTAGGATTTCTTAAAAAAAGAGAATGAGCAAAATCATTCAGAAGATATTCACGAACTATAGTGAATTTCCCTAGAGAACAAAAATTAAAATAAAATTTTAAAGAATACAAATAATTGTAAAAAATAAAATGCAATATATTTATGTAGAGACAACAGACAATTAAAAATAAAGTATAATGAAATAACGTGAAATCGTAGGCTAAATGAAAGTCAAAGAAGCATTAGTAATACATAAAATGTTGAGAGTAAATAAATGAAAAAACATAAGCCAGGGGTTAAAGTGCTTCATATTGTTTGGAACTCTCGAATTATCGGCAAAACTCCCAAAGTTGCTTCATTATATTCACAAGTTCTTTTATTTTATACTTACTGAAAGTTATGATATTTCTTCTACATTTTATATCAGCAATTTTGAAAACAAGTAATTTTTTTTGGAATGAATTTAATTTTAATCATAATTTTGTAATTGATATTTCCAAATATCTAAAAGTTTTTTTGTGAGATCACTAAATACCAGTTTATCATCATCCAAGGAAAAAATTAAAATATTTTTTTAAAAATATAGGGGTTATTTAAACTGCTCGATTCTTAAGGTATATATCTTACCTGAATCTCGTCTTTCAAAGAAGTTGTATTAGCATTAAATTCAATTAATACATACTGAATTTCTTTAGCCTAAAAATCAGAACATGAAATTAGACAAATGCCGTTAACTCTAATAAGAAATTTTCATTTAATTCAAATTGACAGTCATCGAAGAGTGACCTTAGGGCCATTTAGACGTAGCATTTCAGTAGGCTACTAAAATGTAAGGATAGATTGTCAGTGAATAAAAACCTTTAAAACTCGATCTTACACGAGTCTTACGTTCCATATCAACTTCTACGCGATGTTTACTTTACGAAAATAAACATTGATTTATGTAAATTTAGTTATTCAGTGCATCAAATAGGAAGAGAATGCTTTTAAATAATTAAAACAGAAAAAAAAGTATTTAATTTTTTCATCTTTTTGCATTTCTTCGGTTTCATTGTTTCAAATTAAATCTCTACCAACGACTTGTTTTCCAGATTTCAACCGGATCCAGGCTTCAGATTTTCAGGTTGAAATTCTGTTATGATTTTGTTAATAATTTAGCTTTTTCTAGAAGTATCCCCGAAAGTATAGAGAAAAGATAATCCTTGTTCGTAAAAATCAGTTGTAGTCAGTAATTTCAAATAAACAATTACAAATAGATAGGTCTTCAAGTTCTTCAATTCTCCATTGGAAGCGCCGATAGAGAACAGATTGCCTATTGAAATGGTATGTCTAAAATGGCATCTATTCTAATGATCAATGAAACAATACAGAGACTTAAAGGTCTGAATTCGATCCCTCATGCAAACATTCCTTTTCCCTCCTTCAAACTTTCACTTAAACATTCTGAGGTGTTACTTTTTTTTCCACAGAATTTAAAAATTTGATTGTTTTCGAAATCAAATGAAGAAAACCTCTGCAAAAATCTTCAAGCCAAATAATTCTTATAAAGAAGATCACTCGGTTTTCTTTCTTTCTTTTTTTTTTTTTTTTTTTTTTGAGTGGGTGTAAGGATATTTGGCAATTGATTTCCAAGTAAAGACAGCCCAGATTTATTCAAAGAACTTCATGAAGTAGAACCATTTGGATAAAGAAGAAATTATAAAGGTATGTTATTATACGGACAAAATTTGTTATTCATAAATTATACTTGTGGTAAGTTTTAAGTCAGAAATGTGTATAATTTATCAAATTAAATTGTGCTTCGAGTTAATAATCGAGATGAGATGTAGTCTCACGAGGAAGTATTTTTAGCTGCAACAATGCAACGCGAAGCAATCTAAGCAACGCAAGAAGCAGGGATCAGAGAGAATGAAGAATGCCTCGATGAAGTTTGGACGTGAAAGGTGGTCTTCTGAATTAGTAGGGAAAAATACCAATTTAAGTTTAAAGAATTTGAGATAAATTGAATTTAAAACGAACTAAAAAGTATAAAATGATTTTTCCACAGAATACTTCTATGTATTTATTGAAAATATATTTATTCATTTGAGCATTCGATTTTTGTATTTTAATTTTTGGCAGCAATCCTTATAACATCTAAAAAGATTAGTTAACATTTCAGCAAACTCACGATAGAATTAATAAGATCTAATAACAATTAAATCTTGCTAAATTGTATTCCACATACTTCTAGCTTTTACTATTTGCAGTAGCTTAATGGCACAGAATGGTCCAGATCCTCGTACCTTTGAAAAGTCCAAGAATCTACAATTGAGTATCAAATATTATTAGCCAATATAAATAATTAGGACTGTCTCAAATAAAAAAAAAAAACAAGTTAGATTAAAAAATATAGTCTGTAATAAAATATTAATTTCTACAAAATTTATCACTTAGATAAATATTTAAATTCAGTTTCTTTGAATTATCTTTATTTTAAATCACGATCAATTCGGTTCTTATATTATGATAATCATCTTAAGTCCGCAAAAACAGGAACCAATCATCTTGAATATTTCCTAACTGAAATAAAAGCATTTTACCTCTTCTTGGTCTATGCAAATGCATCTATGGTGATACCTCTTAATAATCATGAATCTGTATGATTCACCTCCTTTTTTCGAATTCCTTGACTTGAAATGAAACTTGGAATACTTAAATACTTGGGTATCCAATTCGTTTAAGAGTCGGGTGCCAAAATTTTCCGTCCGTCATTTTGAAATATGCCGCCATTTTAAAGCTTTTTTAACTTTCGCTTTTTTAAAAGGTCGCACTGACCACTGATCCAATTTTGATGATATTTATCTTTTAAATTGTACTCAAGCTCCAATATAATTGATAGTAGGGTCATTCCATGCCAAATCATACAGCCAAAACTTGATTTTACACCCAAGGTACTCAGATTATAATGAAAATTTGTATACATTATGAGACTATAAAAATAAGAAAAAATGAAAAGTTTCACTCAATTATTACAATTAGTTTCTGAGTTAAAACCGTTTGAAGTTTTAGATAGTTTTAATTTCCGAGGACGGTTTGGGTCGGAAACAAGCTTGTATGTATTTACGTTTTTTGATACCAAATTTATATTTATCAAGGTAGAGGTTTCAAACTTGACCCATTTGTTGTAAATTGTACACAGAATCAGATGACACCATGAGCATTAAAACTAAAACTTTCCATCATAGTTAAAAAAATTCTGAAATGTAAGAAAAAAATATTTTACGGAATTGTGTACCTCACTTCGAAAAAACAATGTAGCAAAAATCTCTCTCCAGATAGCCCTACGCAACCATATATCACTGAAAAGAGGATAAAATTGTCTTTCAAAAGGTGAAAAAAATTGGTAGGGTTTTGAGTTATAAGAGTTTTATTACAATATAAAGTTAATAAATTATTTTTAACGCTGCAAAATTTTATGCTCCACAATTTATTTTTTTTTTAAATTTTTTTTATGTATATCATATATTTCCCATTAGGTATGCTTATATAAACTGCATACCTGTGTTATGTGGCTGAGAGTTTACTATATTAGTAAAAAATTAAATCTATTAGTTATCGTTTTTTAATATAATTTTTCCATCCACCACGTCAGAGATTAATTTGTGTTTTATTTCTTTAAATGTAATATTGTCTTTGTATTCTATGTTTAATTGTTTGAAAATTTTGTATTTAACATAATTATTTAATCTATATCCAAAGTTATTACTTATTTTATCTATTTTAAAGATTTTATTCCAATCATGTCTGAACATGAACCCCCTCACATCTCCAACAGCCTATTCTACTGTCAGTGTTTAGTTAGCTCTGCTCCAGTGAACATCAATTATTAATTAATTTTTTTTTAATAGTTGCTGTGCTTTTTTTTTAAGACTAAATTTGCTTGTCAGTTTCCTGCGTTTTAAAATCACTTTGAAGCCACTGTTATCGATATGGAGTGGTTTACGTAAA
>JAFIDM010012231.1:48392302-48450099 GCA_023159025.1 Thereuonema tuberculata | reverse complement strand
AAATTAGTTCGAGTGAATTAAGAAAACCTGAAACTAATCAGACGAATGATATTTGGAAAGAAGGATGAACACTTAATAATTAATGAAGATGTGTGGATACTAAAACCTAGATCAGGTTAACGTTAAAAGAAGAGAAAGCTGTCGTTTTGGAAGACAACTATAAGAAGTGACGAAATAGAAAGAAAAGGGAATTGGAGCTAAAAGCTAAGAAGACATCTTTAAACGAAAGAAAAGTGTTAAGTGTTTAGTGATAAATATAGTGCTTAATATTTCATAAAGTGATATAAGTAATTAATAATAAAAGCTTCAAAGTTTGAAGTAGTGAAATTTAAATAGTGCGTTTGTGTTATTGTGGATAGCAGACCATTTCGAGCTGAAAGGTTAGAAGGTATCAATGAGTGAGTACTTTGTTATTTATTATTTGAGATAGGATATAGGTGATATCTGACTAAAGCAGATTGCAAATATTGATTTAAATATCGAGTGATATAGCTCACAGTTATCTAAGTGAAAATAATTAAGAAGAGATACATAAAAGCTATTTTAATAGATAAAAGGGAATATTAGAAAGTTAAATAATATTCACATAGGTGAAAAGTCCAGCAGTGATAAACTGATTTAGAATTATTAATATACTAGTGCATACAAGTGAAATAAAAGGATTAAGTTGTTATAAATAACATAAGAGAATAATTCACATAAGGGAGAAATTATTTAATAATTAAAATAAGATTATTTTGGTAAATGTTGAATGTGTACTTGTTTAACAAATGTTTGTTAATGTATATTATTGATTATAGTTTATTAGGAATTGATATTGTTCATTATAGGAAAGACATTGAACATATTGTAACTTTTAATAAGAATTTATTGATAAAAGAAAATAATATTGAGATTTATATTATTGAATCGTACAACTATTTGATTGTTGATGTTAGAGGTAATTTTAATACAACTCTGTATTTTGTATTGAATCTAATTCAATTAAAGTCTTGCTTTGTTTATTAAAGCGTGCTGTCATATTTAAATAATTATCGCAACTCTCTGCTAAAGATAGTAGCAATTTCTGAAAAAAGTACCCTTATCTTGAAAGATATCGGCTTCAGTTCCTCATCTATTTTCTTTTACAATCGATGACATTGGAGCATAAGTTACAATTTAAAAACAAATAATCGAAATTGGTTCATTGGTTGCGGAGATAATGACCTTTTAAAAAAGATGTTCTATAAAATCCAAAATGTCGGACGGAAAATTTTGTCACCCGACACTAAAGCGAATTGGATACCCAAATACTTTTAAGTGTGCCAAGTTTCATACTTGTGTTCGGCCGGTACCGATGTATATCGACTTTGTAGCTAAGGGACTTAGTGAATCTATAGTCAAGTTCTGTAGCTCAAGTCACTAATTCACCAATATAAACTGAAATCCATAATAAATCTTGTTCTTGCGTTTACACATTTCTTTTGTCTTTACTTACTTAAATTAAGAAAAAAAAAAACACGCAACTTGTTTTTATGCATTCATCGTTAACCATCCAAACCCAGCTTCGCATTCAACTCGCGAGACTCGTGTCACGACTCAATCACTATTAATCATTGTTGACTTTTATTTGATAAAGCACAATCAACTTATATTATTGGCTAATTTCGTCTGTCTGTCTATCTGTAACTCGATATGATTAAGCTATTAAGATAGATCCAAGGTTCTCAATGGTACCATTGAATCAAGGGTACTCAAATTGGATGAAATATTAGTTCATGTTGTCATTCCATGTTGTTCCCATGAAATTTTACCTGAAATTCTAACAAAACATACGTTCAAAACCAAATAATTTTGTTACCACTGCATCCATTTTAATGAAATTTGGCATACTTACTCAGTTGTTTGCCGTAGAAAACTTGTCATCAAAACCATTTTTGCCGTAGAAGCTTCATTCACAAGTTAGCAAAGTACTTAAATTACATTTACTTTATATTTGAAAGTTGATAATAAAATGATTTTTCAGATTTTATTTTGCCTGTCGTCTGACAGGCTTTGCTGGTAGTTACTCAATATTCGTTTGCACTTTATTATAAATATAACGCAATTTCAAAATTGCAGAAGAATCATTACTGGTCAACTACATTAAATTTCTTTTTTTTTAATCGATATTCAGAAACACTTAAAATTGTTTTAGTCTCTATTATCACATTACAAAATACAAGTTGCATTTAATTTCTTAAAATTTTCAAATTTCCTAAAATTGGAATTAAACTTACCTTATTAACAGCCGTTTCTGTTACAAAACAAACTAAAATTATCCTTGAAATCGAACAAGAAGCGTAGAAAAGAAACAGTACAATTATATTATCGGCTTTTCCAATCACCATACAATAGATAATTATATAATATATATCTATACAGATGTATAATGTAAAAAAAATAAATAACAGCAAAAGAGGCTGTTGAAAAATTGAAGTTAAATCTTTCATTAGCAAAAGAAGCCTAGTGTAAGTAACTAGAAGGTGCTTTAATTGTTTGAGATTCAGTTCTTCTGAAGTTTTCAAGTAACTAATTCTACTTATAATGGCTTTAAAACGATACTGAAATACCCAACAGAAATATATCAAAATTACAGTGGGAATCACTTCAATTAAATAGAGAACATAACAAGAGAATTCATGGAAGATAAATGAAACATTATCGAAACTTCTGTTCACGGTATCGTAAATAATGGATGTTAATTGAAGTAAGAACATTATTATAAGAAGAAAGAAGCTCATGCACTTCGAAGGCTTGAAAACTTCTTGTAGAACTTCGGCTGAGCCTTCAACTTTTTTCCATTTTATGAAATAGTTGAACAGCTTGGGAGCCATAGATATGCAGGTAGCAGTGCTTAGTGAAATATGTACAACGAAAATACAATAGAAGGTGATCATGGTATAGGTAGTAAATGTATCTGCTTCCTTGATGTTTTCAATTTCACATGAGGTTTTATTAACAAACCAGTATAATAAAGCACTTATAAGTAATAATGAATATATTGAATCAAAACTTATCAATTGAATGCGAAATTCTCTTCTTTGTTGAATCACTCCCTGAACAGGAAAAATCCCCAGAAGTTTTAAAATAACTGCAATTGGTTTAAATTGTTTGTATACGGTTGTGGAGCGACTGTCATCAAAGGAAATGACTTTTGAAGAAGTTGAAGTTTTCCATACATATTTTGCCATTGTTCTGAAAAAAGAAGAAAAGATAAAAAAAGTTAAAATCAGGGTTGCGAAGTAGCGCGTTATTAGTAACGCCGCGCCGTTGCCAGTAACTTTTTATGGTAGCAATCGGTAACGTCGTTACTTTTTTAATTGAGTAACTGTAACTCAGTTACTTTTATTTGTAACGGATTAACGAAAACGCGTTAATTTTTGTGTTATTTTTGTTGTCCATTTTTTTTTGTTTACTTTCACACCAAGCCATTGGAGGTTTGGCAAGAGCTGTTTCAAAAGCGCCGCATCATTTATCAGGACATAGTGTTGTTCAAGATCTTTTCTAAGAAGATTATCTTTAGAAGCTAAATCCAAATCTAATTTATGGTCTTATCCCAGTCATTCTTGTTGAATCGTCGACGAAGAAACACCGATTTTTACTAGTCCCTTGAATAGTTTACTTTAAAATGCAGAAGGCTACTGACAAAGAGTTAGCATTATAAATTCGAACTTTCATTTAAAGATATCTGGTAAAAAAGTAATGATGTAAGAAACTTAAAAAAAGTGTTTTATCTTAACATTTAAGAAACGCAAATTACTACTGCGAACTTACGATTCCTTTGTTTGCGGTGACTCATTCTAACCAACCCCTTCGTAAAGAACTGCCTTCCAAGTGAAAAGTATTTGAAGTATTTAGATGCTTCCAAGTGAAAAGTATTTGAAGTAAACTATTATTGGAAGTTAATAATTTTTGATTTGAATTGTGAAACTTGGCATTTACGTCTAACAGATGATTTTTCCATCGAGAATTTTGCTAACCCTGCATCTTAATGTAAGCCGATGTTTCATATTAACTTATATAAATCTAATTTGATATAAATATTGCTTGCTAATAAGGAAGATGCTTGTTTATTTGTTTATTTTTAATATTTTTTTGATAAATAAACAAATATGTATCCGAATGTCTGTGAGCTAACTAAGATTTCTTTCCATTCCTTGTTTGTAATAAAGAAATATAAAACGTGTCGTCAAAATTTAGAGAAAAAATATGCTCTTAACTTTTTCCTTCAAATAGATCAATATATTTCAATTGTGATAAAAAAAAAGAAAAATGAGAAAATAATCTCACTTTGAAATATGTTATGTTTTAAAGGAGAAACAAAATCAAAAACTTCCTCAGGTGTGTTGAATTAAGATTTAATTAATGGAAAAAAAATAAAGGGTTCATTTATGCTCATGAAACAACAGCCTAATCCATCAAAAATAATTCATCTTTTTTAAAATATCTCTTTAGTTTCTTTTATTCGTAATTTTATGTTTGTAACTTAAATTAATATCTCAATGAATGAAAAAATGACAGCTTAAAAATAATTTGGTAAAATAAAATTCGCTGATACGAAATTAATTAATTTAGAAATGCATTAAAAAAAAAGAAAAATGACAGTATCATTTAAAATATAGGAATGCAAAATAATCAGCTTGGATTATTTGATTAAGTACTTTTTCCCTTATTTGAAAAATTGATATTGGTGCATATATAACCGTATGTATTATGCAATATTTATTATTAAGAAAGGTTTTTATTATAACGAAACTGCAATGTTATTTGTTTAAAACAAAGATCATAGGAATAATAGAGTTTTTCGTTTATTGACTATTCTTGATTCACGAGATGTGAATGGAACTCAAAAACGAGATGTTTTGATTTTTGTTAAATGATGTTGTGGGTTGTAGGTTGCAAAGAAGAGGGACTAAAAAAAAAGCAGCTGTAGAAAATCTGGAGGAAGATGTCCATATATAGAACAAGGAGTATCCAGCTAAGTAAATCTTGCTTCGAGCATAATATTGAGGTGAGGAAATGAACAGTGAACGTTCTTGAAGTTAATAATTATCATACAGTATTTCAAATTATTAACGTTTATTGTTAGCTCTACTCAGACGGCCATTTTGCTGAGATATAACATGCATAATGAAGATGGAACGAACGCCATCTTTAAAGTTCTAAGAGTTTTGGACATGGACTGCAAATCCCTATCAGATTGGAGGAACAAAGAGGACTGCATGAAATCCTTTTGATCGACGGAAACTAAAATAAGTGCTTTTATTTACTTTTATAATTATAAGAGTGCAGCGATATCAAGAAATTTAGAAAACGTTCTTATGACAAGGCATACCGACACAAATGAAGGATTCTTAAGAGAGATTATTACAGTATTAATAATGAAGCTTTAACACATGACTTTTTGCAGTCAACTGAATTTATTTCAAGTTATGACAATTAGTGATAATCGTCAAATTAGTTAGGCTTCGGTTTGAGTTTAACGTTTTGTGTGACTAAACTGACATTACAAAGTATAAATAAGAAATATTGTTTTCTATTAATGTGAATTTAGAGAAGGAACAGTCAAACATAATGTGCGACGATTAACTGCTTTTAAATATAATTTAAAAGAAATTTGGAACGTTAGTGGATATAATAGAACACTGAACTTTATAAATCGATGATGATTATCTGAGTGATAGTACTCATATTAAGATTGGATAACAGTCACTCTATAGTTCAGAAGTATTAACTCTTTATCATTTTCTGAGACAGCTGCTGAACTGTGAATTAAATAGGAAATTGATAAATTGATGTGATAAATACCATTTCAATTAAATATTTCTGTTTATTTTCATTGTTATGAAATAAATATATATACAACTATATTTTTGGGATTGATTTGTTTACCCTTATCATTAATTACATCCATTTATATACAAGAACTAATATATTTATATATTAGAAATTTTTACAGATTAAATACGATAGCTATTGAATAAACAAAATTTCAGATTTCCAACATAATAAAAATTAATTATTTGAACAACTAACTTGAACTACTACTAATTTGAAAAACTAACTTGTTAGTGCACTGTGATGAGAAAAAGATTGTGAAGACTGCTCTACAATATATTGAAATTAAAAAGAAAAATTCTAAGTAAAATTCCTGAAAAATAAACTAAACTAAATCTATACAATAATTTTTTAATACAATTAATCAATTTTTATAATGTGATATAGCAATTACAACAGAGTTTTTAAAATATAAATTCTTAATAAGCTTTAACAGAATATTTTTTTTTTGGTTGTTAAAAAAAGTAACTGTACAGTTACTTTTTAAAAGTAACTTATGCAACCCTGATTAAAACATATCAATATGTACTCCTATTTTGACATGTTAACGTCACTGAACTTAACACTCCACAAGCGTCAAATGTCAGAATATCAGCAACCATAATATAAAAAACATCAATATTTAGTAGATAAATTCAAGTCCAATGACATTGCTAAAGTCATGAAAATACCTGTAGTTTCTTTCGTCTACAGTTTGGGCTGAGTCGGAGTTATCATTTAAGGTCATGAAATCTAGACACTTTGGTACAGGATATTCTTCATTATGTGGCACAGGTCTCATTGCAGACGCCAAATTGGGATACTTAACTGTATATTTTGTTTTGGATGTAATTCCTTTAACGTTAGTTAAACAAAAATAGCTGTCAGTTGAATGTTCCTTCTGTTCCTCCAAATCATCAGGGTGTGAAAACGGCATATGATGAGTAACATTTTTTCATCCAGTGAGAAGCCTAACACATGATACACGGCAAACATTTAGGGTCCAGACTTTATTGAAATCACCAGCTTTACACCCAAAATAAAGCTCATAACATTTTTTTCGCAAGTGGTGTGAAATTTCGCCTCTGAGACTTGAAAGTCAGTTCTCCAGTGACATAGCAGAAATTATTTGGTTGATTTAAACACTTTCATGGCATACTGAAATGCTTATAAAATTCATAAAACATACAAATAAAAACAATGTACAGCAGAAAACCACTACATGTGTTGCTAGACTCACTACAATTTCAATAGTGGCTATTGACCATTTGCTTACTAAAACAATGCAATATTAGAATATGTTAGAACATGTTTGAACAGGAATAAGCCTGTACAGAGTTAGAAAATGTTTCAGCAAGAATAAGTCTGCATGGTGCCAAATCATTCTGAATAAAATTACCACTTCTACAATTTACAAGAATTATAATAAAAAAACACCTATAAATATACAGAATTATATTATATAAAAATGACCCTCACCAAAAAACTATGCCTGATGGAAAATTCTGATTCTATATTTCAATTCAGCATGCAAAACTACACTAGAATCACTATTTAGTTTTCTTGTGAAAAAAAATCATGTTGACCAGTGTTATCACTTAGTATAATCACTTACGTGCACGCCAGTAGTGGTGCCAAGAAGAAGCTGGTTGAAGAGGCACAGTGGAGGTTTGTGGTCTTCAGTTATGAAAGTATTTTCTGTCTGAGGATGAGTGATAGTTGGATACACTGTTCGGGACACTCACTCATCTCAACGATCTTTCTCTCCAAATTTTATCTTTCTGCTATTACTCCATCTGGGTATTCAAGTTTCGTTTTCCATCAGTGTGTAATGCAACACTTTCAATGAATATGGAAGCAAAAAACCAGTTTTATTAGAAATTACAGTATTTGCCATTAAAAGAAAATTTATTTGTTTCGCTAAATCTGATTTTTAACGTTTGTGAATGATTCGATATTTCGAAAAAAAAAATAATTACCCTTTCAAGAAAGTTTCGAGGGAAGGAATAAACTTTCCTGAAGGGTATGCGTATCTTCGAAACCGCATCTGTTTTGAATCTGTTTGTATTCTTCTTAATAACAAAACCTACACGAAGAACGGGTATTCTAGGGTAATGTATAAATATATATATACAGACAGAGTGAGACATTTAACCTGAAAAAGTTGAATATCTCCGAGAGGAAGCGTTGTAAAGAAAAGTATCCTAAATACAATTTGTTTGAAAGGGGGAAAGAAAGCAGCGCTATTCATTTTTTATTTAATGAACGTTTTCATAGTCATTTCATATTCAACGTAGCTTTTTCAAATGGAAGCCGTTCAATCCGCGTAATTGTGACACCCATGTCAAATACTGACATATGACAATGGCTTGAGATTTTCATATGAAATGAAAAGAGGGGAATTGTAGATTCCAAAAATATCCGATAGATATGCCTTATAGTCTACTATACAAGAAAACGGCTTCTCTTCTACCAGTTTATGTAGAATACTTTCAGTCTCTCATAAACTGGTAGTGTGAGTTCAACTTTGAAGTATTTGTAATTTAAGAAGTAAGGTGCAAGTTTATCTGAATTTCATTGTGAACTCAAAGCTAAAGTCTTTTGTTACTAGTAAATTATATGTTATCAATAAAGGGTAATCATTTTTCATGTGGAATTATATAGATGGCATTAGTGTCAGTGATGTCACGTTACTCACAATAATTTTTTTTTTTAATTTTTCATTTTACTATCTGGATCCACAAACATAAAAGTAATGCTGATGTGATAAGAAAAGCTTCTGAAATTAGTAGCCAAAATATTACAAAAGTAAAGGCTCTGCTAGCTGTTGATTTGAAGGAAAATGAAACTATTACCTTACTCACACTGATTTTCACAGTGTATACCAACAATGGGCTCCGGCACTGAAACGGTTTCTATCGAATGTTTACACGAAGAAAGTACTGACATCTGCTATGATGAAGATAAGAAATCTTCCTTGAGCAAGGATCTTCTCTTGCATTGATTCAAATAGAATTTTCTGAAAATTATAAGTGCTTCTATCTTCATAATACAGACATTACAATATGGAGTGACGAATCTTCAAGCCAATTCAAAAGCTCCACTAGCTTTCTTAGAGAGGAGTTGAAAGAAAATTCAAATGGAACTATTTTGCCACAAATCATAGTAAAGGTCCATTTGAAGGCATTGGTGCTTATGTAAAGAAGAGGGCTCAGATTGATAATGAAACGAAAGTTCATTTGTACAGGAAGTGATTATTTATTGACACATGTACAGGTGCCCCATCAACAGTTCGGATGCTGACTAGTAGTAGTAAAGAAATTCAAGAATATTCTATGGATATTCTAAGGATCTGCATTTGCAGAAACTTTTTGTTACAGCTAAAGATCTCAAATGTATCACACAGTCACGAAATTGACTGTATTGAAGAAAAATGCAAACATTGCCATTATCCAACGTACACCATTCAAAGGATTATTTAAGACTCGTAAGCATTGCGTTAATGGTACTGCCTTGGAAGTAGGGAAGTGGTATGCAGTTTATCAGCCTGAAACTGATTACTGGCTCATTGGCATATTATAGGAGCTATCTTAACCAGACAAAACAAGATAACGTTTTGTGATCCTGGTTTTGTCTGGTTAAGATAGCTCCTATAATATGCCAATGAGCCAGTAATCAGTTGTGATAAGTGGAAATAGTTTTTTTAATTTTAAGTAAATTAAATTTATAATTTATAGAACTATTAACTCTATCATATGATGTATGTTTAATGTTATTAAATTTAGATATTAAATTAAGATTCCATTCAATGAAATTTTCGTAACATAAGTTATATTTAAAACTGGTTTCCAATGTAAAATTATTTATCACAAAAATTATATTTTCACTACTACAGATAAAGCACGCAATAATTTGGCTATTATTTGAAAACAATTTTATTTTAACAAAATTAAAGAATTATTACATGATCAATCTTTTTTTTTAAAATTAATAAATCTAAAGATTCTATTTTAAATAACTTGTATAAATGTTTTTCAAAATTTAAAGATAAAATTAAAACACTTAAATATAAAAAAATTAAAATTAACAGAAATTTAAATTATTTATTTCTAAATCCAAAGATGCATAAAATTGGCAAATTTAGAATGATTTATAGTACTGCTAATTCTATTTTAAAGCAATCAAATATTATTTTACAAATTTTTCTCAATAAATTGCATGATATTATTAAAAATAAAATTAATCCTGATTTTTATTGGCTAATTCATAACAGTGGGGAACAAAAAAAAAGTTTTTTCTTGGTGCCTGGAATTTTTCACCTGATTCTGGGTATCTTGGCGCTGCTGATTCCGCAAATGCCATCCATTTCGTTCTAGCAGCTCTTCTTTATGAGATAGGGATGATATCATTATACATTGCTCTTATGACTATTTTGTTTTTACACCATCATTTGTAAATCGATTGTTTGCATAATACTAATTTATTTTATCCAAGCTCTATTATGTTGTTATTTGCATGTGTACTTTAACTATTCTGACATTTATTTATCCTTTTTACATCCACTGACATAGCTTCATCATGAAGAAAATGTGTGAATAATCCTGATGTGTTTTGTTTCATCTGTGGGGCTTACACATTCATTTAGCAAAGAAAACCCATAACTGACTTTGTAAAAAGAGCTTATTTGGCCTATTTCAAAGTAAAACTGGGAGACCAAGATAAGGCTTGGGCACCCCACATTGTATCTAACAATGTGTGCACAGAGCATCTGTGACAGTGGACAAATGGGAAACGGAAATGCTTCAAATTTGGGAACCAATGATATGGCGAGAACAAATAAACCACAGTGATGACTGTTACTTTTGTTCAGTTAATGTAGAGGCATCAACAGCAATAACCGGGATAGGTGTATATTGTTATATCCTGATCTACGCTCTGCAAGACTCCCCGGGCGTTCCACATTCAGAGGAGATACCTGTTACAATCTTTATCAGTCTTCCAAGTCATCAGAAGAAGAGGATGAATCAGCTGAAAGCTATGCTGAACAAAATGACAGTGATTTCGCATGACCTTCATCAGTTGCATCCGGTTTTAATTAAGTGGAATTGAACGATCTCATAAGAGATCTAAGTCTTCCAAAGAAGTCGTCTGAATTGTTGACTTCCAGGCTGGCAGAGAAACACTGTCTGTTAGCAATGATGGGATATACAAATGATCGCGGACTACTGTTGGAGCATCCCGCGAAAATGTTCAAGATCATTGCATCGGAGGAAATCACAGAAACGAGGATTGAGCGACCTGATGGAAGAAAATTAATGAACCTAATGCGACCAATGTATAAATAAATAATGGTGGTTAGATAGATACAGTTGCTTCATGAAAATAAAGTGCTTGATCCATCCAAATGTCTTTTGTATTTAATTGTATGCAAGTGATATAGTTGTATATGTGTACCAGTATGGTTGGACTGGTATAGAGTGAATAAGCTCTATCTCTAAAAATAGAGGTGATAGAGCAAAACTGAAAGCATTTTTGGAATCAGTGACCCAAATATACCCAAAAATAGATCAAAATTGTAAGGCACCAAAATCACTGTTCCCCAGTGTAATCATAATGATGTTATTAAATATATAAACAGTACTAAAAATTTTTAATATAATTACTGCAGATTTTGAAAACTTATTTACAAATATATCTTTAGATTCTTTATTACAACAAATAAAATTTTTAATTTCAGAATTTAATATAAAAAATTTATTTAATATTTCCATTAATAAATTTCTTAATTTTCTTCAATTTAATTTATACAATAATTATATTGAATTTGATAATGAAATATATTCCCAAATCAAAGGTGTAGATATGGGGGTAAATTATACTAGCATTCTTGCTAATTTATTTCTATTGGCTTACGAATATCAATTTGGTATTAATACCCCTTTCCAATTCAAAATTTATAGATATATAGATGATTTTGATTATTTTGTCACGTGTTGTTTTAAGGCGCACGCCATCTATTGCGTCCCTAAGCAAGCCACGGTTACGGGGCAAAAGGGGAAAAGGTAAATAAGGGGTGAATGAGGAGACTGGACGGGGAAATAAAGGGAGGTGCCGTGGGACGCTAGCCTGTTGAAGGGAGCTCGCCGATGGCCCGCGCCTTCTCAAAGATGAAAGACAGATTGGCTATGTGGAGTGAAAAGAAGGCTTTATTTCAGGTACGGGGAAGGGAAAGAAAGGGAGATACAACTAAAGGGAAACGGGAAGACTCACGGTGCCGAACTATGCAGGAGGCAGGCAGGGCTGGAGACGCTGGAGATCATCTGCGGTTTCCGGCGGAGGGACGTTCGCTGCTGCCGTCGATACGTGGGCGTCAGCCGGCTCTGGGGGACAGGAGGTCCAAATGCGAGCGGGTGCTCTCGGTGATCCGCTCGATTACTTATAGGGGAAGATGCAGCGGGAATCCAGAATCGCACCAAGTATCCTGGTGCTCAGCTTTTTTTGGAATTATTCCGACCTCTGATCGGGGACTCACAGATCAGGAGGGCGGTGTGATTCCGAGGAGCGAGGGAGATCGAGCAGGGATTTTGAACCTGCTCCCTGACAATCTCTCGCCGACTGTCCTTTGTTGACTTGTTTTCCTCTCCTGGAGAGGGGTGTTGGTCCCCTCCGTCGCCTCTGGTCAAGAAGGGGTGGCAGCACTGACGTAGTCCCAGTTGGCCTTTCCTTTTGTTTTCCCCCTATTGAGAGCAGAACTCTGATGCAATGCCCAACAGGGGGACAAAGGAATTAGCTCTTAACGTAGCAAGCAAACAGTTTTCACGGGCTGGTTGCCTTTGTGTAGCAGCCATAAAAGCACTTACCGGTCACTCCTAAAGTCGGATAAAGCACATTTTAATAGGGATAAGGGCGCCATGTCGGCGGGGAATAAGGGAAGGAGAACCCTTGCAGCACCAGGAATTGATAGGAAGGCAGAAATGTAAAAAATGATGGAGATATGGAGAGGAATATGCAAGAAGCGGGATATGGAAGGAGGGAGAGGAGAGAAAGGGTTAGCGGGAGCGTCGAGGCACGAACTACGTTTGTGACACCTCCCCCCCACTCAAAACTCAAGCGCATGGGAGAAGCTTGGGAATGCAAGGGGAGAAGTAATCGGGCAAAAGGGGTGGACGGTGGAGTGTTTGTGAGAGGGAGACAAAGGCCCAAGGCTGGGAGAGAGGTGGTAGGGCGGAAGTAGGTCAGAGACAGTGAGTGAAAGGGAGACAGGGCGTCGGCTCACAGACAAAACAAACCCGAGGGGATAGGCACCCAAACAAGAGCAGAAGGGGAGCTCTAGGCACTAGCGTTGGTTCCTTTGACTTCCTTGTTGCATTTTCTCGGCAGGATGTATCGTTTAAGATCGGAGATGTGGGATTTACGTGTGGTCGAAGGGTCATCCCGGTCTTCCAAAAGATATGTTGTCTCGCCGAGAATTCGCTTAACAATGAAAGGGCCGGAGTAGGCAGGAAACAACTTAGCAGCCTGGCGTTTGATTTTAGAAGAGAGTTGGTGATTTTTGGCAAGAACAATGTCTCCGACTTGGAATCGAATGTCCCTCCTTCCCCTGTCTGTCCACTGTTTACTCCTGAGGGCGGCTTTGCTGCGGAGCTTTTCGATAATGTCGGCGATGTTCCTGAATTTCTCTTCGAGGTGAAATCGAGACACCGATTGGCCATCGGGGGCGCCGTAATTAATGGTGGGGAAACCTTCTCGTCCCATCATCATGTAGAACGGGGAAAGACCTGTTGTTTCGTTCTCGGAGCACCTGAGGCAGAAGAGTAGGTTGTCGAGCTCTTTGTCCCATGTTTGGTGTTTCCCATCTAAGTACATTTTGATGAGTGATTTGAGTGAGCCCACGCTGCGCTCGGCCACATTGGAGTTCGCATGATAAGGGGAACATCGGCGGTGTCGGATTCCGTGGTCACAACAGAATTTTCTGAATTGTTCAGAGCGGAACTCGGCCCCATTGTCACTGGTGATGCTCCTAGGAAGGCCAAGTCGCAGGAATACAGAGTTCAGGAACTTTACTGCCTCGGAGGTAGTTGCTTTTCTCACCGCCTTGGCTTCGACCCAGGCCGTGCTTAGGTCTGTAAGGACGATCAGGAAGCTGTTTACGGAGCGCGACCTCGGGAAAGGTCCGGCGAAGTCGATGGCAAGGGCTTCCCAGCGATCGTTTTGTTCGGGGATTTCTGCCAGTCCAGCCGGGCCTGAGCGGTCATGCTTGACGGTCTGACAGATGTGGCAGGAACGAACGAAATTCCCGACCTGTTGCGCCATGGATGGCCAGTAATATGCAAGTTTTATCTTGGCAATAGTCTTTCTGATGCCGAGGTGGCCGCCCACTTTCACATCCTCGTGCCAATACCTGATGATCTCTTCGCTCTTCACCTTCGGGATCACCGAAACCTGCCTCTCTTCCCTTTTGCGCCGATCCCAGACAGTTTTCAGGAGGAGTCCATTTTCCACACTGAATTGGGCTAGGCGAGAAGGGGAGTCACCACTATCGTGAGCCTCGAGTTTCCGCAGGATATCGGAGCAGTAATGGTCTTGTCTTTGCAGCTTCATCCACTCCTCCTCATTTACCTTGAACCATCCACACCGGATTCGGGAAAGGGCGTCCGGAACACAGTTTAAGGCTCCCTTTTTGTGCTCCACCGTGAAGTCCATGTGTTGTAGCTTCAGACTCCACCGTGTGAGTCGGCTGGAGAAGTCCGTCCGCGTCGTCAGCCATCGTAGAGCGTGGTGATCGGTGTGGATGACGAACTTCGATCCTTCTAGATATTGGCGGAAATGGAGGACTCCAAAAACGACCGCAAGACACTCTAGTTCCGTGACTGTGTTATTGCGTTCGCCATTGGTCAGGCCGCGGCTTCCAAAGGCGATCACTCTCTCTCTTCCGTCGACGAATTGGCACAAGGTGGCTCCTACTCCTTCCGTTGACGCATCAGTGCTCACGTGAAAGGTTTTGGAGAAGTCCGGTTGGCACAGGAACGATTCGGAGGAGAGTATGCTTTTGATCCTCTCGAAGGCGCCGGCCTGGTCCGGACCCCACGCCCATCTTTGCCCCTTCTTGAGAAGGATACGCAGCGGAGCGGTCACAGAGCTGAGGTTGGGGATGAATTCCCGATAGTAGGCAGTCATGCCGAGGAAGCGTCGGAGCTGTTTGAGGTTCCTGGGAGGGGGATACGTGCTGATTGGCTCGATCTTCTTTTCGGAGGGGGTGATACCATCCCGGTTCACTTTGAATCCTAGAAATTCTATCTCCTCCAATCCGAATCGGGACTTTTCGAAGTTCACCTTGAGTTTGGCCCCGACCAGGGTGTTTAATAGGGCGTTAAGAACATCCAGGTGGGTTTCCCAGTCCTCGGTGGCGACTAATAGATCATCCGCATACCTCACTAGGAAAGGATGCCACTTTAAACCTAGCAGTTCGTCTAGAACTCTATTGAGCGCCACAGAGCCATTCTTGAGTCCGAAAGCCACATAATTCATTTTGAAAGCGCCGAGGCCTCTTACACTAAATGAGACTTTGTTGCGGGAGTGTTCATCAAGGGGAATCTGCCAGTAGGCCTTTGTGAGATCAATAGTGCTGAAGATCTTGGCATCCTTCAGTCTACGGATGATCTCACTTACGTTGGGCGTGTAATAGCTGACGGACGTAGTGACGGTATTGAGCCCGCGTGCATCCAGAATGAATCGAGGTTCGCGGTCCGGTTACCTCTTTAAGAAGTAGGGTAGCGACCAGGGGGATTCTGATCTGGAGACCACGCCCTCCTTCTCCATTTGGAGCACTATCTTCTGGATACAATCCAGATCAATGGGTGAGAAGGGGTAAGGACGCCTTCGGACTGGAGAGTGAGCTCCCGTATCAATCGTGTGAGTGTAGCCAGAATATTTCCCCAACGATTTGTCTTGTGCCTCTTTGTATTTTGCGATGATGCACTCGAGTTTTCCCCCTGTGGCCGGGTTGTCCATGGAGACACGATTACATCTAACTGAGTGAGGGTCCTCCATCAGGATCTGAGCCTCTCCTCCCATGAAGCGGAGAGACATATTGTATTGATGAAGGTCACTCAATCCAAGGAGGCCCTCGACGGAGGCTCCGGGGATCACAATGGCGAACACCTCGAATTCGCGGCGCACGAAGTGACTCGGGGAGTTAACATTTGCTGTTAATTCGCCTGTTATTCGGTAGCTTACCGTCCGCCAGGGTGACTGAGAAATAACAGGGTTCACAGGGGCAGCCATTTTCGATGAGAAAGGGTTCGATGTTGGAGCTCACACATGTCATGTCTGCACCGCTGTCGCACTGGAAGGTGATATTTTGTCCACCGGGGAGAGTCAATGTAACCTTGGGCGCGGGGGTTGATTGGTCCTTCTGGCGAGCAGACACGTCGAATAGGCGGACGGACGGGGAACGCCGCTCCTGGGATTTCAGCGGAGTAGTGGAAGGGTTACAGGCTTCCCGTACTTTCGCCAGCCACTCGTGCCATTCACAATCGTGATTGTCTTTTGAGTCGTCGGCACCCAGTCCACCGACGACTCCACTTAGTTTTCCGACTCCCTGCGGAATCGGCACCCGCACCTGTTGGCGTACACGTCGGGTCTCCCGCATCTGAAGCAGGATATCCCTTCCGTTTGTGTGGCGGAGCATTGGAGGGATGGTCTGGCTTTGGTTTGAGCCTCCTTTCGCTCGTGAAGATCACAAAGTCCAACTCCATCACCTTTGCGGTTCCTCCCGATTTGGTTCACATGAGCGGCGGGGTTGTCCTGTAACCCTACTGCCATCTCGTATCGGCGGGCATATTTGCACACATCCTCGGCGGTTTTGCATTCTTCTAGGGGGATGTGGAACCTGTATGCGGGTAAAATGCCTTTATATAGCAGGTTTACTAGCTGGTCGTTGCTGAGTGTCAAATCTAGCATGTAAGCCCGCTGTTTCACTCGCGCCACGAATATCTCCGCCGATTCTCCACGCACCTGCTTGATCTCGCGCAACTCTTCCCATTCATTTCCTCTGTTGCAGGGAAGTAAGAAAGCGCTCAAGCAGTCTTTCTTAAAGTCGTCCCACTCGAGCCAAGAGTCTGCCTTGTCATTCACCCACGGAGACAGTCTTTTGTCCGTCAGTTTGGGTAGAATCTCCATAAATTCCCCAAATTCTAGTCCGTGAGTTTTTATGAACCTGTCGGCTTCGTATAAGAACTCGCGGACGGAGCCATCGGTTCTATCTGTCAGCTTGAGATGGGAGAACACAATCGTACGATCCTTGAGGGACAGCGGTTTTCTCGATGGTGGGCTGCTTTTGCTGCTCCGTTCCTGCTCGGCCGTCCTGTACAGGAGATCGGTCTGTAGATCGCACCTTCGCATGAGAGCTTCCAGCGGGCCTATCAATTTGTCCTCGCGCTCGGCACGTTGCCATGTCTGTCCGGGGCTAGGAACGAGGTATCTCCGGGCGTCGAAATCGCATAGGTCCACGTCGTCGAGTTCCGCCTGGTCAATTTGCATCTCCTCAAACGCCGTTTTATCCGAGCGCAGCCTCTCCAGCAGTTCCGCCACTCGTCCGATGATTGTTGACATGGGTCCCGCACTATTTTTCCCCAGACGGGCAAGCACCATTTCGAGACCTTTTCTCGATGCGGGATATGCAAGAGGCGGGATATGAAAGGAGGGAGAGGAGAGAAAGGGTTAGCGGGAGCGTCGAGGCACGAACTACGTTTGTGACAATTTTTATTACTAATTTCGAAATTAATTATATAGAAGACAAAATTTATAAAAATATTATTAAATTACAACAAACTAATTTTGTTGATTTTTTAGATTTGCGAATATTATCATCAACAAATTCCATATATTAAACTATTTAATAAAACATTTTTATTTCTATTTAAAATTAATAGATTTCATAAATTTACTAGTAATGTGAGTTTAAATTTATTTAAAAATATTTTTATCCAAGAGCACAAAAGATATCTTGATATTAATTCTAAATTTGAAGATTTTTTACATAATTTAAATTATCTTATTAATGAATTTATAAATAATAATTTTCCAAGTCCAGTTTTAAATACATATATTTTACACTTTCAGAAAAAATTTAAATTTCAAATTTATAAAAAATATAAAGTTAAAAATATTCATAATTTTATTTAATCATTTTAATTCTTCAAAATAAGATTTGTTGATTTGTAATCATTTAAGTTATCTTATGACAATTAAAAATTAAATTCTTTATTTTAGAAAGTTTTTTCGATCTGATGACTGTCAACTATTTAATTTTTATATTTTTATTTTTATTTTCATTTATTTTCTTTTTATTAATTTTTAATATTAAAGCTATATATAAAAAAATAAAAAAAAATATATGATATAAAGAAATTACAAAAAAAATATAAAATTAAAAAATTTAAAAAAGAATAAACGTTAAAAAGGAGCAAATCTCTTTGGTATTGCGTTTCTGTTTTCAAAATTTTAGTTTCAAAATTTCTCACTAGGTGCCGCTGATGATGTGAGGTTAAAAATTGGTGTTAACCTCGCAGAAACCGTGTTGTGAATTTTATATTGGAATTTTAAATTTCAGATTACTGTCCGCCTATAATTGTTTAGTAATTTAAGTTAATTTTTATTCTTATATTCTTTACGCTCTAAATTTCTAAATTGCAAATGATTAATTGAAATCTTTGCATTGCTAAACTCGAAGAGATGGCTTCAAGTTTGGCCATTAGATATATATATACACCACATATCATTTGTTACGAAATCAAAACAATGTATCTAATTCCTTTTAGAATGAATTCTATAGATAGTAATAGGGTTATATCACTATCTCAAATCATCTGATGAAGTTTTTTTCAATAAGAAAAAACGAAATATAATGAGTGATTAAAGTTTTGTTTGAAAAACACACATTATTGGTCACCACAAAACCCCCATATGATTCAGGTTTCCAAGGCACATGATGACGATCGCCTCATGGTCTGGTATGGGATATAGAATGATCGAATTATCAGCCCTTTCCTTTTTTCAGAAGGAATTCTCGGCAGAGTGTGACGGGACAGACGTACTTGACAATGCTCCAGGAAGAAGAATTACCATCAATCTTAAACCCAGAAGGATTTCTTAATCTGGTTTCAATAGGACGGTGCTTATTAGGATTAAACCCTATGGGTCCATCCTAATGGGACACTCTGTAGTCTATGTGTGATGGCCTTAATTTGAGTTCACTAAATATGTTAAACACGTTAAAGACTTTTATTTAAAAAAAAATACGGTAAATAAGTATATATCCCGTCGGTTCTTAACCAATTTATTTAATTGGATAAATAAATGCGAGAATAGTAGTTTACTAAAATTGATAATTCCGAAAAAAATAATTTTTTTTCCATAATTCTTTTCTAAATGATATATTACTAAAATCTTACCTTGTTTGAAAAATCTTTAACTCATGAACTTTCACTTCTTTGTGTAACAAGCAAATGTATACTTCGTTATTCACCAAGAATACTATTTCTAGCTTCCCTAAACCATTTCAGGAAGAGATAAATAAGCAGATCAAGGTTTTTACAGCAGATCTTTAGTTTCCTCATCAAATTTTAGATCATGTTTCAGAAGAATATAGAATAAATTATTGAGGGTAATCATCATTAAGCTACATCATTTGAACTAATCTTTATATGTCAATTTAAATGATATAGCTTAATGATGATTACTACATCATTAAAGAAAGATCTTATATTACCCATATATATCTTTTTTTTTCGTAACAAATTACAGTAACAGAAATAGTAATTTCAAATGATAAAACCATTATTTTAATGTACCGAAATATGAATTATATTAATTATAAATTCTAATTAACTAATTATTAATTTAAAGTACTGACGAGAATTAATATGAAACTTATAAAAATACCAAAATTTCAGTTATTACACAAAGAACCGAAGTTCCAACCTACGTTACTTACGTACAACTGTAATTGTTATGATAATGACTAAAGGTGGTACAGGATATTCATATTCATTTATCATTTTTTTTTGTTTAATAAAAGTAACCATAATGTTTATTAATGTCATTTGGAATTTATTTCATTCACTTTCAGAAATTACTTATCATTATCTCTAAACAGCAAAGTTATTAAGAGTTAGCAAGGAAAAATAAAATAAGTGATTATTAAATTATTGTCTAACCATACTGAGACTTTCTTCGTAGTGAACAAACTCGAAATAATGTCAGATAATAATATTTTATTTAGTCATAAAGATTGATTCTATAGGGTGTCTCAAAATAATGTACTAACACTTCGATTGACGAGAAAAACATGATTTATTAACTTAGAGAGAAGTTGAAAGGCTTCGTGTACAGAAGACAAATGTAATTGAAGAATCATGTTCGCAAATGTTCAAATTGATGACCGTCATTGTCAATACAACGCTGATAACGCGAACCAAGGGATTCGCAAACGTGACGACACAGGTCATTGGAAATATCGCGACATTGTCTTTCAATTTCCAATTTGAATGAATCAATTGTTGTTGGTTTGGTGCGATAAACTCTGTCCTTGAGGTATCCCCACAAAAACAAGTCAATAGGCGTGAGGTCTGGGGAACGCGCAGGGTATTCAATGCTACCCCTTCGTCCAATCCATCTGTGTGGAAAAGCTGAATCGAGGTGAGCTCGCACATCGCGATGGTAGTGGGGAGGTGCTCCATCTTGCTGATAGTAAATCTCATCGTCCAATTGCATATCTGCAATGTGTGGACCGACAAACTCCTGCAGCAATGTGAGATAACGCTCACCAGTGACAGTTCCGTTAAAAAAAAAGGTCCTATGATGCCCAATGCGGATATCCCACATCACACTGTAACCCCTTGTAAGTTTAAATAGTGTTCAACTGTTACATGAGGATTTATAGGAGCCCAGTACGTACAATTATGGTGATTAATATAGCCATTTAATTTAAAGGAGGCCTCATCGCTCCACACAATTTTCTGTTAAAACCCTGCCTCTTCTGCCAGGTACCATTCACAGAATTGACCTCTCCGGTCTGGATCGAATTCATTGAGGGCATGGATTAGTGTTGGAATGTAGCATTTCCAGCGCAGACGCCTCATTATGCGATGGATACTATCTTTTGAGATGTAGGTCTCCCGAGCAGTTTGTCGAAGAGATTTCCGTGGGAATCACAGTCCTGCACCTGCTCTTCTTTTCCAGGGCAAGTGGATGCTCGTGGTCGTCCAGAAAGTTTCTTGTCGATGTTGTGAACGGTTCCATCTGCTTCAAATTTATCTCTGATGCGAGTAATGGTCCGGTGCGTTGGTGGCGGTTTCTCGAACTCCCTTCTGAACCGTCTTTGAACTTCCGTGGCGTTTTCGGTCTTCCAATAACATTTCAGGACAAACTTCCTCTCTTCCAAGCTAAGTTGATTTCCAGCCATGCTGGGACATTAATTATAGCTGCAAATACAAAAAAGGCAGCATGTTAGCAACAATCAAAGTGTTAGTACATTTTTTTGAGACACCCGGTATATAAAGTGAGTTGTAAAGTAAAGGTCAAGTATAGTTACCCATCCCCATACTCTATATATGGTGTAAAATGAAATTTTATTTTACATCACAGCATTATTAGTTATGCTACAGTAAAGCATTATTTTTTTTCAGTGGTCCTGAGTAAAGAGGAGCGTAAAATTGATGTAGAATCATCAAAGCTGCATGTGCTATGAAAAGCTGGGCGAACACGTAGCAATTTGCGGCAATATTGTTGTACAATATTGCCCAATTTTATTGCTGACAACTGTAATCAAGCGCGAACACAGAGTTTTTTCTGAACGAATATTGCCCTGAATATTGATGGTTACGGCGCTTCGTGTTTCACTAGGGAGCCCTAGTCATTGCACACTCAGTGAGAACGCCTTATAAACACACCACACGAGCAGAGCATAAATGCACTGCGAACAATATTCCCAGCAATTGTACGAAATCGGTTTTATTTATACAATTTATTTGCGAATAAAATGGGAGCGATCGAGTGTAAGCGTACTGGCGGTTAAGCCTAACGTGTTACGAACGGACAGAATCGATCTAGTATTAAACGCCTTATCGCGGTAGAAATCAATTAAGATTCTTTCATTATCAATTGACAAAATGTTGTTGTTTGAATTATCTTTTTTGGACCGACCCATTTCACTGATTTTAAGCCTTCTCTCTCAAAAAACATAATCGGTGTGAGTTAGTTAGTTTCCGATTTCCAAGTCCCGCCTTCCTTATACGTCACCATTGTCACGTGATTTCATCCGTTCATGTGATTTGCTCTCGAACCAGCAATATTTCTCGACAATATTGTTCAAACAAAATTGTTCCTTTTGTACCGACAATAAAATTGGGGCAATATTGTTAATTTTTATTATTGCAAACGGTTGTCAGCAATAAAATTGGGCATTATTGTCCCACAATATTGCCGCAAATTGCTACGTGTTCGCCCAGCTAAAGGCAACACTTTGCACTTCAACTCAAAAGAGGAGATCTAATCTAATCAACCTACAAAATTTCAGCATTTCTTTAATACATCTTTTTATTCTTTTTAATAGCGATCTTTTTAATTTCCTTTTCGAAGATCAATTGAAAGGTAGACAGAAAAAGAAATACATAGAGCTCATTACATATGTTATAAAACTAAAATTTCAATGCATTTAAAGAGATGCTAAAGAAGGATACTAAAAACATGATACAAAATAGGAATTTTCTTTTAAATGGTTTGGTGTTGGTTTTTTTTTTTTTTTTTTTGGTGTATGTGTTTGTGTGTTTTTTAAAAACAGCACTTACGTTTATTTTTGTTTTGCTTGAATCAAAAATGTTCAGTTTTGACTGGATAAACTTTTATTGCAAGGAATCTGCTAGAACATCCAGCTTGAACATCCAGCCTCTACTATTCACGATCGCCAAAGTTTTCCTGCCTTATGCTAAAACCTGCCACACTTCCCGAAAAAATATAACTGAATTTAGCTTTAAAAAAAAATACTCTTATGATCGGGATCTCTTTGAAGTCGAGAACCTTCAAAGAATTTCCTTATCTTTATGCTACTTCTCCTATACCTACTATACCTACTACAGTATTTCGTTTTATTTTTATATTTTAGACTATTAGAACAGACTGCTCTAAAAATATAACGTTGTAATAACATGAGAGTATTAACATGAGAGTTCGGAAATGGATATGGAGTATTGCTTCATTTCGTTTTGTTATTGTAATCGGGGTGTTTATTTAATGCTAATTCAGGAACTGGAGTCTGAAAACCAATAGATATGGCAAATAACATTAAAACACCAGGGATGATTTAATCCTCATAACGCCTCCCTAGGAGCGGTGTCAGAGTTAACAATCGTATGGCTAAAAGAACCTCAAACATATAGTTAAAATAACTTAAGAGTATTCGAACTTGTAAAACAAACACACTTATTCAAGAAAAAAAGATTTAATTCTTTGGAATTAAAACTAGGCAATATTCAATCATCAACAAATTTATTATCAGATCGATAATAAGGCCAGACAAAAATGAGTCACGACTAGTGACTTAAGTTATATTTATATAGTCGCTATATTAAGCGGCTGATATAGTTCTAGAATAGCTTTAGGCCTTAAAAACTTAATTTCATTTTAATAGTAAGATTCACAAGATTCTTTAAATAGCTTCTAACAGGTAATACTTATCCGTTAAATTAGCATTAGCGCTATATCTTTTAATGTTCATTCTTGGCTTGACTCTTCTTTCCTAAGCTTCGTTGTTCCGCCTCACCTAATAACGAGTAAATACATAATATCTTTGATCTTCGGAAATCGTTGAACATATGCGATAGCGAAGAAATGCGTTGTGAAATCTTCAGGTTTCCTAACCTAGGATCGTATCATCGTCAATTAGTCGATAGCTGCAAATATGGCTACCATAATTCCAATTTGGGAGCCATGTTGTAATCGTCGTCGTCATAAAACGAATACGCCTCTTGTTTGTGGATATTGGTCTTACACAAACGAAAGCCCGATGAACTCCTTCATCACACAGGCATCGAATATAAGCATAGGCACAGGAACTTATATTCAAAACTGACGATTAGCATGTATGAGAGAAGTCTTCCCTCTCATAAGGGTTTGCACAATTTTACAGGAACAAAATTTCAACACAGCAGAAATAACACATCTGTCTGCTCTTGCAGTTGCTAAGAGAACACACACACACACTGATTTGTTCCTTTCACAACAGAGCTATATGATCGGCTCCGTCAATAATAGCACAAGTGAACGATGCATGCTGCATTTTCCTTTTGTTTACCGTTCACACACTGTTGATTCTCACCGGCAATTACACTGTAAAACTTTCTCCGGCGAGATAACCCTACTTCACTATTTATAATTATTTGTGCAGAATTAATTTATTTGGGGAATAATGGTAAGTAACCTAAAATATGAAATGCACTTAACACGGTGGCACTAATTTTCTTTAACACAATTCACCACACTTTTATATACTGAAACTGAATTAATTATTTTTTATAAATAAAATTTATAGTATTTATTAAAATATATATTTTTATTTACATATATCAGTTGCAAGATAAGAGAAAATCTATAGATACTGTGTTTAGAGAGTGAAAGAGGATTGTAGATTATACATTTTGTGGAGAGTGATTTCATCAGCAATGACAAGTATGCCATATTAATTATTGTAATACATCTCCATTACTGTCTGTAATTGATTTATAGAAGAATAAGCAATGGATCTCCTCTCCATGAAACATGATAACATCAAAATGCTAAATGAAAATACAAATAAATAAACATATGCTGCCAAAGATTTAAGATTCAACTTGAATTTCAGTGGAATCAAATTCCATCCACCACAAAGCAATCAATATTCCCCCGATAAAATGGAGGATGATTTAACCAAGACATCTGCAATGAAGAAGCATAAATAAAAGAGCGGAATCACCTGAGCTTACATGCTGGCGCTAGACCTCAAAGGGGCCGCTAACAAAAAATTCGAGAATTCAGACAACTAGGGTTTATTGTCGTTTTAAAGTTTTCTTATTTCCGTAATTATTTCATAACTATAATTAGTAGAGACTTCAAATTTGGCATGTAAGTAGGTAGTTACAATCACTAAAACCCTTTTTTAGGATTTTTCGAAATTCCCACGGGTTTGGGAATAAAGAGGATTTATTTTCTCTTGAAAATTTTCTTATTTCCGCAACTATAATTAGTAAAGAATTCAAATTTGGCACGTAAGTAGGTAATTACATTCACTAAAATCCTTTTTCAGGATTTTTCGAAATTCCCATGGGACAGGATAAAAAACCCTTGCTCTAAGTTGTAAAGCTGAATGTTTGCTTTCCAACATTGTTGTTAGGTTTTAGGATTTGCTATCGTGACAATGAGAACTACACAAATATTGTTATGCTACAATTGGAGCTAAAATATTGTTCTGCACAATTGTGCTACATATGCATCCGGTGGCGACAATGGAACTATACAAATAGTGTTGTGCAATAATTGGAACTAAATTATTGTTGTGCATAATAGCCGCGGGGATTTCGGATTATACATACAGATTTGTAATGATTGTTTTACGAACTAGGAAAGGCTTGAAGTGATAGGGTTATAAAGTTACAAAATTCGAATAACCTGGAACTAGTGATGTATACTGGGAGGACGGTGAGTGGATGGCTAAACATGGTTCAAAGATAATTCTACGAGGTTTTCGGATTTGTATGAGATCAGACTTTTTGAGTTGTTGTTGTTTTCTGTTCTTATGGTACTGGGAAATTTCCAAGTGATCTCGCAATTGCAATTTCTTTATCATACACATTAGGATATTTGTTTTTTGTAACGCGAGCGAAGACCGGGTCGTTTTCCTTGCAATATATATGAATTTTCTTCAATATTCAACATTCTGCACTTAACTCTTATTTTCAGTTTGTTTTTTCTGTTTGGGGTTATTAATTTATAAGAATGTAATCAACAATTTTATAAATTAAGTTATTTATATTTTTAATCTGATTCTTAGTTTAAAAACATCAATATTCCAAGCCTTAATTCAAGACAGAATTATCATTTTTATTTATTTGATTTGTATTTACATAATTAATATCATTTTTTTGTACAATTGTTTTGTACAAATTATGGAATATAAGGTTTCTATTAGATTTTGTTATCACATTTTATAATTCTGAGTTATTGTTTCCTTTTTTGTAGTTGATATTTTTGATAAGGGTTTTTCTATTATTAACATTATTGTTATTTGACAAAAATATATTTAAATATTGGCTTTTAGTATTGTTAAAGTAATTTTTATAAAAAATATTTCTTTAGATCTGCTGTATATTTCTTTAGGTCTACCTTTCAATGTTTTGATCTTCGAAAGCGAAATTAAAAAAAACTGTTAAAACTATCGTTAAAACCGGAATTAATTGAGTAATTAAATAAATAATGCTAATATTACTTTAGTAGTAAGTAACAATCTCATATTTATTATTGTAAAAATTTCAGCCATTCCTGAATATATCTGTCATCTAGAACAACATTTATGAATTATGAATTCAGGCGTTTTCTACCTGAAAACCTGAATTTAATTCCTAATACCTGAAAACCTTAATTCAATGAAAGTTCCAGTTTTAGTTTAAATATAAAATATTAGCTCTTTTTTTCTCTGAAATTGTCGAAGTTAAAACATCAGAAATACAAACTGGGGTTTAAATACGTGTGTCATTGTTTGCCTTATTGATTTACATCTCGAATCTATATTACAAAAATCTTTTATATTCTCTGTCTGTCTGTCTGTCTGTCCGGCGCAATTTTCTGTGGGAATAGAAAATAGAAAAATATTTTTTAATGAAATTTCCGCGACAGGAATCGAACCTGCAATCTTCTGATCCATCTTATCCATCTTATCTCCTTCCCCTTCCCAATCAATAAGGAATGTATTCAACCTTTTTTGGGAATCTCAAGATTGTTTATTTATTTCCCATCCGTCAGTTTATTTGTAATTCGAAAATGACAATTAGAACTATAATTGCCGAAACGTTGCAATATTTTAAATATTCGTACTTAACCAAATTCTATGTGATATTGAAAGATAAGTGCAAGTACACGGCAGATGTTGGAATAAAGAAAATAGAGTCAAGAATGAAAGAAGCATTCTTTTTATGAGATGGAGTACTGAAAAATCACTATTTTTGTAACTCAAAAACCATCAATATTTGTAACTCAAAAGCCACTGAAAAGTGTCAGTTATAATAAAAATGAGAGTCAAAAAAGAAAGAAGCAGTATTTCTATTAGGTAGAATACTGAAAAAACACTATTGTAACTCAGAAACCACTGTAAAGTTTCAATTGGAATGAAAAGAAAAAAGAGAAGAAAAAAAAGAAGCATTATTTCTATTAGGTAGAATACTGAAAAAAAAATCACTATTTGTAACTCAACAACCACTGAAAAGTATCATTTGGAATTGGAATAAAAAAAAGAGAGTCAAGAACGAAAGAAGCACTATTTCTAGTAGATAGAATATCCATTCACTTTCACAAGATGACAATTTCCGATCAGACCTACGTATGCGATGTTTATCAAGGACAGACTCTAAATAAAATTACCATGTATTATAATTGGAGAACGGTGTCTTCATTCACGGACAACTGTATGTCTTAGAGTCACAAGTCATCAGAATTTGAATTATCTTCACTCGAAAGAATAGTCACAATCAATTCGACGCCAGGAGTATCATATATAAGCTATGATCTTCATTTATCATATATATCAACCAACGTCCATCTATACATATCTCATCTTCAAATATCTATATCGAACAAAATGTACATGGGAGATGGCCTAGATTAGTAGATAATTTTTACTTATTGTAACTCAAAAACCACTGAAAAGTATCAATTGGAATTGGAAAAAAAAGGAGGAAAAAAAAAAAGAAGAAGCACTATTTCTATTACGTAGAATACTGAAAAATCACTATTTGTTACTCAAAACCATCACTATTTATAATACAAAATCCACTGAAAGGTATATCTATATTACTAAAATCTCTTATTTCTCTGTCTGTCTGGTACAATTATTGTAATTTATGAAAATAGAAATAATTTCTACACGTTATCCACTGGAATCGAATACGCAACCTTCTGCTCCGAAGTTAGACGTCTTAGCCATTAGATCACGAGGACTACATTCTAGTCTCTATAAAAAATAAAAATCTATCACAGATATATGATTCACAAACTGGTTTTAAAAGCAGTTGTGGATTGAGAGAATATAGATATCAAAAATTAAATTTTAAAAAAACTTAAAAATTTTAGTTTTAGTTTACGTGATGTAATTTGTGTGTGTGTTTTTTTAAATAAATAAAAAGTTGTTTTCAGTTACATACGCGAGGCTTCCGGAACGAAGCGACGGGTAGCCGACTAGTATTTCAATAAAAAAAAAGGAGGTTAAAACTTTTTTGAATATTTTTTGTTAGGATAAAAGTTAATGAAATGAGAGTGGCAGTTTTTACATTGAAAAGCCTACACAACGAGAAGTGAAGAGGTGACAGATGTATTCAGGAAATGCTGAAATTTTTGCAATAATCCGGATTCTATATCACGCTTTCACATATATTGTCGTCAACGATGAGTATCTCCTATTCACATAACGACATGATTACAGACGTTCCATATCTGTGTTTCTCCTTGAGTACGACGACACATCCTAGTTTTTCTTTTCTGCAAAAATAATCTAAACAAGGATTATTGACACATTATATTCACCATGTCAATATTTCATACTTAACACATAAGTCAGAAGAAATTTATAATTTACATTTATTCTGACTAACGGAATATTCATTCCAAGAAACAGTTCTTTATGTCTATGTTACCATGGGAATCCACTACCATCACATCCAAAACTTTCAGACAGAATCAAACAAAACTAGTAATACGAAACAGATCGTTCTCACTCTTTGTTTTTGTTCCAAGTATTCATTATGAAACGACAATGCAAATAAAAAACAATTCACTTGATCGATTAACGTTGAAATTCTTTGTATCATCATGATAGTTCACGTTCAAATTTCTTTTGGTTCTTACGTGCTTGCATCAATTAACATTCATGATGACTTTTATTTGTTATGAATATCCAAACAATAGAGATCGGAAAACAAATAGCAAATTGTTCATTTTAACAATTTCTATAACCATAGAAATTTACAGTTTGGTTCCTTTTTTATGTCCTTTTTTTAAAAAATCAGCTCTTACGTTTATGTTTGTTTGGCATCAATCAAAGATTGCTACCCAAATATGTTCAGTTTTGACTGGCTAAACCGTTATTGCAAGGAATCTGTTAGAACATCCAGCTTGATTGGAATGACAATAATATAAGCTTCTATTATTCACGATCACAAAGTTTTCCTGCCTTATGCTAAAGCCTGCCACCTGTCATTTCGACTTCCCACCTCATCAGCTGTACCTGAAGAAAAGGATCAATTGTGATGCTGCTTTGCAATCTCAATCCAAAGAAATGACTCGAGTGCAACGGACAGTACCGTAGCTAGAGGATAGGGGGCACCGGGGCAACAAGTGATTATGGTTTCGTAAAAAAAAAAAAATCCCCCTTCGTTCGGGGGCCCCTTTGTTCGGGGGCCCCGGGGCACTGCCCCGGCTGTCCCGGTGGTAGCTTCGGCCCTGGCAACGGAGAAGTCACTCGCAATGTGACTTACAATCAAGACTTCCAATAAACAAATTCATTTATGTTCCAAGTAATACATTCATTTTATTTTCATATCCGTCATATATATGACAAGCAAATACTTTATCTAATATAAAAGCCGTCACATTATTATCCCATCATTGTTGACGGGCGTATATTCTAGTAAATTAATAATAATCTATCTTATTTCAAACCTAATAAGTCGTGGCCAAAGGCAGGAGTGCCAAGAAAAGGGGCACTCGGAAAACACAAAATAAAAATAATCTTTTATTAAAAAACCAAAATTTCTTTTAATTTTGCCAATCAATAAGCAAATAATTAATATACATTGTAGCAATTTATTTCTATTTTTATAACGTGATACCCAATATAATATTCAATGAAAGAAATTACAGCAATAAGATTTATACTTTTATTTCTTGTAAAGCAATAAGATTATACAATTACAGCAATAAGATTTATACTTTTATTTCTTGTAAATTCTTCAAATCAAATACGTGAAGCTGTGTTAAAGTTTCTGTACTAAAACAACTGTTCACGTTCACAAATATCTTTTATTTAGTTCAACACTAAACAAACAGTTCATCATTTAAAAGTCGTGCATCGTTTCACCTTATAGTTTAATCTTCTACTTCAGTAACAAAAAGTTAATAAGTTTCTTTTCATTTAACATAACACATAACATCGATGCACATTTAACATCAGCGCACGTAAAATGATCTTAAATTGTCATTTTCATTCAGTAGACAGGTGCGTAGGTTCATTTCTTGAACATTAAATCGATGCACATAATTCAGACAAATAGCTTCTGCGAAGATTTTTTTTATTATTTTATGCTTTACTCTTTATCTTCAAAGAAGCTAATTGTACTTTTATATTTGTTCATTTTAGAATTAAATATGGTGTCGTATGTTCGATTCCCGTCTTCTACACAACTTGATTCCGGAACAATTAAGATAAAAGGATTACTCATATATATAATGAGTATACATATAATGTCCTCATTGATAGAAAATGTCTCTGCAAATCATTAACCTCTTGTCGTATACTCAATATAAACCTTTCAGCAATCTTACACTACTTTAGTGCTATCGTGTATGCTGCAAATAAGAACAAAGTATATTTTAATTCTTTCTTATATATTGTTCTCGTTAAATTTATCGATCAGAAATCATGAGGTTTACATCAGCTGGCTATTCTTCATTTTATATTCACTGATTAATCTTTTAGCAAACTTGAATCCCAGTCTTCTAAAAAAAAACCAATCTTCTAAAAACAAAAAGGCACACCATCATGTGAATTCTTCTTCTTTTAAGAAGTCGGAAACGCGCCTCGCACAAGTGTTGCAAAACGTATTGTGTCTATTATTCAAATTCATCAATGTCTTTAATTAATTTTTACATATATATCTACAAATGTACATATTTTTCTTTTATATTCAACAATCTGAGCTGTTCTTTTATCCTATTACTACTATTCATAAGTGAAAAAATTAAAATGAACTTATTCCATCATTACTTCAAATCTTTTAGTTCTTTCTATTAATTCAATTCATCATTCAAATGAATTTCTTTTTAGTTTTCCGCCGTGAATATAGATATGCATGAAAACGTTAAACTAAAAAAAAAATCCTAAATTTCTTCTTTTCAGTAAAAGTTTGAATTACATAGATATAAGTAACTTATCTGTTATTATTATTATTATTAAAAATTATGTTATTAAAATTTTTTTAATATTTTTAATATTTTAATATTTTTTTACATTGAATCACTTACCAGCAATGCAAACATATGTAATGAATTTGTTTAAATACAGTATTTTCCAAGTACTAAATCTTTTTGTACAAATGCCAGTCATTCCACTTTGTTATTTTTTGCCTTGGATTGGTTGGACGTACTACGTTGCTAACTCTACTAATATATAAATCAAAACATGTTTATATCTAAGGAAATCATAATGTAAAGAATCAACTATTAAAAATAAGTATTTAGAAAAACTTAACAAAAAAAATACTTACTCAACATTAGAATACAACAGCACTAATTCTATTGATCTTTTGGATTAAAATCAAGGCTAGTGTATAACTTGAACAGTATACAGCACTACCGAATTACACTACAATTTGATGTATTGGTTTGCAATATAGAAGTACGAGGGCTGTAAATAAAGTAGTGGCAACGTATGCCAGACACGCGCAGGAGATCAGGCAAGCGCACATAGAAGATGGGAGCGGTCAGGTGGCATTGTTGACGATGTCTAGTGCGCAGGTGACAGGCATCCAGTTGAGAGTGTTGTTGCTGTGTGGCGTTGAAGTGAAGAGTATCGATTTCACCGCTCTAAAGTCCCTACGGTGAATAAAGATCCTCCCAGAATGCAACGCAGCTTACAGATTGAGCTTTCCTGGTTTTTCTTCCATTCAAATGGAAGATAAAATGGCCGTCGCGCGTCCACAATCAACATTTCGACAGGGAAGACTTATCAACAGTCAAGCTAGGGAAATTATTCTCAACGTTGCTCGTCGATTTCTAGCAGATGTATCGCCCAACAACGATTTGAAAAGTAAAAAGGATGTGTTGAAGGTCACTGCAGAATATACTGGAGTGAGTTTGTCTACGGTGAAGAGAATTGTAGAGTCGCCATTACTACTAACGCCATCGAGAAAAAGGCCTCGTTTTGCTCCAAAGAGTTCGCCTGACGATTTTGATTGTTACGTCATTCGTCAAATTGTTGCTGATATGCATATCAAGAAGGAATTGCCGACATTGAGGACGATTATCGCCGAAGCTAGGAAACGCATTCAATTTACAGGTCAGTCAACAAGTATGCATGTGATTCTGAGAAAATTAGGATTTCGTTTCAAAAAAGTCAATCACCGATCTGTTTTGCTTGAACGAAGTGACATTGTTGCTGCCCTCTGCCTTTACTTGCGTTCAATAACGAAAAACGTCACATCGTTTTCCTGGACGAGACTTGGGTGAACGAATGTCATTCTGTGAAAAACATGTGGCAAAGCAAGGAGATTAGAGTGGGGCGTCATGTACCTCTTGGCAAAGGAAAAAGGATGATTGTATTACATGCTGGCAGTGAAAACGGTTTTGTAAAGGATGGTTTACTATCATTTCGTGGCGTGAAAACTGCAGACTACCACGAGGAGATGGATGGGGAGCGTTTCCTTCGATGGTTCAACGATCAGCTGCTGCCGAACATCCCTCCACGCAGTGTGATTGTCATGGACAATGCTCCGTACCACAGTGTACAAATTGACCGTGCCCCAAACAGCAACAGCTTGAAAGGCGACATGATGAATTGGCTAACCAGTAACAACATACCATTCACGGAAAATATGCGGAAACCAGAGCTTTACATGCTCATAAAACAACATAAACTTACCCACAAACGGTACGTTATTGATGAGATAGCTGCTTCAAATGGCCACATTGTACTCCGCTTACCTGCACATCACTGCGAATTTAACCCCATCGAGATGATCTGGGCACAAATTAAAGGTGACGTTGCGCGCGAAAACACCAATTTCAAGCTGGCAGAAGTTGAGCGACTAACAAACGCTGCTATTAGTAAAATTACACCTGACAACTGGAAAAAAGTTTGCGAGCATGTCGTAAAAATTGAAGAAGAATATTAGAGAAAAGATGCTCTTGTCGAAGAAGCTGTAGAACCTCTGATTGTTAATACCAATACTGGCAGCAGCGATGAAGATGACGATGATAACAGTTGGAGTGACGATGACGATGATGATTTCCAACCTTTGCCAGAATCTCCCTAAACTTGACTGTTGATAAAAAAAAAGGCTTTTCAAAGCCACAAAAACGGTTCTTTTCAGAACCATTATTAAAAGCCCTTTCAAGGGCTATCAAATACTATGAAAGAGCACATTCACTTTTCTTGAAATTCAACTGTTTATTTGTTAATTTTGAAAATTTCCCCTAATTTCAATGAATTATTTACAAATAAAATAAAGTATTTCCCCCACCCCCAAACAAACAATTAAACAGTAAAACACAAACATGTAACCACAGTAACACAACTGAGTTTCTGTACAAAAAAAAAATGTTTTTTTTGTTTTAACAAAGTTAATAAAAATTAGACTAATAACAATAGCAGGCGTAGTGATTAAAACAGCAAATTTCAATACCCCATGAAATATTTTCTATCATTGTAAAAACAAACATTTCAGTGAATCTCCATGATCAAATAAATTTCTCATTTCAGTGTATTGATATTAAAGTATGATATTTGGGTTTTTTTTTTAAGAAAATGAATTTTTTTGATGAGAACTTGACTCATAAATCATTTTCATTACAGAAATATTCAGAAATTCAATTAAGGTGCGTTATTTTGTTCAATTAACTTGCAGCAAAAAGAAATATGTATAAAATTAATATTTACTTGTATGTGTGTAGGGGGAGGGGGGAATATTTTCTTTTATTAAAGCTATATTAAGATTCTAATTTTAGTAATATATTCTGCAGTGACCTTCAACGCATCCTTTTTACTTTTCAAATCGTTGTTGGGCGATACATCTGCTAGAAATCGACGAGCAACGTTGAGAATAATTTCCCTAGCTTGACTGTTGATAAGTCTTCCCTGTCGAAATGTTGATTGTGGACGCGCGACGACCATTTTATCTTCCATTTGAATGGAAGAAAAACCAGAAACGCTCAATCTAAAAGCTGCGTTGCATTCTGGGAGGATCTTTATTCACCGTAGGGACTTTAAAGCATGTTTTCAAAAGGTGAACAGCGTTCGTGGATTAAAATCGAGATTGCCCGTGGCAAAACTGCATCAGACTGTTATCAAGGATTAAGTGAAGCCTGTGGCTAGAATGCAGTACCGTATCGGACAGTCAAGGCGTTTCGTGCGGGTCGGAATGAGACTGCGGATTTGCATCGCACAAGTCGGCCGTCCATTCCTCAAGAGCAGATTGACATCGTGAATGGTATCGTTTCCGTCGACCATCGCTGGACTGCCCGGAAATTATTCAGAGAGGTTGGGCTCAGTCATCAAACGGTGTGGCACATACTGACGAAACGTGAGGAAAATTGCGTTCCGTTGGGTTCCACATCGACTCACCGACGTACAGAAATGGCACCGGTATGCGCTGGCAGGCATCCAGCTTGACAGATACCGAAACGAAGGAGACGCTTTTCTGCAGCGTATTGATGAGATGTGGGCACGAGCCTACGAGCCTGAAATAAAGCGTCAATCGAATGAATGGCGTCACCCAGGTTCGTCACGTCCACAGAAAATTCGAGAGGAAGCCAGTCGGGTGAAGCTTATACTGATTGTGGCGTACGACTACGAGGGTGTTATTCTTACGCATGCTGTGCCTGAGGGACAAACCGTCACCAGTGAATACTACTGCCGATTTCTGGAGCGACATCTGCGTTCGGCTATGCGGCGCAAACGTTCACGTTTCTTGCGAGACGATCGCCCTATCGTGTTGCATGACAACGCACGTTTCCATGTCGCACACAATGCCCAGTTCTTATTGCAACGGTGGCATGGGAGATATTGGAACATCCTCCGTACTCACCAAACATGAGTCCTTGTGACTTCGACCTGCTTCCGATACAGGAAGATGAAGGAATTCCTCCGAGGCCGTCGATTTCCTGACGTAGCATCTGTACTCCGCGCAGTAGAGCGCTCCGTCGCCGTCATCAACAGAGAACGCCTTGCCAAAGGTCCCCTATGGCTTCCCGAAATTTGGCAATAGGTTATAGACTTTGCGGGTGACTATATTAATTTAATGTAATGCAATTTGTAGTTCATTAAATATTGCATTGTATCAATGTGGCCACTACTTAATTTACAACCCTCGTATTTTCGGCAACTCTGTAAATTTAGAAATATATTAAATTAAAAAGAAAATCAATTACAGTAAAACCTCGTTAAGTCGTCACTCCGTTTAAATCGTCGTTTTCCTTTGGTTCCGACAAGGTCTCATACACAATAATGTAAAATAATCCTCCTTTACCCGTCACCAAATTTAATTCTACTCCGGATAACTCGTCACCCTCAAAAATGGCCAAAAGCATCTTTTTTCTCCATTTTGCATGCCATTGTCTTATCTTTCCAGCCCCGCCCCTTCACTTTAAGAAAGCCAAACCTTTACGGGAAATTTTCGACCATGCCTGTCACTTCATTCCTTTCCTACCCCTTCGGAGGATTTGGGTTCATGGAAACTCGCTGCTATTCAAAGCTGCGACTCTGTCGACTGTAGACGTTTTTCTTGACCATTCCTGAGTGTAATTTCATTTCATAGCGAGTAAGCCCCGCTATAAGGGCAATTTTTTCTCTTGCAATTTCGTGGTTCGATTACGTTTTGAACATGCCAGGAAAACGAAAACTTACCTCGTTATCGTTTAAAGAAAAAAAAGACTTAATTGCAGTTTTGAAAAATCAAATGTTTCGAAAACAGCTTTTGCCAAAGAACACCATATTCCCAGGACTACATTAAACGATATTCTTTCATCGAAACAAGTAATTGAAGAAGCTGACTGCAAAGACAAAAGAAAGAGAATGAGGAAATCGAAGTTTGACGATGGCTAAAACATGCCAGATCGCAAAATGGCCAATTTCTTCCGTGATTCTCAAAGAAAAGCCATGGAAATTGCTAAGGAGTTGAAGATTTCGGTAGCAGCAAGGGTTGGCTGGAACGTTTCAAAGACAGACATTGCCTTTCTTTTAAAACGATTAAAATGTGATAACTATAAAAGCTGTTTTTTTTTTATTTTCCACTCATTCATTTGCATGTATTGATTTCTGAAAAATCTTGTTTTTCTCACCGAATCCTAAAGCAATTCATGAAAATACTGTATTTCAGTGGGGTTTTTTTGTTTTGTATTGTTTTTTTCAAAAAAGCCCAATCCGCTTAAGTCGTCAAAAATGTTTGGTCCCTTGAGTGACGACGTAACGAGGTTTTACTGTATTAAAAATAATAATGACAATTAATTTTATTTTCTGATTTTAGGGTAAGGAAATTCAGTAGGAATTACGGGAATGTAATGCTAATATCGCATTAGTGAAAGAGAAAATTGGTGAGACAACTTTCGAAGTGGATTAGCCAAAGTAATCTGATTTTTTTTTTGGGATTACAAAAGAAAATCTGATTTTTTTTTTTTTAGATTACAAAAGAAAATCTGATTTATAAAAAAGTAAACTTGATTTTATTTATTATAAATTAAACAATCAATGGATAAAAATTGAAATTGATTTTATCATTTTATCAACTGATTTTATATAATTTCACAAAAAAACCGTAGAATGTAGTTATTAGTTCAAATTTTTAATTACAATATTTTGAATTCACATAAATTCTAGATCAAATCAGTACACATATCTTTACATTTCTAAATAATGCATTTGCAATATACATGTAAATATACTGATTTGTTCATGAGTACATTAATAAATTTAAGTCGAAAAATGATTTTCTGCAAATCCTCTGGTGATAATTCCACATAATAGGGGTCAACGTTAAATAATTTAATATAGACTCATCTGCAAGTCATTAATTTAGATTAGCTCAAACATTTTCAATAAGTTCTCATACTAGTTTTACTTTTTTGGTTTCATTTAACGATTCTCATTATTTATCTGAAGGGCAGCATTTTTAACAGAACAAATAAGGTGGACGAGTTTGAAAAAGGTGGCAGAACAATTCCAAGAGGAGTTTAATAAGACGGCACCAAGTAACACAGTTATGCTGTATGTTGTTACGAAATTTCGCCTTTCTGATAGTGTTCTGTAGAACTCTACAGGGGTTTAGTGATTTCTTCAGGATTTGAGAAGGTTCTGTCGTGCAAGGAACATTCAGATGAATAGACAGTGGTATCAGCAGGACGGGGCGACCAGCCATACCGTTCGAGCATCTCTAGCCATGTTGCAGGAAAACTTTCCAGGACGAATCATTTCACGTGGTACTGACTGCGCATACCCGATCTTACACCACCTGATGCCTACTTGTGGGGAATGTTAAAGGAGAGTGTGTTCAACTGTGAAGATCCACCAAGAACTGTGCCTATATTACGTGAGCAAATCATCTTCTTTTGCAGAAGTCTGCAGCAAGCTTTGTTTCAGGATATGTTTGAGAATCTGCGTGGATGATATGAACACTGTCTACAGCGAGGCGGTGCACACTTTGAACATTTACATTACGCATACCGTGGTAAATAACACACTAACAGAGTGTGTATGTATGTATATAGTGTGTATGTTCATTTCTTTTGAGGAGAAATAAACTCACAGATGATAATAATGTAATTTGTTCATCTTTTCATTTCAGTACTGTTTATTTTGGCGCATACTGTATTTAATGGTAAAAATAAAATAAAAATATAAGTAACTGATGATAACATATTTATTGGAACAATAATAAAAGAGTTGCAGCTGTTCTTTGTATGGAAAAATAACACAAAGATTAAATTTAAACATATATAAATTTATTGAACACTCGTTAGGGAACCCTGGAACACTCTCCCTCGCATATGCATAGATCCGTGCATGATATATTGCTTTTATTGCATTTGCAGCCTTTCTTTCATCCCATCTTGCAACCACAACGAATTAGCTCATAATATGCTTTAGCTGCTTCAGGGATTAAGACATAGGGTTTACGTGCACTGCGTAGCATTTGTATCAATAACAGAGCCATACACCTGAATAAGCACTAAACAATTTGTAGACATAAATAAAATAAATTACACGACGTTTCACTGCCGAGAGACAGCCTTCTCAAGTGAGGGAACACAAGAACTCCAAGAACACAAGAGTTCTTGTGTTCCCTCACTTGAGAAGGCTGTCTCTAGGCAGTGAAACGTCGTGTAATTTATTTTATTTATGTCTATAAATTGTTTAGTGCTTATTCAGGTGTATGGCTCTATTATTGATACAAATGCTTCAGGGATTGTTATCCATTCTGGAATATATATGCCATCATTCACTTTACATCAACGCCACAGGACACAGGAAGTAGTACAGGACTTGGAATCAGTGTCTGCCCCCTGATATAGCAGATGTAGCAGATGTAGCAGCCCTGATATATGGCCTCTTAACAAGTTGCTTGAGTGCATCTAATTTTTGTTGGAATTCTTTGCACTGAGCTTGTTCTTATAAATAGCTTCTTTCTGATTTTGTTGATTTCAGTACTTGTGCTTGTGCGATCGTATAATAGTATGGTGAATCTCTCTATTGTGCACATCGTTTCCTCAGGAATACTGGTTCGGGGTAGAAGTCAAATTCGATAGTGCTTGTGTAAACTCTAGCATCGAATTCCAAGTACTCCATGCTGTCACTTTACTTTGTCCAACAAAAAGAAGAAACTGTGTCACATCCTGTGAACGCATGGAACATTGGGAGTGCGCTGCATTTTTCAGCTCCAAGGGCACTGGTAATCTCATGTGCAGCTAAGCAACGAAACATTTTTCCATTCCCAAAAACTAACATCAAAGTTGAACATCAGCTGGAAATGTTTGCATTACCATCACTGAAAGAACCACAACATCTGTATCAACAGTACGTATTAGTATCTTGCGGTGCGCACATTGAACTGTATATGCCACATGCAATAAAATTCGGGTGTCAGCTTCTTCGTGATTACATGCAGAAATCAAATATAATAAAAGTTGTGGTGATTTGCTGAGGATCTGATCTTCATCTGTGACGATAAGTGTCTTATTAATCTCATCAAATGCTTCTATGACAGCTTTTGAGAGGAACCGAAATAGTCTTGTTACTATCTATGCGAAAGAAGTCCTTCCAATTTCTTGATATGGGTGCAGTTTCAACCACACACAGTCTCTTTCCTCTCTTGGCTCTTGCAGTACTTTTAAGAGAATTTGATTTGTAAATATCCCACACAATATCTAAACGTGATGTAATAGTGTCAAACTGCCTTTTCACATAGGGAAAAAAACTAAGCATATTCATCAAATGTTTTGGCAATACAAGGAGACAACATATGAATGATTGCAGCTCCATCAACGACCATACTTGTAGTGGCGGGTTTCTCAGTCTGTGGAATAGAAAGTATTTCAAAGCATGTCAGTAGATCACTTTTTATACCAATGTATAGTTTTCCATCTCGAGTTAATGAAGGAGGATGTATCTGATTTTCGTGTTTGAAAAATTCTTTCAGATTTTCATTTCTGTTTGACAGGCAATATACAGCTGAGAAAATAGTTCAATCTCTGTTTTCATGGACGTCAATTTTGATCCTTCTTTTGAAGTCCTTTTAGTTGAACTGGTAAATAAGGGGAGGTTGTTTCGATGTATGACATCGTTCAATGGTTTTGTTCTCTTTACAAGACGTTCTTTCATATATAAAGTAAGTATATATTGTTGTATGCTTTGTGTTGTTTTAATAACGGAAGGAGAAGCAATTTCCTTAGATGCAACAAGTCCATGCTTTCCTCTTTAAAAGGGTTTCCAATATCCTCAAACATATGCACAAATGTTTCTACATCTTTTGCAAATGCTGACTGGATGCTTGCTGTCTGGTCATGATGGCGTGTTTCCAAATGTTTTCCTCTGTGATATTTTCTGAAACTCTTCAATTACTCTGGCAACCTCGGGACCTGCTACCATCCATCGAGAAAGGAATTAGCATTATCTGGGATTCCTATAGTACCTCCTTCCCCTTTTCTACAAGCGTTGTTCTGCTCGTGAGCTTGATCATTCGCAATTGCAGAAAACGCATGTTTAGTCTTTTGTAGAACAAAATGGCCATCACTGAACTCTTTGGCAATTGTTGGATGCTTGACTAATAACTCAGCCATATCTTTTAGATCAACTGGAATCCAATAAGCATGTTTTAGTTATTAGGTGTAATGCAAAAAAGCGAAAGTGCAAGCTCTGTTAAAGCATCTAAGTGCATTTTGAAAGAAGCCACTCGAAGAGAGCGTCCAAATGTCAGTAAGCACAATTCCATTTCCATCACAATTGTCCAGTAATGAAACTGTGGATGTTTACGTTTTCTTTCTTCACACCACTGGTTGAAGTCTAAGTAATATTCTCCATTTTCCGTAGTATTGAGGACATATGTATTATATGCTTTGTGTTTAAGTATATATAATGCAACAACTGTTATTTGATGTGCTCTTCTTGCTCGGGTAATGTGTGCTGCATTCAAGAATGAATTAAATTGATAAGATTTTCAGCCAATAATTTGGAGCTGCAACCATTGTCTTTTCTCTTTGATAAATTTGGATTTGTTAAAGGTGGCAAATGAAACGTAACTCCCAATTCGTCGTCGTCGGTTGTTGTTGCGATGTTGAAGGTGCAAAAGGGTCTATGAGTGCAAACTTCTAAGACATGATTATTCTTTATTCATCAAGATTCCAGATAAAACTATCACTCAGCAATTGTTAGACATCTGAAAAACGACAACAGGGTAGTTTAGTGATAAAACGATAGCAATTCTTATTTATTTATACGGAATGCGAAGAAAAGTCAGCATTAAATTGAAACAGTCATGTAAACCCTGAGAGATAGAATATAAAGTGCCCCAATATCTTAAAATCAATTTCATATAATGTACAAACAGTGATAAAAATTTGATGCTTGTATCACCAAACGCACTATTGTTCGAAGTTTTTATACTATGCCGCTCCACTAAGCGAAGAGTTTTTTATTTTGTGAATTTAAAAAGTTTAGAAAAGTAAAAAAAAGACAACAGAATTTTCAGGAAAGTAGTCTTCGTGTTCTTTCATATTTTATTTTGTAGTGGAATACAATTAGAAAATTCAGAAAATAACAAGGTGGCGATAGCGATTAGTAAACTAATTACAATGCTTCGCAACGGCTTTTGATACGTGAATGAAGAAAATTATTCAAATGTTATAATAAGCACGCGAGTCTGTTTGCTATCTTACCCACCTCTATTTACATGGAATAATCGTCATTCTTAACTCAAACCTGGTTAATACACTGAATTCCAAATAAGGATTTAAAAAAAAAGAGAGATGCAAGTAGCTTCTATCTTTTACGTAAAATACAAAAAAATTACAAAAAAAAATTGAATTCAGATATGTGAATTTATTATCTGAGATATATTCGAAAGTTACCATATTGAAATGGTTATGCATCACAGTCCTAATCAATAATTTGTAATTTATTAATAAAGCATGTTTCAGTTCGATCAATTTCTGAACATTTTTTCTGAAGATTTTTTTTTTCTGTTGAATACTTTGTAAACTATTCTTAATAAAATACAAAGTAATTGAAAGTTAAACAAGATACCGATTCGTCGTAACTGTAATGAAACTTGACAATAAATCATTCACTGCAAATACGGTTCTGGACCAAATAAACAGCACTGAAATATTCCACATCCCCTTGCAATAATACCGCATGTCAGATCGTCGCGTTATATTTGATTATAAACTGTATAGTGACTGATATTAGGTTTTGAATCAGCCGAAGCAATAATAGTTCTGACAACGGAAGAAAAGGCATTTTTGCATCGGTATTACAATCGTTCCTGCGGACTAGGATGAAAGAAGGACCATTATTGCATCCACTTATTCAAAACCTAATACCAGTTATTATACAATTTATATTGAAATCGACCGTGTTGTTCTGACACGGTCTATTATCACGTGAGAATGTAGAATTTTTCATTACTGTTATTTTGTCCAATACTTTTAACTTATTAGAAAGTGAGAAGTATTAGAAAAAAGATCTGAAGTCATCGCTGAAAATTAGTACTTTCAATCAACTTCATCCGTTTGGCGAGAAAGAGAAGACACAAATGTAAGTGGATAATGTAAAAGATCCCCATTCTTACACCTAAAAAGGATAAACTCTCACATGAGGATATATGATATCACATGAAAACTGTTAGGATCAATTTGTCGGACCATTTTTTTTATTGCTGTTATTTACCTCAATTTTTAATTTATTTATTTTAACTGATTTCTACTTATTTTTTCGCAGTTGCCGTGGAAACCTTTCTTTTTCTTTATTACCCAACCTAATTCTTACTGTCTTCTATCATTCTTATCCAATTATGTTTGGCTTTTATTTTCTGTGGAAACCTACCCTCCCCTTTCGTCTTTAGATTATTTTAAAATGTACTCAGAAATCGTATCGACTTCAGCCTTGAAAACACGAAAAATGTAGCCTCCTATTTAGCAGGACGATGTGGGTATCGTCAAGATACGAGACTCATAAATTTAATGCAGTAATCAGTATAGATACATAATCGATTAGATATGGGTTTGAAAGATCTTTTATCTAGTAATATGAATGTAATTATTGATGCTAACATTTTAGGACATACTGAAAATTGATTCCTCTGAAAATGTGCAAATGAACTCTGACAATGGACTGCAATTCTGCACCACCAGTGTTTAAATTGTAAGACTGTCAAAAGAATGTAAACACAACATAAGTTGCCTGCATTACACAATCAATCAACTAATACGAGATTCTTATTATGGAGATGTTGTGGAATCTAGATCTATAGGATTATTTTTTATTTTACTTGATAACTATGTGGATCGAGAATAATCAAGACATCTGTTTTGACTGTAATGGGGCTTAAAAGACTATCTCTATGTAAATGTATCATATTAAAACTTGCTTATTGCAGTATTTAGAAACGGAAAATATTCGAAGAACATTTAATGTTTTCTTAAATACAGAGGGTTGTTTACAATCTATGGTAACAATTTGCATGGCGCGTGCCGACGCAACCAATCACAGTAGGTAGGCAAATTTATGCAAACGTACAGGTGAGTACTTAAAGATCAGTGTGGAGGGATGCGGGTTAGTTTGTTCGGAGAAATGCCGCCAAAAGTGTCACAGTTTTGGGAAGGGTACGTTACAGCCCTTTCCGACGCGAAATTTAGTTATTCCGCAATAATAACGGAATGTAGAAAAAGAGGTTTCACCATTTCGAAGAAAGGAGTTCATAATGTGTTGGCTGGTGTTGGTTTGGCCCGTACAGGACAGATTTCCGGGACTGAAAAGCAAGCAAATCCAAGACACCTATAAGTCGCACAAAGACTGTCATGACAAAGACAAGAAAATGGTGACGGGGAACATTCCAGCGACCCAAAGCACCATTGGTGCGAAGGTAGGAACATCTCTTCGTACTGTAAACAAGATTATCCATAAAGATTTGGGACTTCAAAAGAGACATAAAAGCAAGGTTCACGAGCTCTTACCAAAGCACATTTCAGAACTTAAGACAAATTGCAGAAAACTGTATGAACGACATCTCGCTGGGGATAAATGGAAGTATGTGGCCACATTACACGAAACATATGTTTATCTGTCCGACTGCAATAAACCAAGGGCGATTTTCTATCGCCCAGTGGGAGCCAAATCGTTTCCAAATTGGTACAGGGAATGTCGTGAAACTTTTTCGAAGGGATTCATGATCGTTGTGGGTTATTCCTATCAAGGCAAGCTACAGATACGGAGGGTGGCTCAAAATGTAAAGGTGAATTCTGCGTACTATCAGGATCACGCACTGACACCAATTTATACATAGGAACTACCTGCTCTTTACGGAAACGACGTTTCCAAGGTCCGTCTCCACCAAGACAAGGCGTCCAGCCATACGTCCAAATTGACCCAGAATTTTCTGACACGAATGGAACAGCAAACCGGAATCCTGGCTATACCGTTTACCGAGATACCAGTGAAGTCTCCAGACGCATCGTCCATGGATTTTTGTGCATTTGGACTATTAAAACGAGCCTTGGGAAGACGACGTCCTCGTTCATTGGATGGACTCTAGAAATGTTGTCAGCAGGAGTGGCGACGTATAAGTCTTCCCGTTCAGCAGTAGTCTCCTGAAATGGAAAATGTGCTGCAGAGCCACCAGTTTCTGATGGCCATCAAATAGAGCATGATCGTTGGTGGAGAAAGGGAATTTCTGGGAAATAGACCCGAATCCAAATCGTTACCATAGATTGTAAACAACCCTCCGTATTTGGGGTGATTTCAAAGTACAGGACGATATGAGTATCGTCTAGGTAGGAGCCTCATAAATTTAATGCAATAATTAGTGGACAATTTGACGGACAATGAGCGGACGGGCTCATTTTATCCATTATTTCTTTCATTGCCAAGTGAATGTGTTTGGCGAACTTTGGAATTTCTGAAACTTCGTTGTCCGTGTTTGTGATTCAATAAATCATTTAATCTGACCACATTAGCAAATCTATGATTCAAACTGTAGGTACCCAGTGTCTTAAAGACTAAGACAGTAGTGTAAGTAAGATTCTCTTCATTTTCATGCTGATCCGATCGCCGAGACTGCTACTACTGGATAAGAGAGTTACTTCAACTCTCGATCATATTCCGTCAACAGCATTTCTTCAGAAGTTTAATTTTTGTATTTAAGTATATTTTATTCTCATTAAGAACTATGCCGATCATCTTGCTGTGCATTTCTTTTGCGCTAGCTGCAGTATGTTTTTACTGATCCTATTTGTGTGTAATTTCCACCTAATATCCTATTTTTTTTCCATGTTTATTTTTCTCATTATTATCCTTGTATATTTATCTATTTTATTAAACTTGTTTATTGTATATTGAGCCAAAGTTTTCATGTTATCTATTTTATTCATTTACTAGACTATATTTTATCTTTCTTTTGATTCTTTTTGGGCCCAGTAGAATCAGAAGAAACATTTATAACTATCACGTGACTAAACCGTCACCAATCAACTGCCAAGGAATTTCGCGATGAAAAGCTTTGTGAGACATCTGAAATTTAATCGACTGTTGGTTCGGAATGGTACTGATTCACAATGGTATGATAAATGATGAAACAAAAACGAAAACTTTTAACCTGTTACTTTAGTATGGAAGACACATTTGAGTGTCAAATATCTCGAAATCAAATTCAATCTAAACTGTTTCTACAATTTCATTTTCATGTCTAAACTTTTGATAGAGAAATACTTGTCGTCAATTTCTTCAACCTCACCAGAGATTTTGAGAAATCACCACAAATATTAAGAAATATCAAATATTTTTGCAATATTTTCTGTTTTTGGGAAACAATAATCCTATAGATCTAGATTCCAGTACATCTCCATGATAAGAATCTCGTATCGATTATGTAATATAGACAAAATATTTTGTGATTACATTCTTTTGACAGTCTTGCAATTTGAACCCTCTTGGTACAGAATTGCAGTCCATTGTAAGAATCCATTTGCACATTTTCACAGAAATTAATTTCCAGTAGGTCCTAAAATGTTACCATTAGTAATTACATTCATATTACTAAATAATATGGAAGTATTAATCTTATCTAAACCCATATCTAAACAGACTATAGTATGCTGATTACTGCCTTCACGATACCAATATCGTCCTCTTAGATAGAAGGTTATATTTTTCGTGTTTTCAAGAGTGAAACCGAGACTATTTCTAAGTACATTTCAAAATAATCTAAAGACGAAAGTGGAGGGATGGATTTCCATAGAAAATAAAACCAAAAAAATAATTGGTTAAGAATGATAGAAGGCAGTAAGAATTAACCAAATAGAAGAGAAGTCAAATAGTATGGAGTGAAAGAAGAACGAAAGGAGCCAAGTTCCCACGGGAAAATAAGGTTCCGTAATAAAGAAAAACGAAAGGTTGCCATGGCAACTGGGAAAAAACAAATATTAATGAGTTAAAATAAATGAATTAAAAATTGAGGCAAATAAAAAAAACCAATAAAAAAATAGCCCGACAAAATGTCGTGTTAGTTTTCAGATGTGATAATGATAGTTTGTCCGTTTTTGGTGTAAGAATGGGGGATCTTTATATGATCCACTTACCTTTATTTTTTCTCTTTCTCGCCAAAAGGATGAAGATGATTGAAACTACTGATTTGCTAGATATTACTTCAGATGATTCTATCTTTTTTCTAATATTTCTCTCTTTGTAATAAGTGGTAATACAGTATTGGACAAAATAACACTACTGAAATGTTCTACATTCCCACGCGATAATATGGCGTGTCCGATGAACAAGGTCAAGTTTGAATATAAATTGCATAATAACTGGTGTTAGGTTTTGAATAAGTGGAGGCAATAATGGTTTATATTTCATCCTAGTCAACAGCAACGATTGTAATATCCGATGAAAAAAATGCTTTTTCATCCGTACTCAGAACTATTATTGCTTCGGCTGATTCAAAACCTAATACCAGTCACTATACAGTTTATAATCAAATAGAACGCGACATTCGGACATGCAGTATTATCGCAAGCTGATGTGGAACGTTTCAGTGCTGTTTATTTGGTCCAGAACCGTATTTGCAATGAATGATTTATTGTCAACTTTTATTGTATTCATGACGAACCGGTGTCTTATATAGCTTTGAGTTATTTTTTTGTTATTAAGAATCGTTTGCAAAATATTCAACAGAAAGAAAAAAAAACATCTAAAATAGCATTTTGTAAGGAGTTCAGAAATGAATCGAACTGAAACATACTTTATTCATAAATTACAAAATATTGATTAGTGCTGTGATGCATAATGATTTCAATATGGCAGCTTTGGAAGATATCTCACATAACAAATTCCGATATTTGAATTCAAATTTATAAATTCAAATATATCTACCACAATTTTTGAATTCAAGACTTTCAAGTTTCCGGTTTCATTCATCATCATCAGTGGTCTGTCGTAGACAGGTCCAAGGGCAAGCAGCAAATAAGGTCAGCAATGTCTCTTCCTCCAAGTTGTTCTATTTCTTGCCTCCTCTTTCAGGCCTTGATATCCACTTGTAACCAATAGGTCATCCAGGATCATTTTTCTCTTTCTTCCTCTTCGTCTCTTTCCCTCAGTCTTCCCCTCCAATACTCCCTTCATGAGATTTTCACCTCTCAGCACATGACCAATCCAGTTCTTTTTTCTTCTTCTAATGTTCTTTAATAAACTTCTCTCTTCCCCAATTTTTTCGAGAACTTTGTCATTAGTCACCTTGTCTGTCCATTTAATTTTCTCCATCCTCCTCCATAGCCACATTTCAAATGCTTCTAGCATCCCAGCATCTCTCTTTCTCAGAGTCCAAGTTTCTGAACCATACAAGGATATACTCCAAATGTAACATTTTATAAGTCTTTTTCTTAATTCAATATCCATCTGATTTGTGAACAAGTTTTTTCTGTTATAGAATGCAAATTTACCCTTACGAATTCGATCTCTAATATCTAAGTTACATCTGCCGTCTTCCTGTATTATGCTTCCCAAATATTTGTATTGCTTGACCTGTTCCACCTTTTCTCCATTTAATTTAATACATACATTTTCAGCATTTCTGGCAACTCGCAGCCCTTTTGTAGAAAATTCATTATAGATAGAAAAAAGAGCACTATATACGAGCACTATTGGAGAACACTATATGTGAGACATTTAAATTAGCTATTAACTATTAGAACGATGCAAATTGGATAATAAGTGCACTTGATATGCCAGCTGACATTTGGGTTATACAGGGAAATTTAAATAACAATAGTGATTTCATTATAAAGAATACATTTCTATAGTTGCCACATTACGAGTAATTTTTTACAGATCCGAACCATTCATGCAATTTTAAGTTTAATTATCAATATTTGAACTGATATATCTGTTCATTGTTTTATTTTTATAAATTAAGATGGAATTATTTCATGCATATTAATGATCCAATTTAAACAAGACTTTTTTCAACGTTTCATTACATGTTTCCTTAGTTGCTTATTTACAGCTGCAATTTGCGATGTTGCTATTGTTTGTATTATTATCATGAAAATAACTCAGATGAAACTGTACTAAAACCAAAAGATAAGTGATGACGATTCCAAGTAACTGTAAAAAGAAAAAGGAAGTAATTAAGATCTGTAAATTTTACATACACGTTCATAATATTAAATTTACGTTTTAAAATCTGCATTAGTAAATATAAAGGAGAAAAATGTAACATGCTCAGGAAATCTTTTCACTGCAGAAGATTTATTGACAAACTTTGAAATTAAATAAACATTAATTTTCACTTTCTTTCTGTTCCACAAGTGATTTTAAAAAAATGACATACTCTAAATCATATAATTCAATATTTTTTGGATCTCTTACTACGGTTAATTTTTTTTATTACTGTTTTAGTTACATTATTGAATTTATAAATAGATTGTAATAACTTATTACTCTGGTTTGCATTTTATAATTTTTTTCCATAGTTCCATTGAAGTCACTTGAATGAATTTGGAGAGAAAATCACTTAATCAACGGGATTCTTTTTGAAAGTATGTCTAATTGCTTACAATTAGAGCTGAAATATTCATCATAAACTTCTTCATTGCTGATCGAGTAAAGCTGACTGAATTTAAAAGAGAACAAACTTTCCAGAAATTCCTTGTTAAATGTTTTAGAAAATATTCGAGTAATAAACTAATTCAACATAATTGAATTTTAATTCTCCTCTCTAAGTTGTTATAACGGTAAAACGTTTTTCAATATTCTTATAGTTAGTGACAGAAACCAACTTTTGATAACAGTCAATTTCTACCAGGGCTAGTTTCTCTAATTAGCAGTAAATTAGTGCCTTATCACCAATGCTGGAATCTACAATGAAGGATTTCCAGTTAGCATCTTCCTTTGATCTGTTTCTACAAATCAGATTAACTCAAGATTACCGAATTTTTAATTATCTTATCTTGAGAAATGATAAGTAACAAACACTATGATTCGATAATTATCCCTGATTTCCTGTTTTCCTTTTTCAGAATCTGTTGTACTCTCTTCAGCTGCATGCAAGATGCTACTGTTAAAAACGCAGCTTTTTCTTAAATGAAAGCCACCAAAATTTACTTGAAACTTGCAAATACTTTGAATAAAAAAGAAAAATTATATTTCATTATTAGTTTCTTTTCACTTAAAAATCTGCTGTAAATTTAATAATTATATAGACATAACATATAGTCGCTATTTTAGAATTTATCTATATTCTGCATTTTTGTCTCATTATTTCATCTTTTAATTTCAAGTTATATATTTTTTTTGAAGATGAACAAAGCCAAACACACCATAAAAGAATAAAAACTTTAAATAACAGACCTTCTAATGCGGACTCGCTGTATAAAAATTATTGGGTAAAAATTAATAAAACAAACAAAAGTTGCAAAAAAGTGTTTGTGGGAAAACACTTTACATTAATCATTGAAAACAATAAAAAGTTATTATAATTTAAAGAACTACGAATAAACCCACATTTATTATACTTTTTTTTATCTTTTCCTACCGTATTTTCGTTTTCACTATTTTGGAAATCAATTGTATCTGGGTCCATATGAAGAACATTAAAGGTTGAAAAATAAAGTTTTTTTTTTTTTTTTTAATCTATAGAGCCTTATTTCTTCTATTTAATCGTCAATATCATATTTAATCGATCGGGTTTAGAACTGATTTTGTATTGTTTAGGAAAGTTCTTAATAAAATCAGTAAAATTCTGGTGCCGGTTGATCTTTGGATTTGTTCATATTGACGCGGACCCAGGTGGTGGCCTAAGTTGTTGGGATTGGTTGGGTTAAACAAGCCTTTCGATTGATGTATGAGTTTAACTACGGGGTCCTCTCACCATGTTATTTGTAATGTATTCAGGATTGTTTCCGTATTTATAGGGTTGTTCCCGGTTTTTCTTACCGGCATTGAAAAAGGTTTGTAATTCGGTAAACCAAAAGTGTATGCATTTTTAATTTGTTAATTAAAGTTTTGTTTGGCTTTGTTCATCTTAATTCTACACAACGCACCTAAAACCAACCCATACATTTTTTTTCATTACTTTTTTTTTATCTAATTTTTCCTCTCTTTAATAATTATTGTTTTAATTTCGTTAATATTTGTTTTTTGGGTTTCATCATGTATATTTGATATAATTCCAATCACTTGTCTAGAAGATCCCGTCACATTAATTGCACAAATTTATTCAGTCAGTTAAATAAAATGTTAAATTCAATGTAAGTGTAAAGTAAGAAATTTACTCGAATATTCATTCCTATTAACTACTATCCCAAAAGCTGTTCTGATTCATCTATGTCTGAGAAAAGATGTTAAAAGTCACTGTATTTCATTGTCATAACAGTATCTGATTCATGAAAAGTTTTTAAAACTCGTTTAGTCACCATAAAGGACCTAATGTATATGAGATTATAATTTATCATTACAAACAAATTTTTCTTCATTTAATGTTCGTTACAGTTTTAGTTCAATTTTGAAACATTCTCTTTTTTTTTCTCTGAAATTTTTCGAAGTTAAACATCAGAAATACAAACTGGTGTTTAAAAGTTTAGAATGATTTTTTTTTTCCGAATGGAATACGTGTATCATTATTTGCAGTATTATATTTACACCCTGGAATATTTCAAAAAATAAAATTACAAATTTTTCGAATTTCTTCTGATGGGATAAAACTTACTGAGGTTAGGGTGGCACTATTTACATTGAAAAGCCCATAAACCGAAAACTGAAGTGAAGAGATGGCAGATGTATTCAGGAAATGCTGAAATTTTTACAATAATAAAAATGAGTTTATTATTTAATACTCAAGTAATATTAGCTTTGTTGAAAAACCCTAAGTATAAAAAGTGTTTAAAAGTGATATCACATATAGAAAACATTATCAAGCTCTAAATGAATTCCACTACAAAATAAAAGTGAAAGAACATGAAACCTACTTTACTGAAAATTTTCTGTCCTTTTACTTTTTTCTACGGTTTAAATTTGTGAAAATAATAAAAAAACTTCCTTTTATTGATAAACTATAAGATAAAACGAATTTTTTCAATTTCTGAAAAACGTAAATTTTTCACTGAATAAAAATATATTTCAATTTTTATCCATTCAATGTTAATTTAAAATAAAATCAAATTTACTGTTTACAAATCAGGTTATCTTTTGTAATCTAAAAAAAAAAATCAGATTACTTTGCCTAATCCAATTGGAAAGTTATCTCACCTGAATTTCCTCTTTCACTAATGTGGTTTTAGCTTTACATTCCCGTAATACATATTGAATTTCCTTACCCTAAAATCAGAAATAAAATTAATTGTCGCTTTGTTAGTTTTAATAATTCATTTTATTTTTGATTTTAATTATTACTAAATTTATAGAGTGGCCAAAAATACTTCTACATTGAAAAGAATTACATCAAATTGTAGTGTAATTCGATAGTGCGGTTTACTGTTCAAGTTATAGATTAGCCTTGATTTTAACCCAAAAGATCAATTGAATAAGTTGTTCTGTGTTCTAATGTTCAGTAACTATCTTTTTGTAAAGTTGTTTTAAAAACATATTTTTAATAGCTGATTCTTTATATTATTATTTCCTTCATCAGTCAATCTGAATAAACTTGTTTTTATTTCCATTTTATTAGAGTTAGCAACGAAGTAGGTCGAACCAATCCAACGCAAATAATAACGAAGTTGAATGACGGACAATTGCAGAAAATGATTTCATAGACAATATTTAGACAAACTCATAATGTATGTTTTCAATGCATTCTTGCAGTTAAGGAATTCAATGCTTCACTATTTTAATTTTAAGTAATTTTGAAATTTAAAAAATTAATAACAGCTAATCTAAACCTTAGATCAACGTAATTTCAAAATTTCTGAAATGAAAAATTTAATATTTTCATGCTTATTTATATTCACGTCGGAAAACTGAAAAAAAATTTACTTGAATGATGAATTGCATTAATAGAAAGAACTAAAAGATTGAATGAAGGGTAAAATAAATTCGTTTTTATTTTTTTCAGTTATAAATTATTGTTATAGATGTCTAATGATAAAAGAACAATTCAGGTTGTTGAATATTATTTATTAAGTATTTAAACTGTGAAACTCCGAAGGAGTTCCCCTTTGGTTGGAATGCTTGTTTTGTTTTAATATCTCACGTAGGTCTCAATGATTGAGAAATTGTATATAAGTTATTTTGATATGAATACTTAGCATAGGTGTTTTTTTAATGGGACACTTTTAATTTGTTTTTATTTTATTACATTGAGATGTGCCTAAGCAGATTTTACTAATGTAATTAAATATATTGTGATATTCCAAAGGAGAATGAAATAGGGTTTTTTCCTAATGCTTTTTTTACCTAGAAATCTAAAAAGGAAAATGTGTTAAGACGGATGTAAATATGTGCTTAGGGTTTGGGCAATAGGGTAACTGTTGACCTTGAACCTAAATATAATTTTCTTTGTCTAATTAGTTCAATTTCTTGTCAGAAGGAGGCGGTGGTTTGCAAATTTGTGGTTGTGTTTGAGGATGGCCATTAATAAGTTGTAGTGTTAAATTACATTTAGCATTGTTGATGTTAATTTGCATATCTGCTTTATTTTGTTTAATAAACTTTTTTGTTATTGTTAAATTGTTTCCTAGTTCGTATGTTTAATAATAGATAAGTTAAGTATTAAGGTATCAATTATAGAACTTACGCTCAGAGATTACAGTTTGCTCCTCACACTAAATAATATGTGTGTATTACAACATACCAGGCAAGTATGCAGATTCATACGAAATCTAGTGGTCACAAAATAAAAAAAAAATAAAAGCAATTTTGTGTTTTTAATAAAAGACTATTCATAATAAAAGATGAGTTCTATTTTTTATTTTTCGAGTGCCCTCATCTTGGCACTCCTGCCTTTGGACATGACAGAAGCTAGAACTTATTAGGAATGAAATAATACAGTTATTATTTATTTACTAGCATTTACACCCGTCAACAATGATGATATAACAAAGCGATGGCTTTTATGTTAGATAGAGTATTTGCTCCTCATATATATGACAGATAGGAAATTAAAATGAATGCATTACTATATTCAGCCAAACCAAAGAACGACCGTGGACACCCGATGGTGCAATAGTAGAATTTGAATCAATTATATATGTCAGTGCTTTTGGCGGGAAAGTGAACATTTCCGGGAAGTTCGAAGATTACGGATAAAACTATATTCCTTTTATTGAACTATTCTGATTTCTCCTGAAATATAATTTCAAAAATGTATTTATTTTCATTCATTTGATTCAATATAGAATGTAATTCTTAAAAAAAATATTGGTAACTAAAAATTAAAATATAAATATAGTATATTATCAATTGTTTGTTTTCTTTTGAATAGGAATTTAATTGAGACATATATTATTTATTAGTATTGGTATTTTAATAAATTACATTAGAAATTCTAAAATTGTATTTTATTTCTGAGAAGTATTATCATTTAGATTCAGTTATTAAAGGATTCTTAATGTGAAATTCATAACATATTGATATTTGACAATTACTGTTAAATAAATTATTTACTTATTTTTTGTTAGGTGAAAATGAACTAATTTTATTTAGAAAAAAAATAGGTGACAGTATTGGAGGCTTTTTTTTTTTTTTTGGTGTGTAGAATTTTTATGTAGCTTATATATGATAATATATAATTTTTATGATTCACGCAGCAGTTGTTAAGAATAATATGAAATTAGGTTCGTTTCATTAAGTTCATTTTAATCTATGGATTGAAATGAAGATTCAAAAGTGGAAATAGATTAATCGGATTCCGAAAAACTGCTGTATGAATCATAAGAATTAGTTACCGAGATAATCAATGGTTTCTACCAGATGGTCTTTAGTCCAATACTCGGCTGCAGGCTTCGCATTCACTGATGTTAATCCAATTCCAGTCGCAGCTGATGTTTGCTATTAACTTTCTAATAAGATATTAATCCTGTTTAGCTGATTTCTCCTTTTCGAAATAAGAATTAACGTTAGCAATAACGTGTTTTGTTTGGCTTAAACAAAATCCGTTAATGGAGAGACGCCATTTTCCATTGTCTCTCTCGACAGATAAGTCCTGGAATGATTAAGAGATCATGGGTATTCTCCAAGGTCAAAGTCGATCTTTCGCTGGGCCAAGTTTAGGAATATAAATGAATTTGGTTAATTGGAGGGCTGATTGAAAGTTACATTTCGAGTGACTTTTCCGTTACGCTCGAGTCCTTTTTTTGGAAAGGAATAATTGATCCTTTCTTCCTGTTCAGCTGATGAGGTGGGAAGCCGGAATGACGGTTATGAAGTTAAACGGAACGAAAAACGAAATTTAGACTTCAGTGTAACCAAAAATAAAAAACGAAATCACTTTTTATTGTGTTAATCAAAATCATGCCACTATTTCATTGTTCGTTACACAACGTTTTCAAACACTTTTTTAAACTATGATGTATTTTGTATGATCATTTAAGAAAAAGTAATTATGCAATCTAAATCAATATATCAGATTGTAAAGAAAGCTTTCGGATAGAGAAGGATTTGTATGAACAATCGTTAGACAATCATTGTTCAAATGAGGACTTAATTGTCCAGGTAGTCCCCATTAGATTTTTTGACCTTGTTCCACCAATCTACGAGTCCAAACATCCCATTGAGATAGAAGATTGGCGAGCGGGAGTGGAAGAAAGCATCTAGAGAACGTTTCACATCTCTAAAAGTGGTAAGTTTTTATTTGGCAAAAAAATTGGACAAAGATCGGAAAAAATAGAAAGTCGGTTGGGGCAGGATTCGGGGAGGAAGGTGGATAGGACAATATTTCCCAATCTAGCTCGTGTAATTTTTGATGTAATACGACACCTGAGCGAGCGTTATCCTGACGTTTCATGTCGATTCATCAACGATAGACGTTTTTCTTGCAGTGCAGCATGGAAGCAGTCCTACTATTCGATATAGAAAACATTGGAATAGTAGTGTTCTCCGATAGATTTAGTAATAACCCAGCATCTCTTTTGGTCCAGGCATTGGTGGCTTTCGACCTTCTGTGGGGTTGTCCCATCTTGGTCTAAGCTCTGGGTCTCGTAACATTCACGTATGAAAACCGTTTTTCGTCACCAGTGACCAAAATATACCAAAAGCCTCTCATTTTTCTCTTCCACGCAGGGCAATAGCAGTGGAGTAACATTGCATCTGATTCCGGTCTGACAATGCATAGGGTATTCATTTGTTAATGTAGACGAATATTCCAAATTTACCAGTATGGTGTTGATGATCGTATGGGTGGTCTGCAATTTCCTCTGCCATTTACCGAAAGTGTTGCATCAGGCATGGTAGAAGCACAATGTTAACCTGAATCATCTTCCATCTCACTGGATGGTTCACCTCAGAGCTAATCTGGCAATCCCGTACAATAGCATTGAACTGTCTATACCAGTCTAAATTGATACTCTCTCCAATAACGTCACCTAATTCGCAATTTTCCAATTGCTTCCGTCACTTCCACAGCAGATATTCATAGACCATATCTGCAAAAAGACCTTCCTTCGAAGTAGCCATCCTAACATCCCCACAAGCAACTAATCTTGCATACGTTCTGTTCTTGGAGTCTTCTTTCGCGCACAGCACTATGTGGAAGATTATGTCACCACCAGGTTCGCAGCATCTTCCATTCCAAATGCCGCATACCATGTTTTCCGGAAACTTTCTTAACAACCTGATATAAATTGTATTTCATAAAATTTAAAATGAGAAATTACCTTTTCAATAGTAACTTCTACTACGAAGCATACTAAACATATTCTTGAAATACAGTTAAAAGCAAGCAGCGCCACTCCTGCTACTTGTTCACTTGCTTTTGCAGAGATGATACAGTTCACAATTACAAAGTATTGTAGTGATTTTTATCTTTATTTGTATACTTGTATCATAATTTTTATCGTAGTGTATTCTAGTTATTCCGTTTTCTGTATTTTAATCTCTATTATTCAATTTCTCTGTAATTATCTGTTGATCTGTTTATTTTTGAATTTTAACGGTTGTGGCATCTTTTAATTCACTTTTATTTAAATCACAACGGTTTAAAAACCCGTTGTGATCACATGGCATTTAAAGCGCCCAATCAATTTGTAAATGCCACAACCAATCATATCTTTTGTACATAGGCTATTTAAACACATGTAACCTGTAAATAAACAGTTGTTGTTAGTTCTTGCTTTCAGTTCAGACGCAGCTTTCAGTCTATACTTATTTACTCCCACTACGATTTTACCAGCTATAAACACACCACAGTATAGCTCTGTACAAATATATAATACGTGAAAAGTAAAAAACAACAAAAGAGACTGCTGAAAAATTGAATTTAAATCTTTCGTTACAGCAAGAAGTTTAGTGTAAGAAACTAGAAGATGCTTCAACTGTTTGAGATTTATTTGTTCAGAATTATTCAAATAAATAATTCTATTTAGAATCACGTTGAAACGATAATAAAGCACCCGGCAGAAGTATATCAAAACTACATTGGGAATTGCTTCAATTAAATGGACTAGAAGGATTGATAAATAAAGCAAAGTAACAGCAAATTTTTTTTCAACAATCTTTATGTAACTGTAAACAGTGGGCAGCGAATCGAAAAAGATCATTATTATTAGAAGAAATGAAGTCATGCATTTCGATGGATTCAAAGTTCCCTTTAGTATTTTGGCTGTATCTTCCACTTCTTTCCATTTCAGAAAATATTTCAGCAGTTTGGACGCCATAGGTATGCCAGAGGTAATATATATAACAATATGGATTGTAAAAGTACAGAAAAAAGCAGTCATTGTATATTTGGTAAACTTATTTTCTTCAACATTGTCATCCTTTTCTAATAAGAAACGTTGAATCAAACCATATAGCAAAAAACTCATAACAAATAATGAATATAATAAATCAAAACTTATTAATTGAATACGAAATTCTCTTCTTTGACGAAACACTCCCTGAACAGGGAAAATTCCCAGAAGTTTCAGAGCCATTGCTATTGGTCTAAAATTTTTGTAAACATTTGTGGAGCGACTGTCATGAAAGGGAATAACTTTAGGAGAAGCAGAAGTTACCCACACATATCTTGCCATTACTCTGAAAAAGAAGATAAAAGTTAATAATTTGTTACATTAGTTAATGTTTAAATTCAAAAAAAAAAAGTTTGAATATATTTATAATATTATAACATTTTTGGTTTCTTTCTACAGCGTGAGATGTTTTTCTTTGTGATTTCAAAGGACCATGGATACATCTTGCTTATACTGAAGCCTCTACTCATATACAGCGCTTATACTATTTGCTTTTCAAATTAGAATACTGTAGTTCTTATTAGTTCTGATGAATCGATTAGTGAATTTAGAATTTTAATTAATATATAAACAGTTAACAAAAGACTAAAAAA
>JAFIDM010012231.1:48367166-48387302 GCA_023159025.1 Thereuonema tuberculata | reverse complement strand
CCGAACAGTGAAAGTTGTTGTATACTGATTAACACTGATTGTGTAGTAGATAATGCTTTAGAAATTCTCCTTCCCATATTTATATCATTAAATGTCATTTAAAATGTAATCATTCGCATTTAAATTACCTTCATTAACAATGATCAGAGTTCAAGTAAATACAGTTTAATAGATTTTTTTTCAATTAGGAATTTTTTTTTTATTTCCTTTTTTAACTCCTAACTTTCAAAATTATAAATTCTACAAAACTATTTATTTCTGACTCAGTTTAGAAGGTGCTGGAATTGTGTTTCCTTAAATGTATAGTGAATATTGTATTCCATATAAATAACCATCCGAACATGTAACTTAAATTTTCCAATTTTCAATATTTAGAAAATTCAATTGAAAGTTAAAGCATTTCTTTCATTCAAATTAATAACTTTTCTTTTGAAGCTGAAATGTTCAAATCTAATCAAAATACATGAAATTCCAATTCTGTCTGCTAATCTTACATTTATTTTAATGATATTATTTATATTAGTAGTTTAAATTTTGATATCGAAAAAGCTTTACTTCATATTATTGAAGTTGATCAAAATTTTAACTACGCACTCTTATAAGTTTGTGTTATAGTTTGCATTCTGCTTGGTTTTATAATTTAAAGATAGAGTCCTTAATTTTATTATCAAAGATGAAACTATATAGAAACAGTTAATTAAAGTCAATGATGTAAAAACAACAAAACTAATCTTTTACAAAGTTAAAATCTTCAAAACAATAAAGTTTAAACATTACAGTTTCGTTATTTCATGCAGTAAATAAATAAAAATGTAAATGTTTGTTTGTTAAAAATCTTAAATCTCCGAAGCTTCTTCAACGATTGCTTTGAAATTTTAACGCAACGTGACATTCGAATATGCGCATGTTTTTATATACCTATTATAAGGATGTCACATCTGTGACAGGTAAAAACATGCTATTTTTGACAACCCCAGTTGTTTGGCGCCAACCCGCAATACACCTGAGTTAAGCGGAAAAGCTACAACGAGCTGGGAAGTCATATATTCTCCGATCTCGATATTAATTTGCTAAATAAATAAAGTTTTTGTTTTTAATGCTGCATATGCAAGGTTTCCGGATAGAAGCGACGGTACCAGCTAGCAATTAATAAAAATCAAATTGAAAATTCGAAAAATTTGATCTCATTGGATTTCTAGTTATTTTTTACCGAAATGAAACTGAATATGATGTCTTAGCAATTACGTTGCAGAACTCTAAGCATGATTATTACTATTGTTTCTTATCACTGAAAGGAATGATTCTAAATTGCTATATTATTTACTTATAGATGCATAATCTTTTTATATCTTAAAATATTTTTTTTAATATATATACAGTATAAGATAATAGCTGAACCCGGCATGCGTTGCAATGCCACTCAAAGAAAGAAAGGGCTCACTGAGAAGGGGCCATAAATATAAGGTCCCGATGTCGATCTGGGGTGTACACTTAGGTCTATGTGTCGCCATCCCCCCAACCCAAGTGTGGTAGACCTGTCTCCCCCCCCCCATAGGAGAGCGAATTTTTCCCTTTTTGCAATTGACTTGGGGAGCCCAAGAAGAGGCCCTAAATATAAGGTCCCGGTGTCGTTTGGGGGTGGGACACTTCAGCCTTTGTGTTGCCATCCTCCCACCCAAGTGTGGTGTCACTGCCCCCAACATGAGAGCGAATTTTTCCTTATTTGCAATTGATTTGGGGGCCCGAGAAGGGGCCCTAAATATAAGGTCCCGGTGTCGGTCGGGCGTGGGACCCTTAGGCCCTTGTGTCGCCTTCCCCCCACCAAAGGGTGGTGTCCCTGCCCCCCATAGGAGAGAGAATTTTTCACTTTACACAATATTTGTATAGTTCTCATTTTCACCACCAGGTGGATATTGGGTATTTCAGGGATTTTACTCCTTTTCAACCCCATTGTGGGGGGGAGGTTCAGGTTGTAAGGTAGCCTATCTTTTCCGGAGGGTCCTAAAGAGTAATTCTGCAAAGTTGGGTGGAGATAGGTCAAAGGGCCTCGGAGTGTATAAAGGACAAAGAAAGAAAGATACATTCATTTTTATATATATATAGATACACAGGTTGTCCAGGTAAGTATTATCTTCCCTAAAGTTTTCGGAATTTATAAATCATGAATAGTGATAACAGATTCTAAAAGTAACATGTTTCTCTGGATACAAGTTTTGTTTGAGTTGACCTTAATTATGAAATGTTGAAGGATGCAGATCAGGTTAAACCGCATCCCAGTAGAAAATGTCGGGATGATTTTATTCTATATATTTTCTGTTATGAGATAATAAATAGGTAGCTAACAAGTTGGCCAACACTTGCTATTGAATGCTAGGATGGCTTCATATCCATTAAATCAACTTCTAGGCCTGTTCCTACGTTCTGGTGCTAGCCAAGCAAATATGTATTTGGCTGTCAGTATGCATGCCAAGATATGTCTAGGCATCCATTAACACCACTATGATGCGACTGAAAGATGCGAGTTATCTGAAAATTCCGGAAAGGTCTGAATCTTATCCCAGGATCAGAAACAACGAGGCCATCACTTGCAAAAGACGAGGAGACTGTTACCCACCTAGATATCATGAATAAATGTATTTCCACATATAAGCAGCAGGGCAATCGGATCTAAGTTAGGAATATCTCACCAATCAGTCCTATGTGTTTTCATAGCTCACCAGTTTTACTCTTTTAACAGGCATTGCCTTCAAAGATTTGAAAGACAGGATTATCCAGCCCGTGCATACTCTTGCAATTGGAGATTGGCGACTTATTGTAATGAGGTATTTATGATAATTATTTATGTTTAATTAGTTAAATAATTATGTGTAATTGCAATCTGTCAAATCATGTTTCTTTTATTATTTGCAAAGTTAATTATGTAAATTAGGTTGGTAGCCAACCCCTATAAATGGACGACCATAAGTGGATACAGGGAGTGAAGTAGAGGGGAGTTCGTCATGAGGTTGGACGGATATCTGACACGAGATAGGCGAGTCGACAGAAGACGAGAGGGAACGGAGCGGCCGGCAAGAAGACGTTACCCGGAATACGAGACGTGTGGTCGCCGAGTGAAATTGATGGAAGCGTTAGTCGCCGAAACAAGGGACCCGACTGCGTTTAGAAGCCACCGCAGTTCACTCTACTCGTACGGTCAACAAGAACCGAAGAGCCTGTCAGCGGAATCTCGAAGTGAAGATTAGAATACTTCTCGGAGAGTCAACCTTATTTGAGTATTAAGTAATTTAGAATTATTTGTATAATTTAGTAATTGAGTATCGAGCCGATACTCTATTGTAACGTTTCGTTCCATTAAACCAGTAAATTAAACTCTGTATAATTTAAGAATAGAACAGTTAAATAAAACTATTATTGTAAAGCCACCAAACTCCCCATTTCATTACAATTTTGGTAGCAGAGCGTTCCATTATCTTTCGGTGGTGGCTGGGTTCTATTTTGTTTATGTGGATGAGAACATTTATTGTAAAAAGAAATTTATTGTAATGCCAACCGCTACCATTTCATTACAATTTTGGTAGCAGAGCGTTTGCATTCTTTTGCGGGGATGGCTGGTTCTATTCTTTTGTGTGGGGTGGAACGGAGTATGTCAATTCCGTTGCTTAATAGAAATTATTGTAGCTTAAAGGAATGTATCTGTATTTTTTTCTATTTTTGATATTCTAGTAGTTGACTTAGTATAAAGTGTATTTATTAATTTTTTTTTATTTATCATGACAGACCCTACAGCTTTAGTTGAGGCTATGATAGCCGGAATCCAACAGCAGACAGAAGCAAATTAGTGAAATAATGCAGAGTAAAAATGTGAGTTTTAGCAGTTCTAAATTAATCACTTTGCCTAAATTTTCAGGCGATACCACTACTGACGTGGGGACCTGGTTGTTTACATTTTCGCAAGTTGCTCTAGCAAAAGGGTTAGATGATAATGCTAAGTTAGCTATTGTAATTGGGTCACTTGAAAAACAAGCTTTAAATTGGTACGTTGGTAGACTCCGTACATTTGGTGTATTTCCTACCTGGCAAGCATTTGAGCTAGGGATTACGGCAGAATTTCAAGTGCCTAACCTTCAAATTGAATTAAGGCGTCAGTTACGCATGTTAAAGCAGACTAGTAATATTCATGAGTATAATTTCAAGAAATTGTTAGTAAAATTATTGATATGTCTGAAATTGATAAGGTACAATATTATATTGCAGGTACTAATACTCATGTTAGGTCTGAATTATTTTATAGAGCTCCTTCCACATTACAGGATGCATTTAAGGTAGCCATATCATTTGAAAATGCGCGTGTTGATGATCTCATAGATCGTTTAGCCAAAGCACGCGTATTTACACGTTTAGATTTGCACCAGGGATTTTATCAAGCCCGAGTGTTACCGGAACATCGTGAACGAACTGCATTCCGATGTCAATTGGGTAATTTTGAATTTTGGGTTTTGCCATTTGGCTGGATTAATGCTCCCAGTTATTTTATGCGATTAATGACCAAAACACTGTTTTCACTATTAAATGTGTGTGTAGTGATATTTTTGGAGGATATTTTGATTTATTCCCCAGATATGGAATCACATCAGCAACACATCAGACAAGTCCTGAGCCTTCTGAAAAAGAATGTGTTTTATGCAAATGTTCGTAAAAGTGATTTTGGGGTAAATAAAATCGATTATCTGGGATTTTCTATTGGCACAGGCTACATCGATATGCAAAAACGTAAAATTGACGCCATCCGTACCTGGCCTCAACCTCGGTCTATTACTGCGGTCATATCTTTTTTAGGTATGTGTAATTTTTATAGATCCTTTATACGCAATTTTGCTTTACTGTCAGCTCCGCTAACAGATCTTTTAAAAGGACAAAAACCAACTTTAAAGTGGGGCCTTCGCGAACAGCAAGCATTTGAGGAGCTGAAACTTAGTTTAACAACTGCTCCTGTCTTGCGCATCGTTGATCAGACTAGACCATTCAGAGTTGTTACTGATGGCAGTGACTTAGCTATTGGAGGTGTCTTATCTCAACCAGACGATCACGGTAATTGGTTACCATGTGCTTACTATTCGCACAAGCTTAAAGACTCTGAATTACAGTACAATAGTTATGAGAAAGAACTCTTTGCTCTTCTTCGAGCTGTGAAATTGTGGCAACATTATGTCCAGGGAGTTGAGTTTGAAGTTCTGACAGATAATGCAGCTCTCAAACACATATTTGAGCAGAAAGTGACTTCACGACGTCAGGCATCTTGGATTTCTTTTCTACAACAGTTTAGATTCCGCATTACTCATATCCCCGGTAATGCTAATAAAGTAGCCGATTGTTTGTCCCGTCCACCAGGACCGCCGAAACGAACGGAATTAGTCGCTTTACGTTCGACAGTACATATATCAGAGGAGCTTTTAGATACCATTAAAGCAGCTTGGCAGCGAGATAAATTTTGTAAAACCCTCATACACGATTTAAGTCAGAGTCGTACTAAGATCAAAGGGTTTATGCTCGACTCAGGTTTGCTTCGCAAAAGATTAAAGCGACATAATCCTTTGTTTATTCCAAAGAGTGCATCAACACTCAAGACTAAACTTCTTACTAGATTCCATAGCGCCCATGATCTCGGACACCCAGGGGTATCAGCTATGTACAACTGTATCTCTCAAAGTGTGTATTGGTACGGGCTGTATAAAGATGTCCAGCTCTTCGTAGGGACTTGTGACGTTTGTTTACGTACCAAATCTTCTCGTCTTGCTCGTCCAGGGTTGTTGCAACCTATTCCTATCCCAAAGACGACTTGGGAAGAAATCACTCTGGATTTTGTTTCAGGTTTTCCGGAGACGTCACGTGGCCATGATGCGGTATTAGTTGTGGTGGATCGTCTCAGTAAAATGATCCATCTTAGCCCATGTACAAAAACTATTACTGCGGAAGACTGTGCTGTCCTATTCCTAAGAGATGTAGTGAAACTTCATGGCCCACCAAAGGTGATCATTTCTGATCGTGATCCCAGATTTTTATCCGATTTTTGGAAATCTTTATTTAAAGTAATGCAATGTGACTTACATTTTACTTCAGGATATAATCCCGAAGCTGATGGTCAATCAGAACGCATGATACAAACTGTATCAGGATATTTGCGGAACTATTGCCATGACAATGCACAAGATTGGGATCTCTTATTGCCGTTAGCAGAACTAGCGTTGAATGGACATATCAATGCATCCACGAATGTTGCTCCTTTTGAAGTTGTTTATGGAAAAAATGTTGTGCCTCTTGCTTTGAACCTACGTTCTCAGGATACAAGTGTTCCAGCGATGCTGCAGCGTATGATACAGGCTAGTGCTACCGCTCGCCATTCTTTGGAAGCTTCGCAGCGACAACAGAAGCGTTACGCAGATAGACGACGTCGCCCCGTCCGCTATAAGCAAGGAGATTGGGTTTTAGTTGCTCGCCGTCGATTTCCTTCTGCGATTTTGTCTGCTAAGCACCATCATAAGCTATCTTCACGTTTCCTAGGCCCTTTTCGAATAGTAAAAATGGTAACTCCAGTAACAGCTAAGCTGTTGTTCCCACCTTCGTGCAGAGCGCACCCATGTGTTCATGTAAAATATTTGCGACTTTATAGGGTTCCTGCAGAGAAACGTTCTCCTGGTCCAATAGCTGACCCTATGTTTACAGATGTGTATGAAGTCAGAGACATACTTGCCATGAAACGTATACGTCGTCAACGTTTCTTTTTAGTTTGGTGGCATTGGTAAGAACGGACACCATTCAACAAATTTTGTGAAAGATTTTGAAATTCGTTTGAATTTGTTTGTGTTTGACCTTCCTCAAAACATACAACTGTCATTTATATGATAACAATAGCACCGTTGTTTCGTTTAGAATCTGTTATCAAAGTCTCCATCATCCTAAATAACAAAAAATCGAGGGCGTGGCATTTACCTGGACCACCTTTTATATCTCATCCTTTCATAATTAATTTTTCATCATTTCTTAAGTAGATATTAATGCGAGAATATCTAGTTAATTAAGATTAATGATTGAAAATAAAAATATTCCTATTCTCCAAGTCAATTCAAAACTGTACAACAACAGAATACCTTACCTTATTTTAAAATATAATTACTTTATATTTAATTATATGTGTTATGATTACAAATATATTTACTTTTAACTTTCAAGTTCTTTCTGTAATAAGCAAATGTTGTTTATCGCAAATATAAGTCTCTACTTTGCCTCGACTACTTAAGTGAAAGGGACTAAAGAAGCATTTGAATATAATGACAACAGATCCTGATTCTCTTCTTGATGTTTTAGATGGGTTCTCATTAGAATACTTAGAACAAAACTTAACAGAGTAATCATCATCACGCTCTATCATTCAAATTGATCTGTTACAATGCTTTTTTTTCATTTTTTTTTCTTTTATATCTTTGTTTTAGAAGAATTAGTAATTCTAATCAATATAGCAAATTTTGATGTAATTTAAGTTACAGAAATCATTAAAGTAACTGATTTTTAACTTCTAATTATTGAATAATAGCAGTTAATGTGAATGTTAAGAAAATTATTAATATTTCAGTTATTCCATAGTTAATACGAAGCTCAATCTAACGTGATCACTGAAATTACAATAATATTGATATCAAATAATGTTAAGAGAATAATGTGCGTAATTACGCATTAATGCTTTTAGCAATAAAACAACCATAAACATTAAGGTTGTAATAACTTGTGTCATTCATTTATAGAAATAAATCATCATTACCTCAAAAAAAAAGTATGAAGAATGATTGATTTGTTAGAACAGGATAAAAGAAAGTTAAAAAAGAAAACAAAATTCTTAGTTAATATATAAAGCCGTTTTGATGTCACGCAATAATTTCAGGTACAGAAATTAATAAAAGTAATTAAGTTTTAAGTGTTATTTAATAGATATAGTTAGATTACTTAGATTACTTGTGAATATGGGTGGCTTGACAGCTGAGCACGTCGACCTGAAAGATCTTTTGTGCTATCCCACGGAAAGAAGGACAGACAGAGAGAAAGACTGACAATGGATGGTGTATAGATATAGTTAACATGAATATTATGAAAATAATTAATATTCCAGTGATTACACAGTAAACGAAGTTCAACCTATAAATATAAGTCATATAAATTACGATGATGCAGCAAGTAATGATAAATGGAAACAGTAATTTCATAATCAGCATTATGAAAGTATGTTTCTTCAAAGTCATCTGTACATCTATAGTACTTTTTTTGTTATTAGTAATGTATTTGTAATAGGTCTTATTCCTGAATGATTAAATGAATACACTGCAGAATTCAATTGCAGAAAATGCAATTACCAACCAAAACGAAGATTTCAGTTTTCGTTAACTCTTAATTTCGACTCTTAATTGTATCTGTTATTCTCTCGATGGGGCATTGCTCACTCTTTACCGCTACATCTAGCACTTCCGATGCATTTAAAAAAAAATGCATGATTATTATATTTTATAACCTTTGCTAAACTATTGATATAAAATTTTAATTCATAATTTCAATTAACACCAAACTATTTAAAAGAAAATTCCTATTCTGTAGCATGTTTTTAGTATCATTTTTTAACATCTTTTCAAATACATTGAAATTTTAGTATTTATAATTTAGGTAATGATATTCGTGTATTTCTTTAGGTCAACCTTTTGATGTTTTGATGTTCGATTCCGAAATTAAGAAGACCACAACCATGAAAACCAGAATTAATTAACTGACTTAATTGACACCATTTTGAAGAAATTTTTCTGAAAGATTTTGAAATTCGTTTGAATTTGTTTGTTTTCGACCTTCTCCTAAAGTTAATATTGCCATTTATATGATATGAATACCACACTTTGTTTCGTTTAGAATGTGTTATCAAACTCTTCATCATCCTAAATTGTAAAAAGAAATTTAGGGGTAGCATTTACCTGGACCATCTTTATATCTCATCATTTCTTAATCACTTTTTCATCATTTCTTAAGTATATATGAATGCGAGAACATCTAGTTAATTAAAATTAATGATTGACAATAAAAATATTCCTATCCTCCAAGTCAAGTTCAAAACTGTAAAACAATAGAATACCTTACCTTATTTTAAAATGTAATTACTTTATATTTACTTTTAACTTTCACTTCTTTCTGTAAATTAAGGGAATGTCTTATATCATAAATATAACCTTTACTTCTCGTCGATTACTTACTGAAAGGGACTAAAGAAGCCTTTGAATATAATGATAACATATCCTCTTTCTCTTCCAGATGTTTTAAACGGGTTCTCATTAGAATATTTAAAAAAATTTGCAGAGTAATCATCATTAAGCTCTGTCATTTAAATTGATTTGTTACAATGTGTAAGGGGGAAGTTGGTCCATAACCCTTCTTTGGGAGATTTATGAAAGGTCGTGTAATATATCAGATAGTTAGGTTTATTTAGGTTTATACAGAATGATGAGAAATAAGAGGAAACCAATAGAAGGGGCTTCAATATTGGAAACAGAAGAGGGAAACTGAGACAGCTGCGGAGATAAGTAAGCTGTGAGAGAGCTGTTTTAAAAACCTTTTGAACAACAAGGAACAGGAAAAAGAACACGTCAAGGGAATCCAAGTGGAGATAAGTAAAGGTGAAAGGTCAAAAGGAAACCCACCATCATGGCAAGAATTGAAGAGGCAGTAAAAGTAATGAAAAATAATAAGGCAGGCGGACCGGATGAAGTTTCTGTAGATATGGTGAAAGCTGCAGGACTAGTGGGAGTACAATGGTTGTATAGAGCGATGAGAGCAGTTTGGAAGGAAGGCACAGTACCTGAAGATTGGGGAAAAGGAGAAGTGATACCGATCTTCAAGAAGGGGAACAGGAGACTGTGTAAGAATTATAGAGGAATCACCTTGATGAGCCAATGCGCTAAAGTGTTTGAAAGAATTCTTCTGAACAGAATGAAAACTAAGTGCGAAGGATTGTTATGTAAAGAACAACATGGGTTCCGGCCAAGGAGAAGCACAATAGATTTGATTTTTTCAGTGAGACAGATGATGGAAAACAAGTGGGAATTTGGGAAGAAAGTGTATATGGTGTTCATCGACATAAAAAAGGCTTACGATATGGTGAACAGGAAATACATATGGCAAAGTCTAGAGGAACTGGGAGTGGATCCATAGATAGTGAACTGGATAAAAGAAATATATAGGGTGAACCGATGTAGAGTAATAACCCACAGAAGGGCCAACTGGATGGTTTGAAATTCAGAGAGGATTAAAGCAGGGGAGTGTTTTATCGCCAATGCTGTTCAATAATTGAATGGTTAAGAAGAAAGGTTAAGGAAAACCTACAAAAACAGAATAAAGACAAAAATCATATGATCTTCGCAGATGACATGGTAATATGGAGTGAGGAAATTGTTGACGTACAGAGGGAACTGGATGAATGGACTCAGCAACTGAAACTGGTAGATCTGGAAATTAGCGAAGAGAAAAGTGAAGTGATGGTGGTGGGACGGGACAAAAGTCTGGTAAGGGATATCTGCATAAACTACAAGGCATTGAAGATCACGGAGAGATTTACTTACCTAGGGGCCGAAATAACAAGTCATGGTAGAGTGGAGCATGAAATCACAAGGCGGTTGGAGAAAGGGGGAAAGCTATACCAGGGAGTGAGACACCTGACATGGGATAAGAAAGTCCCAAGGAAGGTAAAAGAAATAATATGTAAAATGTATTACGTGCCTATAGTCACCTATGCAGCGGAGACATGGGGGATGAATGCTAGAGACTGGAGTAGACTTCAAGCTGGGGAGATGAAGTTTCTTAGAGGTATAGCAGGGAAGACTAGATTAGACAGAGTGAGAAATGAGGATATCCGGGAGGAGTTGGGGGTAAAAAGTTTGAGGAAAAAGGTAGAAGAGGGAAGGCTGAGGTGGTTCGGGCATGTGAAAAGAATGGAAGATGGTAGGACTCCTAAGATCTGGCAAGAGTTTAAAGAAGGAGAGAAGAGACCAAGAGGGAGACCGCGTAAGCGATGGCTGGATGATGTGAAGTACAGCCTGGAAGAGAGAGGCATCCCATGGGAAAGAATATGTAGAGAAGAGGCTTGGAAGAACAGGGAGAGGTGGAGGAGAGGCTTAGTTAATTCCTAGACCCACAACTGGTGGAACGGGAAAGGATATGTATGTATGTATGTATGTATCGCTCATATATATGTAAAATAAATTCGTTAACCTATTTTATCTCCTAATTTTAACTTATATACTTATAAATCAAAGATGTGAAATCCGTGTCCAAAAATCTACTTAACAAATGAACTGACAAATTTTCTATATTATCTGTACAAAGGTTACACTATCATCTGATAAAATGAATATAGAAAATCAAACTTAACACAAGTAATAATCATTTCTTTCACTTAACAGTTTATTCTTGATAAATATTTTAACTTGTGTAATACAACACTTAAATTCAAAGTCACTTTACGTCTTGCAAAGGTTTCCCTCTTTAATTAAGGTCCACGAATTAACGCTAATAAAGTTCTGTTAACTTTGAAATTTTGCGGCGTTATTTCATAATCACAAACTGTAGATTCTGTCACGATTCGAATGTTCATCTATTTAAGCTGACTTTTACATGTCCCATTAAGTAAAAGTAACTTTATCACTTACTTGCATATATCCTTATGATTACAAGAAGATGTCGCTTCATTCACGATACGATTGGTTGACTCTGATCATTCAGTCGCATCACTGTGATGAAATCATTCGATAGAATCTAGTCTCTGGCGGCTCTCGAACGTCTCTGGATTCGAGCTTGTATCTATGTTCCTCTTCCTGAAAAATCATACTGTTCTTGCTAATATCTCACGATATTCTTCGTCAGAGTTACTCGTATAATGAAGTTGAATTCCTGTACTCTTCTTATCTTCAATTGGCATCAGGTTTCTTGCATCCAGCATTATACTCTGCCGTTCTTCGGTTCAACCATTTTGTTTCTTCTCAATCAGAGATTCTTCTTTGTTGTTTTATTTTTCACCTTGTGTGCGTTGTTGAACAGCGTCGTACTTCATGCCGTTCAGCATCTGCTGTTCACTCCTTGTTGTCAATTGTCGTCAGTGTTCATTGTTTGTTCTCCACTTACAAATAATTGGTCCGCGTGGTTTAAATTGTTCATGTTTGAAGTATGTACGGAAATAAAATGCTTAATTTCGACTTCAAACTACCCAATGCTTATTTTTCATATTTTTTTTTATATCTTTGTTTCAGAAGAATTAGTAATTCTAAACAATGCAGCCATTTCGATGTCAAGCAGTAATTTCAATTACAGAAATCATAAAAGTAACTAATTTATGTTTTAATTAAATGAATAGTAACAATTAATGTGAATTTTATGAAAATAATTAATATTTCAGATTTTACATAGTTAATACGAAGTTCAATCTAATATGATAATTGAAATTCCTATAATACGTAATCAAGTAATGTTAATAGAAAAATGTGCGTATTTATTAATGCTTTTTTTTAGCAATAGATTTTTATCACTTGTATCATTCATTTATAGAATAAATTATCATTAGGGTAAAGTGACCAAATGTTGGCCACCAAATGTTTTTTGTATTTTAAGAAACACGTAGTGGTCTAGCTTTCTTTTTTTTTTCGTTTTACACGATTTTTACATCTTTGGACTACCATCCTACCTTAGTTTCAATTGTCATTTTCAGTTGTCGCCATTTACTTTAAGCTCTTATCGAAGACATGAGATTGATTGTTGCGGGAAACGATTGTTTTGCCGAGATTCTTGAGATTGCAAAGTTCAGAATTCATTTTCTCCAAGCCAAAGCAATATTTAGTTTTCATGTTTTTTGTATTATTTTGATATTAGCAAACACTCAGCTGATCTTTTAACGTTATTTCACAAGTAATTAGTATTTATTACCTTAAAGCGCTTCAGTATTTACATTTTGTTTTCCTATTTCAAGTTGCCCTAATGTCGGCCATGGATGGCCCAAATGTCGGCCAGCTATTGACCAATTGTCGGCCATGCGGTAGCCCAAATTTCGGCCGTTATTTATTTGTTAGCGTGTAGCTTAGCCTACTTAACAGTTTAGTAAAAAAATATAAACATCTATCTTACCTAATAAAGACTAGTGGCAACCCGTGAAATATTCACGGAAGTAAAACAGATTCCACATTTTTGAAATACCGCGCCATTTTTTCAAAAACCTAAGATTGAAAACGATGTTCTAAGCTCATTTTTTGAAAGTCATGACTTCCATAACAGCCCAAGTATAATTTGACGGATGACTAAGCAATAAAACAACATATGTATTTTGATCATGGTACTTCTTGCAAGCATGTGATTATTTATATTTAGAGGTTAGTTTCGAAATATGCTTGAAGAGTCAATAAGGTGTGTGAGTCATTATAGAATCATTATAAGTTACCCTTCTGCCTTAAAATAATGTCGATCCACGCAAAGAATAGCGCTGTTGGGACGACACGGAATGTTGGTGGCGCCACCTTATATTTTGTTTCTTGCTTAATACTGTGTCTATAGCGCTACTGGGGTGACACAAAAACACACTGACCGACCAACATCCGTGCATACAGTTTTTGCCTATTAAAAGGATGATTAGGCCTATACTTGTTTTCGAATATAAGAATATACTTATAGGCTGAAAAGAAACTAATTTTATAAAAAAAAATGTGATGTATTTAAATAGCGGTTTGTATCCGAGGTTTACATTTCTATCAACGCCTAGCCTAGATCTCACGAATAACTAGGAAATCCCTATTTTTTTTCCGAATTCACAGAGGCATAGCCATAAAATAGTTTAAAAAAAAGGGAAATATTAGTATTAACGTCATTTTAACTGCCAAGGAAATTATGGGATGGAGAAGGACAATTTGGCTAGAAAATGCATAGTAAAATTAATTTCTTTTCATCTATTATTGCAATATTTCCACTGTAGGCTAAGCTATTGCACATTGAAACGATCAGAGCAAAGAATTGTATTATTAAACATATTAAGTTTTTTAAATTCCAGAAAACACTTTCGTACCATGGATGAAATAAGGTTACAATAAATACAATAAATTACTTACAATAAACATTTCATATTAACATCCGATGTGGTATATGAAATGCAACTGAAAGCTGCAAAAGAAAAGAAAGAAAAGGAAGAGCTACAAATAAAAAAAAGAGAAAATAGGCTTAAAGCAGCTGCTTTGAAGAGAGAGAAAGCTGACAATTAAAAAAAAAGCGAAAGCTGAAAAACAGCAACAGAAACAAGAGTTGAAGAAGAAGAAAGAAAACTCCTAAAATCTAATTAGGAGAAGAAAATAAACATTTTCATAATATTTTTTATATAAATTTGTATTCTAAATGTTAAAATGAGATTTTTTTAAATAAATTCATACGAACAGCAATGTTTATCTGATGCATATTCTTAGCTGGCCAATATTTGGTTATCTCTTGGCCGACTTTAAGGCACCCTGGCCGACATTTGGTCACAAATATAAGGTTATAGTAATTAAAGCGTAGTTAACTTAATAATAGGTATTTTTCGTAATGCCATACTTCTTTATTTCATTAAAATTACAATAAATCTAAAAATTTGTTTCAATCATATAAACTAAGTCATCAGATCTTTTATTTTCTGGTTATTTGTAGTATGTGGCCGACATTTGGTCACTTTACGCTATCTCTAAAAAAAGATTAAGAAGAATGAGTGATTGGTTAGTATAGGATAAAAGAAAGTTAAAAAAAAAAGATTTCTTAGTTAATCGATAAAGCCGTTTAGCCGTCAAGCAATAATTTCAGCTACAGAATAATAATTGATTTTTAATTGATTTGAGGACTAACACACCATATCATAAAAAGAAAAAACTTTATAAACTTAAACATATAACATCATCAGGTAAAGAAAGAGATCAAGCCCTTAACGATCCTGTAAAATACAAATAAATATATAGGAACGTCGCAATTCAAAACAATACAATTACAATATAATAAGATACTAATAATAACATTAATGCAGATCGTAGTCTAACGCATTCATTATTGAGACTTCATTGTTGTAACAATGTTGCGTTCTGATAACAATCGACTCCCAAAATTTTCTTTAATAATCATCGTTTTCTTGCTCGTAAACAATGGATTTAGTACTCAGAATTTTTTGCCCCGTAACTTTTTGATGGACCGCCGTAAGATATTTCAGATCCTCTTTCTCTACGGGCAAGAAAAGGATGATTATTTAAGAAAATTTTGCGAGTCGATTGTTATCAGAACGCAACATTGTTACAACAATGAAGTCTCAATAATGAATGCGTTAGACTATGATCTGCATTAATGTTATTATTAGTATCTTATTATATTGTAATTGTATTGTTTTGAATTGCGACGTTTCTATTTATTTATTTGTATTTAAAGGACCGTTAAGGGCTTGATCTGTTTCTTTATCTGATGATGAGGGTTAACCCCTCGAAACATGTCATATGTTTAAGTTTATAAAGTTTTTTCTTTTTATGATATGGTGTGTTTGGTCCTCCAATCAATTTGCAGTATACACTATCAATGATAATTATTGACTTTTAAGTTTTATTTAATAGTTATAGTTAATATGAATGTTATGAAAATAATTAATATTTAATTTATGATATAGTTAACAAAGTTCAACCTAAAGTGATAACTATAAATATAAGTTATATAAATTACTACGAAGCAGCAAGAAATGTTAAGATAAACGGAAACAGTAATTTCATAATAAGCATTATGAAAGTAAGTTTCTTCAAAGTCATCTATACATCTATAGAATTTTTTTTATTATTGGTTTTCGGTAACTTATAATTTCGCCTCTTACTTTTGTCATTTTCTCCATGAGGCATTCCTCACTCTTTACCTCTGCATCCAGCACTTCGGACGCAATTCAAAAAAAAAAAAAAAATGTATGATTAAATAATTTTTAGAAGCCTTTGCTATACTATTTGTATGAAATTTTAATTCACAATTTCAGTTAACACCAAACCATTTAAAAGAAAATTTGTAGCATGTTCTTAGTATCCGTCTTTGGCATCTTTTAAAATTCATAGAAAGTTTAGTATTTACAACTTATGTAATGATATTCGTATATTTCTTTAGGTCTACCTTTCAAAGTTTTGATATTCCAATCTGAAATTAAAAAGACCATAACCGTGAAAACCAGAATTAATTAATTAATTTACCACTTTCTAGTTAGAATTCTGTTAGTCAACGACAAAAACAAGTGTAGATATTAATAATATTTATTTTCAACAAACACGTTTCTTTTACTCTTTATAAACATTTTTCTTAATCTCTGGTTGTCTTTAGGGAAATTACTGTTCTTCAAGTGCTGGGAAATTGAAATTCTTCTATTGAAGACATCAACGAACACGGAATAAAGGAATAAACATATTTTGTCATTTTATATATCTTCTTTTTACTTAAAAAAAGATATTGTAATGTCTTTCATGTCTGAAGATAGTTTGTAACTAAGTTACGGCCAAAAAAGTCATGTATTACCTTTCAGCCAGAGAAAGTAATGACAAGTGTCTGGAAATTTGTAAATCTTTTTATTTTTCAAATCAAAAGAAAAAAATGAAATTTATCTCTATTCATTGTGTACATCTCACAAGAAAATATTGGAAGGAAGCATTGTATAAGTGTGAAATAAAATTTGCAGAAAATAAAAGTTGCATTAACTACTCGAAAAATAAAGCATTCGGCAATTAACAATCTAAATTGGTTTCCAAACTCATAGACGTACTCTGAGTGCCAAAAGTTCACATATAATCTACATTCAATAAGAATCTTAATAAGTGAATCTCTGTTCTCTGTTACATCGGTTCTATTTATGGTTCTATTTCTTTAGGTGCGAATGATCCTCTTCTTTATTTACAGGAGCACGATTCTTCAAATAAGTTACTGTATTTATTGCTTTTCTAATTGAACTCGAAGTATCGCATTGATTACCGTCCTTTTTACTTTATGTGGAAATAAGTTGTTAGCTCTTTCCCAAACTATAAAATGTATTTATGCTGATACACGTGATGATCAATTTGATCTTTTCCAAAAAGCTTTCTGTATTTGTTATTCCGTCTCTTCTATCGTCTAAAATAATTTTTTTGATATTTATACTATGCAAAAAATTAATTCCTCTTTGATTTGTTTATTATTTGTAATTAAAAAATTATAGTTTTTTGAGTTTCTGTTTGAAACTTCGACATAACTGATACTGAAATGATTCTGAAATGTAGCTAATGGCGTAAATAGTGGTTTTTCAGCAATCTTGGTGAGGGTTTTTTCAGCAAAAATTAATATTCAATATTAATTTTTTCTTTATTTTTCTCTTCCTTCTTTCAGCAACTTATTTTCCTTTATTTCTGTTTTCATTTATATTAATGTACATTTATTTGTTTTTCTTATTAAAATAAAATTAGAATTGTCTATTTCTATTAAAGCATTGAATATAAAAATATTTAGGGATAAAAACTTAATTACGTAATATTAAATAACTAAGTGTTAAAAGTTTAAAAACTTTTAATATAAATATTTTTTTTAATTAATTTTTTACTGAGAATTGAACTAGAAAATGAAATACAGCTATAACACTATTAAACAGCTGTCAATAATTATATCTTTTAATTCAGAAAGAAAGAAGTAATTTCTAAAAAGTTAAAATATAACACATTAAAAATTAAATTTTAAATTTTTAGTAATTTTTAAGAAATAATTTGTTAAATATTTTTTTAAAAAGCAATACGAGGGAGCAATTCCAAAAGCAGTAACTTTATGAAATTTTTAGTAATTGGATTATCAAGTATGATAACAAAATAATTTTTAAATAAGTTAGCTTAATTCCGATTAGGTGGATAGGTATTTATTTTCCTTTTCGACTTTCAGTGTCTGGCCGTCGAAGAATCAATTTTGAATACATAGGCAGGGATTTTTAGTTGAACAATTAGGGGATAATGGAAAATGTAATTATCGTTAAATTATTTTTCTTTTCTGCCAGTAGTTTTTCTCCCTTTGCCTGGTTGAAATCACTTTTCTGACCATTCTCCATTTATGAAATGAAATAAGGAAATGATAGACTGCTATGCATCGTTTTTCTTCAAGCAATCATCAAGACAGATATTTGATATATTACAATATCTGAAAGACAACGTAAGGTCATTCTGAAAGTAAGTTAATAGAAATGTATCTCTTTCGTTTTATATATATACATCTTATATATATCTTATCATGCATTTGTTCATTGAATAATTGAATGATGACTTTTTGTTAGGGAGTATCTTTTATCTCATCTTTTCTCCATCGAAGAAACGATTTACTAAGCACATTTTTAAATTATGTAAAATTGAAACAAAGAAAAGAAAAATGGTTACTTTTGAAGCGAAACTTACCCTTCGTCCATTAATTAAATTACAAATCTTTAATCTCTGAAATCAAAAATATGAAAACAGATTTGTTTGAGTAGATATTTTTAACGTTTTACTATTCTAACTATTTTTACTAACTGTGTTTACATACTGTTTTTAGAACAAGTGCCCATTTTTTTTTCCTCACTTAGTCGCACTGAGCACCTTTTGAGTACCTCAGCTCATTCTAAGATTTTTCCGTGAACTAAAAGGCTTCGCACATAACTCACAGTAATTCCTGTGTGTTTTATTCTCTGCTTTGTGTTAATTTAAGAAAGTCAAAAATGTCTTTATATCAAAGGATAATAGTAAAAAAAAAAAAAAAAAAAAAGAAAAGCATCTTTGATTGAGAGCCCTCATTATTTTTTTTTCGGGAACAAAAGGCTATTCGAATTCAAATGAATGATAAATTACAAATGACATTATTAAAGATTGTTTTATTGATGAAATAAGAAAACAATAACGAACACCAATATCGTGTACTTAATGTTTTATTGCATTATTTAATGTTCTGTAGTGACTTCAATTATTACACAATAACATTCGATTGAACATATATAATAACTAGGCCGCGCGGTTGGCGATATCCCTAAGACAATGGCCTCTCACCTCTGAGTACCGGGTTCGGTTCACATGTGGGTTTCCTTGATGGTGGCGATCCGCGCTGGGCAGGTTATCCCGGGGTTCTCCCGTTTCCCCTGCATTTCTCACACCATCCTTTCTCAGTCTTCTCTCCGTCTGTCCTTCTTTCCGTGGGATAGCACAAAAGATCTTTCAGTTCGAAGGTGCTCGGCTGTCAAGCCACCCACATTCACAAGTAATCTAATCTATATAACAACTAAAATATTGATGACTATCATAATATTTGTATTAATTAACTTACAATTATGATTAATAACTCAAATTTCTACAAACATTGATAACAAGTTGGAATCAGCAATTTTTCTGGACCATAAATATTTGTGCATTATACTTGAAACAGCTAATGCTCATTACTCTAAGAAGTATTAACGTTTTGTGGTTATCCGATGCTTCCCGTTATTCGCTGAGGAAAATAAAATAAAAAGGCGATAAGGGAGAAGAGAATAACACAGAGAGAGAGAATCACACACATCGCTCACGGAGCTGGCGACCTGGCAGGCTGAGGACACATTTGGTTTTCCTTCTTTTTACTTTTTGTTTTCTTTTTTTATGTTTTGCGTTTTGACTTTACTGTTTCCAATACTTTACTTTTGGAATTATGGTATTCAAAAATAAGATAAAATATTAATGGCATCATCCAATTGTATCATCACTATTCTTAAGTTCTAGCATTACATTTACTTGTGCGTCAAACATATTTCATCTTTTTGGTTGACTGTTCTAACGTATTATTTCATTAAAGTTCATTACAACTGTAGAAAGTTTAACAAAGTAGTCGATAGCTACAACTGAAGGAAACGCCAAAAAGGCGATGGGGCAGAGTGGACCGAACGAAACGGGGCACATTGGACCAGTGGTCCACTCTGCCCCGCTGTTTTTACAATAAAAATCTTACATTAATATATTTATATTTATATAGGGATGCCCACGCAATAGGAGTCACGGCGCAGACTGCGCAATTGAAATTTTTTTTTTTTTTTTTTGGGGGGGGGGGGTC
>JAFIDM010012231.1:48333393-48352166 GCA_023159025.1 Thereuonema tuberculata | reverse complement strand
GCCACATCGAATAGGTGCTATCATTAGTAATAGGGGAGAGTAATGCAACTGTCCATTGTGTCAATAGAAAGTCAATAGAAAAAAAACGCCTAAAAATTATATAGTTTTTTTAATTTGATGCCTACAGAAAATTCATTTGAGGCCGGTGGAGACTGGCACATGAATTTCTTTTCCTTTACTTTTAATGTGTTTTCTTGCTTTTTAATTTATTCTTGGAGGTTTCAATCTTTTTCCCACCTTAACTAGTATCCACCTCCGTAACTGGACCTAGGGGTTTTATGCGGCTACTCTCCGCTAATGATCGGCAAATTACCGAGAAACAGCTGTTCAGAGATGTCGCTTTGCACTGATAAATACTAGGTCCATTTTTCATGTATTAAATGTTTTGTTACCAATTTGTCAAGATTTAGTGTAATATAAAATCTCTTCCATGGCCAATTTATGTACAAATCAGTCATTTTTTTCGGACAAAAATCCTATCCTATTTTACTTCATTTTTAATGGTTTAGTTTAATTGTGGATAACTTAATAGATTCTTTTTAAACATTTCAGATGGAATAAACAAGAAATAGTAGCTTGAAAGATGTCTTGCAGTAATTGCAATGTTCTTTATTTTAATAACGAAAGCTGTAGCCACTATTCTAATTTATCAAGTAAACAACAGCTAATTTAGTAACGTATAAAAAGTAACAACAAAAAACTCACACTAAATATCAGATACAAATACAAATATCAATTCAATACAAAATAATGTCTCGTGCTTATATATACATGGAACTAAAACAGGTCATTAAAGCGAACTTTACTTAATCTTAAAATGCTACAGCTGTTGTTCAAGTTTAAAAATATATTCTTTTTTTTTTTCGGAAATTTTTCGAAGTTCAACATCATAAATTCAAAATGGGGTTTTAAAAATTTAGAGTGATTATTTATGATTATTTTTGAAGGGAGTACGATTGTCATTATTTCCCCTGTTATATTTATACATTGAATATTTCAAAAAACAAATATCATAAAACTTACTGACGAGAGAGTGGCAGTATTTACACTGAAGAGTCCATAAACTGAAAACTGAAGTGAAGAGATAGCAGATGTATTCAGGAAATGCTGCAATTTTTTCAATAAAAGATATTAAATTAGTATTTAAATTTATAATAACTCTTTTTTTATATGTATAAATTTAATAAAAAGTGAGAATATATATACGATTTAATAGGATCATCATCAAAACATTATCAAGCTATAAATAAAAGGCACTATAATAAAAAGTTATGATAGAACTTGTAGCTTATTTTCCTGAAAATATTTCTTTTTCTTAACTTTTCTTTACGTTTTTAAAATCGTGAACATAATAGAATGATCTTCACTAATTTTTAAATTATAATGTAATAAATTAATATAAATGTACACTTTTTTTCCTGAAAAACTTAATTAAATTGCATTAATTTTAATCAGATTATTGCCAAATTTGAATAAGATCTATCGAATGGTTCAAAAGTCATGTGAGCTGGCCACACAAACGTTAGTTTAAAAAGAAAGAGATATGTTCTGTTAAAAAAGCGGTTTTTCATATAAATAATGAGAATCGTTAAATGAAACCAAAAAAAACTAAAAATAAGATTGTGAACTCATTGAAAATTTTTACAGTAAAATAAAACTAAGAATGCACATAACTAAACAAAACAAAAATTCACTGACTCAGTGAATTTTTGTTTTGCTTAGTTACGAGCGTTCTTTGTTTTATTTTTCTGTAAAAATGTTCTAACGAACGTTAAATCTCATATATCATTGAAATTTTTTTGAGAAAATCTAAATTAATGACTTGCCAATGAAAGTAGCCTATATTTAACTATGTCATATTGATGGTGATCTGGAATTGATTCCAAAGTTGTTTCTTTAAATTGTTTTTGCACTTAAGTATATCAATATATTCATGTATATTTATTTATGCGTTTTAAATAAACTATTTACAAAATAAAAGATATGTTTAAGGATTTCTTCTTGAATTTATTATGAATTCACAATATTGTAATTAACAATTCGAACTAATAACTTCATTCTGCAGCTTTTCGGTGGAATTATCTAAAATTAATTGATAAATTGATAAAATAAATTTTTCAATGAATAAAAATTTATTTCAACTTCTATCCATTCAATTTTAAATTTAAAAAAATCAAATTAATTTTTTTAAATCAGATTTTAATTTGTAATCTAAAAAAACAAATCATTGAACTTTGCCTAATCCACTTGGTAAGTTGCCTCACCTGAATTTCCTCTTTCACTAATGTGGTTTTAGCATTACATTCTCGTAATACATATTGAACTTCTTTACCCTAAAACAGAAAATAAATTTAATATTCATTGCAATACGTTTTATTAACTAATTTTCATCTGAATTTAATTTATAACTAAATTTCAAGAGTGACCTAAAGGTTTTAAATTACAAACTATGTAATAATAATAAAAATTTTGCTATAATTGGATGGCGCTGCTCGGTGTCCTTTCGTAAATTGTTGAATATGACAAGTTTTCTTTCTAAGAAGATATAGTGGAACCCCGCCATTCGTCTGCCTCTCTATTCGTACAACTCGTTATTCGTACAACTTTTTCAAGTAAAATTGAACTCGCCATTCGTACGCTCGCTCAGCATTCGGACAGCGTGACCTCGGTACTGGCCGCGCCACGAGGTCGCTTCAGTTCAGTATCGTGCTAGCTTCCGTACGCTATGCATCATCCACGCAAGCTTCATGAAACTTTGTGATATTTATTGTTATTTTTATTAAAAATAGTGCAGCCAAGGGTCTAAAAAAGATTACTGAATCAACTAAGCCTAAAAGGAAAGCAGTGAGAACTACAATTGATTTGAAAAAAAGAAATCGTTGCGAAGTTTGAAAGTGGAACTCGTGTCTCTGACCTGGCAACTCAGTATGGCATGCCAAAACCAACTATATCGTCTATACTGAAAAAGAAAGAAATAATAATACAGGCCTATATATTTATTGTTTTCGTAGTTTTTATGTATTTTAGGCTTAACATATTATTACAAAGGTTTATATAAGCAATCATCTGTGGGTCTGGAACGAATTAATCCAATTTACATTATATCTTATGTGAAAAAATGATTTGCCATTCGTACAAATCGCCATTCGAACTGCCTTCTGCAACGGATTGTGTACGAATAGGGAGGTTCCACTGTACTCCATTTAATAGGCGGAAAATCATTGAAAAGGAAGACAAGACAAGATTTTCCTCTAGATTTTCCAGTCACATTCCATTCTGACCTCTGAGAACGTGCATTCTGCTCAGACTGCTAAATCCCGAGCGAATTGCAAGCCTAATTTCAGTCCGAATCACCGAATTTCAATTTGAAGTCTCGATGGTATTTTGGTACTTATTTAGAATATCATAGATATTTTATTGTATTTCAATTTGAAATACGTTTGAAATTTTAGAATAAATTACCACCTACTCAGTACTTTAAGCTAAGGTTAACTTTATTTAAAGTTTATTTATAAAGTTCATTTATGATTATGTGCTTAAAGTTTATTTAAGATACCGTAACAAGATAACAGGTGGCACTGGTATTCTAAAGAAATATCCTGTATTCTAATATCGAATAAACATTTTTTTTAGTGTATGTGTGTTTGTTTTTGTTTTTTTAAAGTTGTTCTAAAAACTTTTTTTTTAAGAGTTCCCTCTTTACATTACTATTTTCTTCATGAATCAGTGCGACTAAAGGTGCTTTGATCTATATTTTAATAGCGTTAGCAACCCAAAGAAATAACAAGAACAGTGGGATGACGGTATTAGAATAAATGATCAGTCGGTAAAAAATATTTAGACTAACACATTTTGTCTGTTTTCATTGCATTTCTACAATTAAGTGATTCACTGTATTAATTTATAAAATGTTTAATTTTTAAATTAATAACAGCTAACCTAAACCTTAGATCTGTGGAATTCAAAAATTTGTGGAACAGAATAAATTTAAGATATTTTTTTCCTAATATCTATATTCACGTCTTAAAAATAAAATCATTTGAATGATAAATTTAATTAAAAGGAAAATAGAAAAGTTTTGAATTAATGGTTAATTAACTTCAATTTCATTTTTTTCACTTATAAATTATGGTATTAGATTTCTAAGGTTAAAAAGCCAACTGAGATTATTCAATATTAAATGTTAAATACTATAAATTAAACTAAAATTATAGATTAAAAGAAATTTCATTTTTTTCAGTAAAAGATGATTTAAAATTTTTGTCGAGTGCTCTTGGCACTTATGTTCTAGGCAAGACAGAAATGTAGGTGTTATCTTTTATGATGAACTATGAACTATTAGCTGAAGAATCATTGTACAGAGAATACCGTAGGAGGTTGCTCACAGATGGTTTCTATACTATTAACGATTGTTTCTATTTTAGTGACAGCGTTCAAAAACTCGCCCTTGCAGCTTTTTCTGCATGCAACTCCGGTTGCAACTTTGCTCAAGCAGCTCAAAAAACGCTCTAGGCCAAAAGTTGCAAATGGAACTGGGCCCTAAGTTGCATCGTGTGCGCCCTGCATTACTTTTAAGCCAAACGCGCATTGGGAACCACGTATCTGTAAATCGGGGAAATGACGTCATTCCGTATGATACGCGATTCTTGTCCGTCGATTCGTGACGTCAAACGAACGTATTCCGTCACTATACGGGAATCTTGAACAAGCTTGAAGATTCCCGTATTCCGCATCCAACGATCATTAACGTCACCAATCAGAATTTCTCTTTTGTTACAACGGGAACCAATCACAACGCAGCTGCGCGATTTGGCGGAAAATTCTCATTGTGTCTTCATTCCAAGATGACTTCCAATTTCAAGGAGGTGCTTATTTCGTTTGTTCAAAACTATCCAGAGCTTTATGCTGTTCCAAAAATTACAAAATGAAAGCAGTTAAATTATGGGAAATGTTCATTTCTTGTTCCGGTTTAACAACGAGAAGACGGGGAACACAATGCGCGTTAAAAATCGTAAGCGGTGACGTTTCGCTGTCGATACGGAATACGGAATACGGATAAGGAATGCGTTGCAATGCGTTTAGGCCTTTACACGTATCGTTTCCAAAACTCTTTTAAACTATGACATATTTCTGTGATTATCTAATAAAAACTAATTACACATCTAAAATCAATATCTCAATTGTATTTCATAAAATTTAAAATGAGAAATTACCTTTTGAATAGTCACTTCTACTATAAAGCACACTAAACTTATCCTTGAAATAGAGTTAAAAGCAAGCAGTGCCAATTCTACTGCGTGTTCGTTTTCTTCAGCAGAGATGATACAGTTCACAATTATATAGTATAATTCTAAACAAATACATAATATGTGAAAAGTAAAAAACACCAAAAAAGACTGCTGAAAAATTGAATTTAAATCTTTCGTTAGGATGAGAAGTTTAGTATAAGATACTAGAAGATGCTTCAACTGTTTGAAATTCAATGCTTCGGAAGTATTCAAATAAGTAATTCTATTTAGAATCACTTTGAAGCGATAATAAAGTATCCAACAAAAATATATCAAAACAACATTGGGAATTACTTCTATTAAATATGCTACAAGCATTAATAAAAAGCGGAAAATATTAGCAAGTATTTTCTCAATAAACATTATGTAGCTGTAAACAATGGGCAGCGATTGTAAAAAGAACATTATTATTAGAAGAAATAAAGCCATGAATTTTGACGGCTTGAAAGTTTCCTGTAGTATTTTGGTTGTATCTTCCACTTCTTTCCATTTCGGAAAATAATTCAGCAGTTTGGGTGCCACAGTTAAGCTAGCGGCAATATGTAGAACAATATGGATAGTAGAAATACAGAAAAAAGCTGTCATGATATAGCGGGTAAACTTATTTTTTTCAATATTGTTATTGAGTGCAAATACCAATTCATAGACGAAACCATACAGCAAAATACCACTAAGTAATAATGAATATAATGAATCAAAACTTATCAATTGAATACGAAATTCCCTTCTTTGACGAATCACGCCCTGAACAGGAAAAATTCCCAGAAGTTTCAAAGCCACTGCTATTGGTTTGAAATTTTTGTAAATATTTGTGGAGCGATTGTCAACAAATGGAATAACTTTTGGAGAACCAGAAGATTTCCATACATATCTTGCCATTACTCTGAAAAGAAAGATAAAAGTTAATAAGTTTTTAATGCGTTAAAGCACAAAAATATTTCGAATGTATTTAAGACAACAATGTATCAAAGATGCAAACTGATGTAACCTCTCTTATTAAAAATTATAGATGGGATTTTCAAGTAATTTTTTTGATTCAATTCCTACACACGATAACGTTGGATAGTATATCAATTTTACGCACTGTCCACAGGGATTTTTTGTTTTGACTTGAAACAAAAGAGGCCATGGGGCATGGGGTACACCTCGCTTGAACTGCAGTCTCTAGATATATGCAGCATTTGTACTATTAATTTATGAAATTAGAATTCTTGTTGTTGCTTATCGACCTCCTTTCCGCAATTCTCGCTTTTTTCTTTAATGTCTTTTTAGGCTTAATTTTGATTATTCTTTCTTGCCTGACTATTCTTTCTTATTCTTTCTTATTAAAAGTAAGTATTTTTCAGTTAATACTATTCTTTTTATAATTGTAACTATTTGATTTTATGTGAAAATAGAAAGCAGGTTTTATAAAGCATTGTTTTAGCTACATATGTTTCAAACTTTATTTAGGTTAAGCTCCAAATGGTTGGTAGCCATTGTTTGAAACATGACCAATTGTTGTAATTTGAATCTAGTGAGAGTGTTGTATCTCGGACCGGTTCGAAGTTCAACACGGTTGTCATAAGTAGTACAAATGTATCAACTTTCATTCTTTCAACTAAATAAATGAATACTTATTTCTTAAAAGTAAAATTATGCCTATTTTAGATAACTATGCTTGCAATAGATTCAACACTGATGCATCTCTTATCATCTCACGTCTTTGATTATAATCATTATCCATTGTTTAACGAGACAAAACTGCTAAGAATATGTAACAATGATTTCAAGAGGAAATGTATTGAAAGCTTTGGATTCATTTCTCATCATCATATAATAATCAGCATTCAAATCATGAGATATAATTTTATCTCTTTAAAAGACCCAAAAAAATTAGAAAAAATAGAAATTAAAAATTTATATTAGAATTATAAAATAACATACCTTTATGTTTAAAATTTTTGTTATCACGATTAACTTCAGAATGAGCTCACCCACATGTCTTTTTGTTTACACCACATTAACCAATAAAACAACGAGCCCTCATGGTTCAGTAGGGATCCCATAGTTTTAAATAATTTTTATTTCACCTTTATATATTCTCATGTACACCCGTAGTTCCACTAAACTGAAGATGATGTAGCGGTATGAAGATCGAAACATTTCTTGTCCTTGATAAGTATTTTGATAAGATGATGTACTTCGGTCCTAGTGTAAGCTTTTTTTTAAAAATTAAAAAGTCACAGAATGAATTGCTATTTAAACTCCATAATAATATATATAGTGTATAAATTAAAGTTTTCATAGAAAATATTTTATCCTTTTGTTTAATAATTACAACCCCATAAAAAATTAAAATGTCAAAAACGGTCTAAAGCATAACATCTTTCCCTACGTTTTTAAAATTTACAGTCAGACGAACCTTGCTTCTCTTTAATCCCTTGGGACAGGAACATTGTACGGGATGCCACAGATCTCATCCTCTTTGCAGCTTTCGCCCATCTGTTCCAGTTCAGCTATCAGTAGTCTCAGTTTAACTTTACGATCTATCAGGCTATCGGATTCTTTAATATTCGTCATTGAATAAATCTTCCTTTTAAGTTTACTTACTTTGAGGTAGTTCCTGGAAATATATTTAGTGGTTTCTGTAATAGCTTTTTCGGATTGGAATCTTCCGTCACCAGATCATCCAACATCCAGCTCTATATCGATCCTCCAGCATCGGTAAAATTTTTTCGAATGCTGTTATCGAGCTTTTCGAAGATTTTACGCTACTCAGTTGATTCATTTAAAGTTTCAAATTCGGCAACATCAGTATTGGCAATCTTCCAAATTGGATAATTCTTTTCTTTGAACTTCGTGTTTGAAGTATTCTTCGATGATAACAACATCTGAGCCATCACTTGGTAATTACCATTACTTGGTAATTTATAATTTTAAATCTTTGCTCGACTGCTACAACCATGTCTGAACTTTAAGATTATACTTGGGATACCTATGTAAGCCTCTTTTCCGAGTTCGTTTCAATGCCATCTTAACTTGAAATTTCTGAATTTTCTAAGCGAATCTTCCATCTCTGCAGTGATGCCTTTAACCATACTGCTGTGTAATTTAGTGATGTGTAGTAAATATTGTATTTCAGAGTAGCAACGTGATACTAGAATTGCCAGAGAAATAATACTTATCACGAGGATAAACTTTAAATAATTTAATTAAGAAACTTATTACAACATTTGCAGGTCTTACAGGAATAAAACAGCTCACTAGAATTAAATGGATTTATGACTAAGGTCCATTAACTGGATTCGAACGTTAACACTTAGTGTTATCTTGCTTCCAAGAACTTGTACAAAATGCGGTAATCGACCATCAAATAATTCGTACTTGCATCAATGATAAATTCTTCTCTTCCTTGCTGTTCACACACTTAATCTTGTTCCTTATAAGATTCAAATCGAGAATTGTCTTGCATAAATTGGTTGGTAATTCTTCTCACAGAAACGATCTTTAGTCTAACGAAATGATCTTTCCTTTTGAATCGTTTCCTTTAATTCATAATAGTGCACTTATTTCGTATGGAAATATATCTTTGCTGGAGTTTGTTGGAATCTTTAGGAACAATTGAATAACTTAACAGGTTCTGACCTGACTGCCATCAGAAACATGGAGACTTGCTTCGTCTCCGTTTATCGAAATCACCAATTTGTTTATCCAGTCACTAAGACAGCGAACTTTCTATTTAAAACAATCACATTCACGAGATCTATTCTATCTGTCATGTCTGTGTAAGCAACTGCATTCTTCTGTGTATTAATTATTGCTAACAATTGATTTTCACTTAAGACACACTTTCACATTTTTAATTCCATAAAATTATTAGTGTCCATCAAAACTCTTGAAATCTACTCAATAATATACAAATTAAAAAATAATCAACACAAAGATTTTCTTGGTGGCTTATTAACGTCCACATGATTCATGGAAAACGCCTGTCTGTTTCAAACATGAAATAATTAGAAAAATATTTTTTCCTGAATTAAATTAAAGTTATACTTCATGTAACTTTTTATCACCCAGCTTCAACTAGTTCTCTGATTATTAAAACGTCGGAGTCCCCTGAGCCATGAAAACTCGTATGGAAAATACGTACCCAGCGGGAGGGCTAGCTGAAACCTCCCCCCCCAAAAAAAAACAAAAAAAACAAAGAAAGGAAAAGAAAAGAAAGAAAGTACGAGAAGAAAAACCTTATTAAAGCACTGATGTGTCTGTATCATATTATTTTGGAAAGATATAAATCTTGAGTCAAAATTTTAAATCCCACCATATAATTCCTATATAGCCACTAAGAGAAAACCGCATTAACCCTTCTCTATAACCCAATTGGATACAATGTGCGTTCATAAGCAAGTATCTATTTACTTATGTCCTACACACTTTATTAATTATAATCTTTTAACGAATATCCATTTTTTAATTATAATCTTTTAACTTACATCCTACAATATTTGTTATTATTATTTTTCATATATACATATATTGTTATGTTTGCTAGCATCACTCCTTGCTAAATCCTTATCTAATCTATTGTAATTACTTCATTCTCTTATCCCTTTCCTCACCATAACTACCTGCCATCCCTTCGAACCCACCACTTTCCCCATCCCGTGTCGTCCAATTGAACTGTCCCCTTTTTCCCCCTCCCCTCCCTTTTTTTTCCTGCGCCAAACTTTCCCTCTCATCTATCATTTAACCACCTAACTCTGAGGATGCTACTCCGTGGAGTATTCAAACTGTAGATAATTTTGTATCATAATTTTCATACTTCTTCTTATCATATATAGAAATAGACACAATAGAACTTACAACTCCTTTACTTGACATTCGATATTTCATCCTTACTTCCTCATGAATCTCAAATGATACAAATTATAAAAATAAAGAAGAAAATAAGAAAGAGAAAACTTTCCTCTTCTTATTCAACACAAAATATAATAACAAAGTAAACTGTAACAATTATATCATATTATCAATTATGTAAACAAATTGTTTAAACAAACCCATCATATAACAAATTCTTTTCTATAAATTCTTTTCAATAATTGTTTAGTATTAATACCCCAAAACAATTCCAAAATAAACCAAACAATTACAAATTAAACCAAACAATTACAAATTAAACCAAACAATTACAAATTAATTTGAACAGACATGTTGATGTGATAATTAATTATTCATTTTAATATTAAAAATTCTTTCACTTTCCTGTTTTTTACTCAAAGACTTCTTGAATAAACTCAAAGATATATCGTTCACTTTCAGCGACCTGTCTTTATTCATACAGATGCAGCTGTTAATTAGACAGGATTCTAACTTATACCGTTTATTTTCATCTTTTACACTGAACACATTATGTACGATAGGGTCAGGGCAGTGGCCTTTGTTTACACATTGTCTAGCCCATTCCGATATGTTTACCTTTCTCTTTTCATACGCCGTATGTGGGGCGATATACATAGGAAGTAAACAAAGGCCACTGCCCTGACCCTATCGTACATAATGTGTTCAGTGTAAAAGATGAAAATAAGCGATATAAGTTAGAATCCTGCCTAATTAACAGCTGCATCTGTATGAATAAAGATAGGTCGCTGAAAGTGAACGATATATCTTTGAGTTTATTCAAGAAGTCTTTGAGTAAAAACAGGAAAGTGAAAGAATTTTTAATATTAAAATGAATAATTAATTATCACATCAACAAGTCTGTTCAAATTAATTTGTAAATGTTTGGTTTAATTTGTAATTGTTTTGTGATATTAATACTAAACAATTATTGAAAAGAATTTATAGAAAAGAATTTGTTATATGATGGGTTTGTTTAAACAATTTGTTTATATAATTGGTAATATGATATAATTGTTATAGTTTACTTTGTTATTATATTTTGTGTTGAATGAGAAGAGGAAAGTTTTCTCTTTCTTATTTTCTTATTTATTTTTATAATTTGTATCTTTGAGATTCATGAGGAAGTCCTATCGTAAGGACGAAATATTGAATGTCAAGTAAAGGAATTGTAAGTTCTATTGTGTCTATTTCTACGTAGATAATTTTTATTAATTTTATTGTTTCTGTATCAAGTCCTAGTGCAATCCCAACCCAATCTTACTGTTATTTTCTTGCACGTTAATCTGCCAACATTAAATTTAATTGTTAGCTGAAGCAGTCAACACAATATTGTACGACGCAAGTTTCTTTAAGAATGGGAAACAGGCTATGATGGACTAGAATGGATACATATTTAGTACGACCCTTATCGGGGGAAACAGGCGGATTATAATTTTTTTGCAAAGAATTGGAAATGTGAACATCAACAAATGTAAGAAGAAAAGCAGGATCGATCTTACAAGCATAATTTCAGTATGCAAAACACGTGAAGAATTTGATAACTTAAAGGCGTCCGAAACCACTTTGATAATAATATTAATTTTAAAGAAATTGGGAAAAAAAGAATAAAAATTCAACGTAATCTTACGTTGGTGGTTTTACGGAACAGAGTAATTTGAAACGCATTATTAGTCCATGTGGTAAACACACCTGAAACAGCAATGTTATCTCGTGCTTCCTGCTTTAATGTAAAATTAATATCCTCATGAAAATTCCTTTGATAATATCAAATATCCCGTACTGAATGGACGAGTCGCTATCAAAAAATCAAATCGTAACAATGATACAGTGGAATGTTAATATGTCTATCATCAAACAAAGAGAAAGATGTGTCCTCAATAAACGCCATACAACATTCTGCAATTAATATCGACGCCGACAGACCCATGAAGAGATCTGGAGATTGTGTGTAGATACTATTAATAAAATAAAAAGTTGAAGATCAAACAAAGCCTTAAATAAGGGAGCAATACTGGAAAAGACATTGGAATTTTGAAATTCATTGTAGTACTTATTTTGAAAATGATATAACGTCTTAAAAACTAAATCCGATGAAATCGATGTGAATAATGAATTAACATCTAAAGAAAAGAAATAATAGCCCTGGACCCAAGTTAATTTCTTAGTTGATATATCTACAAACTATTCTTAACAGAGTATGAAGATTTAATATTAAATTTAATATTAAGTAAAGTAACTGACTGTAAGTATGTAGGGAGATAATACAAATGGCGAAATTGTTGCAATTGACAATTGGCCGAATCGGAAAAGGTTATGGATATCTTCAGCCTTGTGAATCTTAGGGAAGACTTTTAACTTTAGAATATTAAAACAGACTTTTAACTTGTCCGAAAGCACAAAACTGATATGCCCCTGTTTTTGTAAGTTTTTACAAACCTTACGAATGTAATTGAGATTTTTTAATGTTAGAGAAAAAAAGAAATATCTGACGTGAAAGAAAGGAAGTCGGAACCCATGATCACATACTGAGAATACGAAACATACAGACGACAGGAAATGGCTTTCCTTGATGACTCCTAGCCGTCAATATCATTTTCATGTGATCGTTCCACTGCAGCAGATGTGCTTATACACCCATTGCTTTTAATCGTACTGTCACATCTCAAAGTCCGAACAGGACGATAGTGGTATATACGTAGTTTTTAATGTGTTACAAAATATTTTTAAATATAGTTATGTTTGTTAGTCGTTAAATTACTTTTAATCATGTGTCTGAATTGACCTTAATTAGGAAATTTTAAAATATCCAAATCAGACGAAAATGCTTCATAGGAAATGTAAGGAAGCATATTATTGTACGTACTTCCTGTTATTGAACGATAAAAAGATAAATCCCAAGTTGGAGCACCTGCTATTTAATGGCAGGATTTCTTCATATACAGTAAATGAAAACATGCTCCTATGTTGTGAGATTGGACAGTCAGGATGACATATACTGATGGAAGCATGCATCAACGCAAGCAATGATGCCGTTATCCAAGATTCCGGAAGTCTGGAAGTGTTACCCCAGGACCACGAGCAACGAGGTGATCACTTGCAGTGGATGAGGAGACTGTTATCTTGATACTGAATCATGTGCTGCAATTCTACATACAAGTAGCATAGCAATCGGAAATTAAAATCCCACTAATCAGCCCTCCGTGTTTTCATATCTCACCAGTTTCACCATATAACAGACATTTCCTTCAGGGGTTGGAAGAACAGAATTATCCAGCCCATGTTGACTGCTGCAATTGGATGACGTATGACGAACATCACGAACTAATATCGCATGTTCTGTGGACTGATGAAGGTTAATTCACAAGAGTTGGTGTGGTAAATGTCCGCAGAATTCATTACTGGAGTGAAAAAGAAAACCCACTCGGATTTGGGAGACAAATTATTAGAGGCAGTGGCACTTCAACGTATGATGTAGGATTGTTCGAACCCAGATTGTCGGATCTTTGTTATATGTTGAATGGCCAGAGATATTTACCTAATTATGAGGGGGCCTGTAAATCAGCACATAGTGAGGGTGTATTCGGCAACATACAGACAAATCTGGTGTGAACATGAAGAAGCACCCGCTCTTTGTACCTCCGACTATATGAGGTATAAAGAGCGGGCGCTTCATCGTGGATTTCTAGACTAACGCTTTCACAAACGCTGGATAAGACGCTAAGGGCACTTACAGTGGCCGACGAGATAACGAAATCTCACACCCTTGGACTTTTTTGGGGGACCTGTACCATAGACATATTTACACGTTGGCTAAAAAAGCTTTAGCCCAGGGCGGCAACTTTAGGGAATGGCAAAAAAATAGAAAAAAAAATCCTGTATTATTCAATAATATTAATAATCAACATTAATATTCAAAAATATTAAGTGTCATATTTCCAGCAGAAAATGAGGGAAACATAAAAAGAAACAGACATTTCCTGGCTTTTTGATGTGCCTATACAGTATATACGAACAGAGCGGATTTTTGGCTTTGAGTGTATATCCCGGGAAATCGGGTGAATGATGACTGTGGCCGTAGGTTTGAAGTGAAAGGGGGTAGACGTTGCATTGGAGTGCTCAGGCTTGGGAGGCGGCGGGGGACTTGTCTGACAGTGACTTTATACCTGTATTTACTTTCTAATACATATCTTCTGCGACTGTTATATACGAAATATATTCCAAGTATTTAAATTACCTTTGATGTTTAATTTTCTGTTAAACAACTTTTTACAACATATTTTGAGAATGTGTCTAACGAATAGGCGAGTGTGGGCCTTTTAACGCCAAGTGGTTCAGGACTTACCGGAAAAAGAAAGTTTTCGTCTTTGTTGCTAAAACTTAGTTTCTTGCTTATCTAATAAACCTACAGCGTTGTACCATTAAACATTCAGACTGTTCCTAATTTTTCAGAGAATACCTAAATGTTTGAACTGAATCTGCAGTACGAAACGCTAATCACCATAGCTAGAAGATCAATGTAAATAAAGCTTTTACTATAAAATGTCCAACAAGCAATGACAGTATTATTTTTAATTGAGTAAGTAAATTCTATCGAATAGGCGAATTGGAAACTATCAGTAACTTAGCTCAAAACTAAACATAAATATCAGTATAGTTTATTAGTGATATATTCAGACATGAGGAAGCGCGGCAAATCCGCTTCTGACATGTACACTAAACCAACTACAACAACATAGGATTTGCAACACTGCATAATACTTCTGACATCAGTTCATAGATCCATTATCACTCGTGCACACTTTGCGTTTGCATCAAATGACACGATTTTGAACACATTTTATGAAAGGTTTTAAATTCTGTCATTAACGAACCATCTTGGAAGTAATACTTATCTGGAGCATTCTATAATATCTCGTCGTTTCTTAATTACCTTATTTTTTCATGTATATATTAATGATAGAATAGCTAGTTAATTAAGATTGATGATTGAGAATAAAAAAGCAGTATTCCTCTTCCCATGTCAAATCAAAGCTTACCTTGTTTCTAACATGTAATCATATAATACTTAATTGTATATGTTATGATTATAAATATATTTACTTCTTAACTTCCAGTTCTATCTGTAATAAGTAGATATCATTTTTCACAAATATTAACTCTATCTTTCCTCAACAATTAACGGAAAGAGACTAAATAAATAATTGAATGTAACGACAACAGATCTTCATTCACTTCTTGATGTTTTAGATGGGTTTTCTTTAGAATATAGAAAAAAATTTCTCGGCGTAATCATCATTAAGCTCTATCGTTTAAATTGATTTTGTTCGAGTATTTTTTGTTTTGTTTTATATCTTTGTTTCAGAGGAAGTAGTAATTCTAATCGATAAATCCATTATGATATCAAGCAGTAATATCAATTACTACAGAAATCATGAAAACAATTCATTTTTAAGTTTTAATTAACGAATAGGAACAGTTAATGTGAATGTTATGAAAATAATTAATATTTTTAATGAAGTTCAACCTAACTTGATAACTGAAATTACTATATCAAGTGATATTAAGAGAAAGATGTGCGTATATATATTAATGCTTTTTTGTAGCAATAAAACAATCATAAACTCTAAGGGTTTTATCACTTGTTTCATTCATTTACGGAAATAAATCATTATTAGTTCTGAAAAAGAATAAGATGAATTGGTTAGATTAGGATAAAAGAATGGGAAAAAAGACTATTTAGTTAATGGATAACATCGTTTTGATGCTAGGCAATAATTTCAACTACAGAAATACTAAAGGTGAATGATTTTTAATGTTTTAATGAAGAGTTACAGTTAATGTGAACTTTAAAAATATTTCTAACGTTTTGCTATTTTTAATATTTACTTTTAAGACCAGTGCACTTTCGGAATAAGCAAGTCTTGAGTACCTCAGCTAATTCTGAAAAGTTACCATGAACTTACATGTTTCGCAGATTACTCAGTAATTACTGTGTATTTTACTGAATTCGTAAATGTCTTCTGGTAGGATCCCTTTGGTAAAGTAATAGTAAAAAAAAAAAAACATGTATAATTGAGAGCTCTTATCACTTTTTTTCTATAATACATAAATCAGAAATCGGAAACACTTATGGTCTTAAACATTCAGACTGCTCCTAATTTTTTGAGAGAATACCTAAATGTTTGAACTGAATCTGCAGTACGAAACGCTAATCACCATAGCTAGAAGATTAATGTGCTTCAATAAAGCTTTTATTATAAAATTTCTAACAAGCAATGACAGTATTATTTTTATTTCAAGAAGCTTATTTAACTTTTTAAGTGTATTTTTAAGTTTAAATATTTAAGTTGTGCGACTTGACCATTTTAAAAAAGTAGTCACTTTTTAATGTGCTTTCTGGTGTTTTCCATAGAACGCAGATAATCTATCACTACTATTCATTGTTTTTTTAAACCTGCAGATTTATTTCTGCAATTCAATGATAAATTATAAATGATATTATTAAATATTATGATTGCTTTATTGATGAAAAGAAAGCAATAACGAACACCAGTATGTTTTATTTGATATTTTATTGTATTATTTGATGTTCTATAGTGACTTCAATTATTACATAATAATATTCGATTGAGCTTATGTAATAACTGAATTTTGATTACTATCATAACATTAACTTACTCATGTTTGATCTAGATACAAATTACTTCAAAAATTGATAATATCTTGGAATCACCATTTTTTTCTTAACCAAATTATTTGTGCATTGTCATCATTAAATGTTGAGGGACCGGTTGCTAAATAGTAAGTGTTAAAGTACTATTAATGTTAATATTGAAGTTTTACTAAATGTGAAAGTATCGTAGCCTGACGATATTTTCTGATTATCGGAGGAAATAATCACTTCATTAATAAAATTGGAGCAGGGTGTGAATTATTTAAATCAATAAATAGAAAATTGAAAGATAGCGAAGATAAGCTTCAAGTGAAATTTAGTCAAATAAAATATTTATTGTTACGTAGAGTCCGTTGGACTGTTCTCGTTCAGTTTATTCTTGGAGTTTTTATCATCGCAAAAAAATGTCAATCTCTCACTAAAATACTCTCCAGAAAATTCGTATACATCCTTCTTAGTCTTCCTTTTTGATACAGAATAGGAAATAGGGCTTTGAGTAGACGCGTACAATGTTAAAAATGAGTTCGAAATTTTGCATAAGAAATATATATATATATATTAAGATTGAAGGTATTTCAAAGTGACTAATGTAGATAATTTCATTGAATTGTAATAATTCTTTACTTTGTTTTATTATCGCCTCAAGTTATGATATGTTATTTAAAAGATTTATTGCATTTGAATTCTGATTAGAAATAGCGTCGGACATATGATGGATACAGCGCTATGATTACAGGAAATCATACCTGGTGGCGTTTAGGTACTAATAGTTCTTGGCATCTAGTTTGAACGTATTTTTATTTGCTGTTTGGAACAGTGCAACGTCGTATTTGAGCTTTTGGCATACGACGGAAAAAGATGGATAGGAAATCCGTAAGATTAAATGACGTTAATATCAGGTATTTTCGTAATTGATTATGAATGTGTTAATTACTGAATTATAATTGTCATTTTCAATTTTATATAGATCTTTTCCTTTATCCGTTGATAAGGACGTACGTTTTGGCACAACGTCAAGTTAGGCATAGATGTTCAGGCAGGCCTAGGATGTACTGGGATTGTATCAGAGATTGGTCCAAATAAAGCATTTTTTGTATATCCACATTTTTCCTATGTGGGAGGATATGAATCGGGCAAACGGATATATTATGGAATAATTCATTTGATCCGTGGGAAATTCATATGCCGTCAGGGTTCCTGTGTAGAATCTACTAGTTCCTCGGTGCGAGACAAGGCTTATGAACATGGCGATTCCTTTTAATCTTCGATCTGTGTTAAGGGTTACAAGGAGCGTTACTACAAGTTCAAGGTAGGACAGTCTATTTTACCTTAAATTATTCAAATTATTCTGGAGTCAAGAACATTTACGTCGAGGGAAATTCAACGATATATATTTAGATAGTGTCAAAGAACTGTCTTCAACTTTACTTATAGTATGGAAAACTGACGTTATGTAAATTTACTTAATTCATTAAGAAAATTGTGATTAAATTCTAGATTTTGATGTTTGTTCCTTGATTTAACGAGAAGTTATAAAAGTGTAGTAGGGATTTTTTTAATTCATATTTTGTTAGGTTATCAACGACCGAGTTAACATCTACAAAGGAATTCTCTTTTTGATTAAATGTTTCTATGGATGTATGAAGATTTAATTTTAGGAACATGAGTTCAATGCTGATATTTTGATCTGTAGTATCATGAGTATTTTACAGATAGTATTATAACGATTTGTTTATTTATTCATTTTTCGAACAACCGAACGTTGTTCTATGTAATTTGCTGTACTTTATTTAGGGTTCCTTCATAGTCAATAATTTTAATCTTGAAGATAAAATGTTCTAGCAATATCTTACAGCAGTGTTTCTCAACCTTTTAGTACTTGCGACCCAATTTTCAATCATATCTCTCATCGCGCCCCCCGAAAAAAAAAA
>JAFIDM010012231.1:48232865-48324432 GCA_023159025.1 Thereuonema tuberculata | reverse complement strand
CGAGTGTAGACGATGGGACGTCTCTGGAACTCTTCGGTCAATAGTGCGTCTTTCCCCGGCAAGATTTGTCTTCTCCGTGGTCGATAGTAGACGATGGGACGGCTCTAGAACTCTTCGGTCAATAGTGCGTCTTTCCCCAGCTAGGTTTGTCTTCTCCGAGGTCGAATGCAGACGATGGGACGGCTCTGGAGCTTTTCTCGTGCTTTGCCGACGTCAACTTCTCTTCTCTACTTTTCTCCGAACTGGAGGTGAGGTGTGGCTCTTCGCCACCGATTAACTGCCTTTTGCATCCCTATTTAAGGCTGTAAAGAGTCTCGTTCTCACCTCCGGAACGATCGATTCTCAATAGGGATGCAGGATCGGGTGTTATGATTCCTTATGAGGGAGGTTGGTAAAAACCACCGGTAACGATATCATCTACATCAACAAACTCTACTTCATCTAATATCCATCTCAATATATATCTCCTTCAAACATCTATACCTATCAATCTGTACACGGGGCATGGCCACGTTTCTAATAAAATAAGATTTATTTTGTAGATAACCAAAGTTGTATAGCAGAAATAATTAAAAATTTTATCTTGGAAATCCTCTTCATATTACGTTAAACGTAAATTTAAACACAAAAACAACAATAGTAATTCAAATTTATAAACTACTACCAATACGGTAGCAAATTGTACAAATAGCAAATATAAAAAATAAAACAGCAAAAAAAAGAAAAAAAAACAGTAAATACTCCAACTAATACAACAACTATTAACCGAATTAATTCAACAATTAACATAACTTCATTATTTTCCGTTGTCATTACTTTTTTTTTAATGTTTACCAGTCCTATTAGATTTAATTACAGAAGTACTGCTGTTTTATAGGTACTGAAAAGTTTAATGCGTGTTGTTTCAAAATCAAAATTTAATTAATGTTCAAGTATAGATTAGAAGTTTTTTACAACATTTTTATTGACTATATCACATAATAATTGGTTTCTGATTTCTCCAAAATTATTACAATTTTAATTACTCCAATTTACTTGTCTAATTATTTTTGAGTAAGTGTATTCATTTACTCTAAATCAAAACTTATTGTTTATAGTAGGAATGTTGAAAATCTTCAACCGACTAAGTCTTGTTTTGTTTTCAGAACATTATGTTTCTCTGATGTTTTTATATTATTATATATTTTTCAAGACTACATTATAAATAAATTTTTCTTCCTATATTCAAAATTTTAAATTTTACTCTTATTCTTCTTTTTATTTTCTTCAGTTTGATTTTTAAAATTTACATGAATATTATCAAAAAATTTTTAGATGAATTTATTTGTTTGCTGCTTGTTTAAGAAACACCAACACTCCAAACCATAGTTCAAGACATAGTTGTATTGATGATTCGAAGAAAATGAACAACTTGGAAGATATCAAAAACTTGTCATTAGAAGCATTTGATATATTTCGTATAAAACATAAACCTACCGTTGTTAAAGTATTTGTATTTACTTGGAAAAGTCCATAAACCGAGAACTGAGGTGTAGATATTGCAGATGTATTCAGAAAATGCTGAAAATTTTATAAGGAAAAAAGACAAGATTATTGTTTAAAGCTACGTTAACTTTTCTTTAAATCAGTATACATTAACAAACTGTCATACATTTGATTATAAAAAAATTAAAGGGAAAAAAATATTTTTGTTTTTGTATACTGTATATTTCCAAAGGTAAAACTCCATAGCGAACACTAAAGAATCCAGCTTTCCAAAGATTCATTTAGTTTATAGCAATTTTGTTTTACATAACTGATGGTTATAATTAAACTAACCCTACTCTTAGCGCCCTGGAGTGGATCATAACGAACATATAATAATGACCCTTGATATGTTAAGTAGGCCATTTTTGTTGACGCGATTTTTGTTGAAAAAAAAAGTAGTTAAGTTTTCGCTACCAGTTTTCGCTTTATTTCCAGGCGGAAATATAGCAATGTCCAGTAGTTAAAAAATGCCAGCAGTCATTGCAAGGAAACCATTTCGCGAGAATTATCATGGCTCTTGGAAAGAAAGACAACTTTAGTAAAATTGTTTTATCAGAATGGTAGCAATAGTTCTGCTGCACTAAGGTAGTTTTGCAGATCGAAAGAAATGCGAAGAGGACTCATCTCTAAAAAATGGGTTAAAGAACATTATTACGAATACTGAAAAATTTTATATCTCATTTAACATTATTACGAAATTTGAAGAAATTGAAGATTTTAGTGTAGCTACAGGAAGGATAGACGTTGTTGACGAAGTTGCTGTGGCTGTGACTGACCGTGCAGAATGCGGCCAAAGTGCTTCGTCCACTAACCCAACGCTGGCAGGTGAATTGTCCATCCTTGGTCCACTGTTCGAAAAAATCTGCGCTCCATTTTACACTGGTACAAGATTCACATGGTACAAAATGTACAAACATAGTACAACATATACAACAAGATTCACATACAACAATAACTCAAACCTAAACATCCACTGCAACGCACTGATTTTGCCTTCGGTTTTTGGCAAATATGGCTGTCGATAACATGTGGGCTGATGCGGCGCATTCTGCACAAGGTGCATAACTGAGCTTCCCTGAGCACATATTCAACAACTTCTGTAACCATCGTTTGGTATAAACTTTTCTTATATTTTTCGCCCTTAAGCACCATATTTTCGCCTGGTAGCGAAAAGTTGAAATATTTAATATTTTTAGTTGAAATCGCAAAAATTAGCATATTATCAAATGTCATTGTCAAATGTTCATTATAGGCTAACCCGCTTCAGAGTACTGAGAGTGGGGTCAGTTTAATTCTAACAATACAGTAAATTAAAAAGTATACTCTCTCTCTCTCTCTCTCTCTCTCTCTCTCTCTCTATATATATATATATATATATATATATATATATATAATCCAACACACAAAACTTGAAGCTGGTGGTCTTCAAATTTCGTAAAGCAAAGATTTCAATTAATCATTTGCAATTTAGAATTCAAGAAGCATAGAATATAAGAATAAATAAATAAGAATAAATCGTCCACTTTTTGTTGCTTCATTTTATATTTAATCAAATTAATCATTTTGATTTGTTTTTAAATTTTAGATAGATAGGATAAAATCTTTTAATTTTAAATTTGGATTTATATTTTAATTTTTAAGATTAATATTTAAGTGAATTTTAAATTTTGAAAGAGCAAAGTCTTATTATGTTGCGCTTTAGTTTCTAAATTATTTCCAAATTACGCCACTGAAGAAGTGGGATATTCAATTATATCTCCATGGAAACAGCGATTTGTTTTTTGTTACTGGCAAATTTTAAAACAGTGATTAGTTTTTTTGATATTGGTGTTCCAATCACAAATCACTGTCTGGCTTTAATATATATATATACATATATATATTATACTTTTTAATATACTGGATGGTTTTATATATATATATATATATATATATATATATATATATATATATATATACAGTAAAACCTCGTTAAGTCGTCACTCCGTTTAAGTCGTCGTTTTCCTTTGGTTCCGATAGGGTCTCATACACGATAATGTAAAATAACCCTCATTTACCCGTCACCAAATTTACTTCTACTCCGGATAACTCGTCACCCTCAAAATGGCCAAAAGCATCTTTCTTCTCCAGTTTGCATCCCAACATATTCTATTTTCATCCCCGCCCCTTCACTTTAAGAAAGCCAAGCCTTTATGGGAATTTTCGACCATTCTTGTCACTTCATTCCTTTCCTATCCGTTCGGAAGATTTGTGCTCTTGGAATCCCGCTGCTAATCATTCAAAACACACTTCTCGCTGCAACTCTGTCGCGTGTAGACGTTTTTCTTGACCTCTCCTGAGGGTATAGCGAGTAAGCCACGATATAAGGGCTATTTTTTCTTCTTGCAATTTCGTGGTTCGATTACGTTTTTAACATGCAAGGGAAACAAGAACTTACCTCGTTATCTTTTAAAGAAAAAAAAAGAATTAATTGCACTTTTTGAAAAATCAAATTTTGAAAACAGCTTTTGCCAAAGAACACCATATTCCCAGAACTACGTTAAACGATATTCTATCATCGAAACAAGTAATTGAAGAAGCTGACTGCAAAGACAAAAGAAAGAGAATGAGGAAATCGAAGTTTGACGAGATAAAGGAGGTTTTATTTCGATGGCTAAAACATACCAGATCGCAAAATGTGCCGATTTCTGCCGTGATTCTCAAAGAAAAAGCCATGGAAATTGAAGATTTCGGCGGCAGCAATGGTTGGCTGGAACTTTTCGAAACAGACATTGCCTTTCTTCTAAAATGATTAAATTGTGATAACTATAAAAAGTGGTTTTTTTTATTATTTTTCATTCATTCATTTGCATGAATTGATTTCTGAAAATCTTGTTTTTCTCACCGAATCCTACAGCAATTCATGAAAATACTGTATTTCAGTGTTTTTTTGTTTTGTTTTTTTTTCAAAAATTCCCACTTCGTCTAAGCCGTCACTCAAGGGACCAAACATTTTTGACGACTTAACGAGGTTTTACTGTTTATATATTTATATATTCCTTTACACCAACGACACGACATTTAAAATAGGAATTATAACAAAATAATGCGAAATGACAGATTAAACGAAATCCAAAAAGCAATAATCGTACTTAAAATGTTGAGCACCTGCTAAATGAATAGCTCGAGTATTGGCTGATTTTAAAGTACTTCATTTTGTTGGAAACTTATTAATTATCTAAAATTCCTAAAACCATTTCATCAGTCTGCGAATTCTCTTATTTTGTACTAATTGAAGGTTCTGAAACCTCTTATACTCTTGAAATGAGCAATTTTGAAATCAAGCATGTTTTTATTTGGATTTAATTTCATTTCATTCATAATATTGTAATTGATATTTTCAAATAACTAAAAGTTTTTCTGTGAAATCATCGAATATCATTTTACGATAATCGAAGGAAACAAAAAGCAAGGTAATTAATGCTTTTAGACAGTATCAATGCAAAGCGACCCCATAATATGCATAATTGTATAAACAAAATAATTAAAAGCAAGAGCATATAACTGCAAGACCGTTCCTTAATGTTTTACAGGCAAGCTGTAACCTAGGGTCCGCTAATACAGTGCTTAGTGCATCATTTGGATATTTTAAAGAATTTATGAAACAAAACGTTTATAAATATTAATAATGACGTCCTGTTAGCAATTGTTAGTATTGTTATGTATGGAGCATCAGTATTATTACTTTATTAATTGTTATCAATATTACTAATACTCCTATGGAAAACGTTAATTTAAGGGTCAACGAGTGGTCCTACAGGTCTGATTTTTTTTACGTGGCCATCTACTTTTTGATGCTGAACACAATGGTGAAGGTTTCATTCTATTATCTCTTATCGTTTGGCCGCTACAGAGTGTGACATGCAATGTGAGAGACAGACAATACAAAACCAAGAGCGGTTCCTATGTGAACTGCAACATGGGACCGCTAAAAAGGAAACTCAATATTTTTTTTTAAAACATAAGTTTATTTTTATTATTCTGTTATTAAGTTATCTTACCTGAATCTCGTCTTTCAATGATATTGTTTTAGCATTAAATTCAACTAACACATATTGAATTTCTTTAGCCTAAAATCAGAAAACGAAATTAATTATATAAATTCCAGCCTCCGCATTGGACTAAGAAATGAACTTTAAATTACAATTAAGAATGCATCCTGGTAGTTGCGTCCAGAGTGCTGACTGGACATTCAAAGAGGAATCATTCATTAATTTTCATTAATTCAATAGTAAATTGACAGTCTAAAGTCCTTTAAAGATAGGAATCAAGTCTCTTTTTATTTTTCTATTTGAATAATTTTCTGTTTAATTTCAGTTTATTTTCTAATTTGTTTTCCTAATACAAATTGATTCTTCATTCACACTGAAGAGTGATAACTTTCATTAGATTTTTAACTTTTTCCATGTGTTAGCTTTTTCCGCCAATCTTAAACAATGACTAATAAAAATGAATGTCTTGCATTTGAGCAGAAGGATCCAAACAGAGATCATTATTGGATTCCTTTAATTAACTAATTAAATCAAATGAAAAATATCATAAATCGTTTTCGTCCTTGTCGTTTAAAGTTTCTCATTTCATTTAAAATAAATCTTTCAGTATATATTTCAACCGAATCATAAAGACATCATGAAAGATCAATTCACTTTCTCGTAAGTTATTGAAAAACAACCCCAAAGAATGTGGAAACGAAAATATGAAACTATTTTATCGTTTTTACTTCAACCTCTGGATCCAGGCTTTTCTTAAAAAAAAGGTTTTTGCATTAAAATCGACTTTAATATTAGATCACTTAAGAATTCAGAAGACAGCTGTTTCTTGATCGAATATTTTTGAAGCTATCTCGAAATAAAATCAGAGAAGACCTTCACAAAAACCACCAAGGCAGAAGAAAAAATAGATATTAAAAAAAGAAGATTCACTCGAGGCGGGGGTCCTGAATTTTGCAATTAATTTCAAGGTAAAATCTGTGCAGGTTTGTCCATGAACGTTAACAGCAAGAAGAACCACTTAGATAAAGAAGGAGGTTTCTTGATATTTCTGAAAGACTGTGATTTTGTGTGGACATATTTTGTTACTTCTTAACAATACTTTTAGCTCTTACTATTTCAAAATTTCAGATGAGTTAATTTAAATTTATTAAATTTATTTATTTTTAATAAATTTATTAAATTTTTAAAATTCAATTTAATACTCAAATTTTAAGAAACATATTAACTTGAAATCTTAATAAATCTTAAAAAATGCAAGATTTATATTATTTGTGTTGTAATCTTATAAAATAGAGTAGAAAACAATTTTAAATGTTTTTCCAATATTCCGATGCCTTTAAAATTGTTTTCTACTGTATTTTATAAGATTGTAACACAAATAGAACAATTCTTAAAAATTAAAAATAAAAATTAAAAACAAAATTTGAATGAAACTTACCTTATCAATAGTCATTTCTGTTACAAAACAAACTAAAATTATCCTAGAAATCGAAATTAAACCAAGCAAAAAAAGCAGCACTGCTAGTTTATCTGTTTCTGCAAACACTATACATTTGATAATTACGTAATATACGTCCATACAGATATAGAATGTGTGAAAAGTAAAAAGCAGCAAAAGAGACTGTTGAAAAATTGAAGTTAAATCTTTCATTAGTAAAAGAAGTTTAGTGTAAGTTACTAGAAGGTGCTTTAATTGTTTGAGATTCAGTTCTTCTGAAGTTTTCAAGCAACTAACTCTACTTACAATTGCTTTAAAACGGTACTGAAATACCCAACAGAAATATATCAAAATTACACTGGGAATCACTTCAGTTAAATATAAAATATAACAAGAGAATTCACGGAAGATAATTAAAACATTTTCGAAACTTCTGTTCCGCTCAATGTAAATATTGGGTATTAATCGGAGTAAGAACATTGTTAGTAGAAGAAAGAAACTCATGCACTTCGAAGGCTTGAAGGTTTCTTGTAGAACTTTAGCTGAATCTTCAACTTTTTTCCATTTTAAGAAATAATGGAACAGTTTGGGAACCATAGATATGCTGGTAGCGGTGCATAGAGAAATATGCAGAGCGAAAATGTAATAGAAGGTGATCATGGTATAGTTAGTAAATGTATTTGTTTGCTTTATGTCGTCAATTACATTTAGGGAATGGATACCAAAGTTGTAGAATAAAACACTCATCAATAACAATGAATATAATGAATCAAAACTTATCAATTGAATACGAAATTCTCTTCTTTGCCGAAACACTCCCTGAACAGGAAAAATACCCAGAAGCTTTAAAGAAACTGCTATTGGTTTAAATTGTTTGTATACGGATGTGGACCTATTGTCATGAAAGGAAGTTACTTTTGAAGTAGTTGAAGTTTTCCAGAAATATCTTGCCATTATTCTGAAAAGAAAAAGAAAAATATGCATTTATTTATGTTAATAACGGTAAACGTTTCGCACTTAACACATTGACGGAAAATAAAAACGCAAACACGCAGAAGAGGTTAATGTTGAAACATCAACATACATAACGTGAAACATATTGAGCAGACACCTACATGATAACATAGCCACTTTCATACAATGCTGCACCTCAGTGTCGTTAGAGCTCCTGAAGGCACTACAGTACTACTTATCAGTGCGCCCATGTGTTTAGTATTCTTAGGATTATGTATCATGTATGGAAGACGGAATCGTGCCTGATTCATGCAGTTATCCGATTTTGAGCGTAGTCACCATCGATATTCAGCCAGCGGATAATAGAATGGTATTATCGCCAATTTGAGGAAACGAGAAGATGGGGTAGGCTACATCTGTATTGCAGTCATGATGTCATGATATCATGATTCGAGAGTGGCAGGAAGTTGATTCGATTTCTCTTAATGAATTCTTAATGAAATGAATGAAGAATCATTTCATCTCGGTCTTTTGCATGAAAATAATTGATTTCTATAATAAAGTAAATTTGATTTTTTATTACACTGCTCACAAAATTTACGGGATATTGTGAATTGAATATAATACACCCAAAAAACACAGGCATTTGAGTTTGTTTATTAAAGAACGTCATCAGAGAAGCAAATGACACGAAAATGGAAGTCATTTGAATATGCAAATATGATGCCAAACGTTAATTTGCATGTTTTCCCACAATCCTGTATAAAGAGGCTGGTGCTGCCGGGTTATCTCCACTTCCTTGGATCAACAACAAGTGGCAGCATCATTAAGTGTCAACTGAAAATGCCCCTGACTGAGCTGCGGGGATACTTTCTCGCTGCTACGGGACGACGGGTGTGTAGCCTACTCAGACCGTGCGAAATCGACTCCGGCACGGTGGACTGTATGCCCGGTGACTAATGGTGTACGTTCCTTTAACTGCTGAACATCGCAGAGCCCGCAGACGATAGGCTGAAATGCATCTTTCTTGGACCCGTGAAGAGTGGTCACGGTTCTCTTCAGAGTCAAGATTCAGCCTGCAGCCTGACAATCGTCGTGCCCCGATCTGACGTGATCTGGCGTGAACACGGGAGAAGCCACCCTTAAATTTTATAGTAATATAAAGGTGGCGTATTTCTGAAGAATTTTAACTGCACTAAGACGTAAATTAGAATAAGTTTAAATTGTAATAATAAAACAATAAGTCTTTAATAAATTTCTTTTCCAAAAGATTCTGATAAAAGTTCAATAATTTTTTTTTCTTATCCAACTGATGTTAAAATTAGTAGAATACCATTTTCGACGGAAATAATACATTGAAGTGCGCGTCGTTCGACGGATATGTAAACGAAGACAGATGGTTACGAAGACGTTCAACATTGATAAAGTGTAAATTGTAAATTTATTTATGAAGTTATTCTCTTGTCAGGCTAAACAGTTTATACAAAATATTTGACAGCAATTCAAACGGAATTTAGGTTAACGCTTTAGAAAAAAGGAAAAAACCTATCAATTAGGTATGAACCCACTAGCTTAAATAGCTTATCTTATTACAGTGGTAATAAATGCTATTTTATTAAGTATTAATTATTAATTTTCAGTAGTAAGTTTGTTAGTTGGTGTAGTATTTTAACTCTTCTGGAACGAGTGGTTTTAGAATATATTAAGCTTCGTAAAGTTCCTAATATATTAAGAGATTTGCACCCTTTTTCTGATGCAAACTTCTTAGTAAGGAAATTATCTTATCTTTCTTAGTAAGGAAATTATTAATCCAATTACAGCTAAGCATGTAGGCTACCGGGTGATCCAAATTCAAGGAAACGTGTTTAGACCTCTCTATAGGAAAAACTGCTGGACACATACTTTCCTGAGTATGCAGTTTTCAAATTTCCGCCGATGAGGGTGAATTTTGTCTGTGCTTGTCTCCGTAAATTGCATATTGCGACCAAATCGAACAACCTCCCCTAAAAAAGGACTCACGAAGCATTTTTCTGAAATTCTCGACTAGCGAGGAGTCATAAAGCTCACCTTAACGGATAGCGCGTTACTTGTTAAAATCTTCTATTAATGAAGCAGCAATGCTTCTGGTGCACTTAAGGCAGTTTACATAGAAGTAAACGATTACTAATCTTCGGAAAATGATTTTTCGTTTTGAAGAGACAGGAGCTTTTGCTGTAAAACCCGGACGAAGTCCAAGACAAACGGACTGCAGAGAACAGACGAAATTGCCAATGCACATGGTAGCAGTAGTGCACTGGCAACCATGTCCACGGGTGGACATGCAGTATACGACAGTGTGTAAAGTTCAAAAAAGGGTTTAGGTTTTACCTCTATAAAATATGGAGGTAACAAATGGTTTTTGTTGATACGAGAAAACCATTTGCCTTAACATTCATTGCTCGGATAATGATGGATGACGCATGGCTTTGACGAATACTGTGAAGTGATGAGGCTCATTTCCATTTGAATGGTGCTCTAAACACTCTTAATTGCCGTATTTAAACTGACAGTAATCGACACATTCACTATCAAATTCCACTGCACTCACTTAAGATAACGGTTTGGTCTAGCTTCATGGTATCCTCATCATTGGTCCTTACTTCTTTAAAAAATAAGATATGGATAACGATTAGTAAACCAATCATAATGCTCCGCAACGGCTTCTGATATGTCCTTTCTGTTGTGAAGTATTCCTTTAATTTTATTATTATTATAAATGTGAATTGCCAAAGGCGCAAGTTTTGTGATTACGGTGATTGTTGTGATTGTTGCTGAGCTGTATTATAGATGTGAATTGTTGCGAATGCAAAAAGCGCAATTGTTGCGATTGTTGTGATTGTTGTGCTTAATGTTAATTTAATGAGATTTTAATGATACATGTACGCAGGCAGACGGACAAACCGGGATTAGTAGGCTAGCTATCAGAAGTAAAAAAAACATAGCTTCGGAGGCCAGTGACAAGCTCTGTGAATGGTTCCAGATTTGCCGATATGCTCCGAAGCTTTGTATTTCCATAACTTCAACTGAGGAATTGTGTTGACACCATAATCTTCATGCAAGGTGGTGCACCCCTTCACATAATTTTACCTTTCATTTTTGCACTACAGCATAATTAGTAGATCATTTCCCACGGCTTGACCGCCCTGATGACCAGATCTAAATCCTTATGATTTGATTTGATATTGTTTTTTTTTATTGTGGGGCTACTTTATAGAGCCTCGTTGATCAAGGCAATGTTCCCAACTTAGTTGAGTTAAAAGACAGAATTTCGCAACATGTGACACAACTCAACACATGTCAGTTGCGTTCAGCTGTCAAATTTGTTGTGCAGCAAACGCAATTTGTAGAGAAAGGCGATGGAAGGCTCGTGGAGCCGTACCTGTTACATTAGTATGGCTGCTTTTGCGCCATAAAACACCAACCAACCAACCAACCAACCAACATTAGTATGATTCCACATGTGATTGCAATAAAGTTATTGCATCCTTAACTCTTTTTTTTTGCCGATATTTGTTAAATAAGTTACCAATATGCATATTACTGAGACAGCAGCGCCGCAATTCATCTTTAGCGGCCGAAATTTGAACTTCTGTATGTTTTTCTTCAGAAATCGAAGCTTGAATTCGACTCAGGAAACTGTGTGTACGAAATTTGGCTGCGATTTTCTCAGTTGTTTTTCCAATCGATAGGTCTAAACACTTCCTCTTTAATTTGGATCTCCCAAATTTTTATTATATTTATCCTATTATAAGATTAACTTTATTCTTACGAATAGTGTTACATATTTTTTAGATTAATTTTAGATATGACATTAGGCTTATTTTATTTATGTTGCGAGAAGAATAAGAGTATGTAGTATAATGAGGGCAGAACGATCTTCAAATTCTAAGAATGCTTTATTAGGGGAGTTACTGTACCAATTTTACATTATCTGAATAGACAAAATACTGTATTGTACTTTACTCCAACTAATTAATACTGACTGAACTATATTACTAATATAGTACGGTCAATAAAACAATGCAGATGTAATTATTCAGGGGATCTGGGATTGGGGGAATGTGCAAATTTAACTAATATGACAACAAATTTCATTATTTGGATTTTTTAATTTTTTTAGACTTTTTTATAAAACTATGTTCAGAAACAGGATTTTTTTGTCTGTTGTGGGCCTGGGACGTTGTCAAGAAGGACGTTAAGAGCCGCGCACCGGCATATACTTGGTTTTTATCAATACTCATTCTGTTGTTATGCTTATTGATGAAAATATTAAGAACTATGTTTCTAATTGCCGTCTGTAAGCGCTCTTGTAAAAAGATAATAATTGTGTAATAAATAATAATCGGTATATATCAGATATTGTTAAACACAAATGAAATAACTTAAAATGGTGTGATGCAATTGATACACGTTTTCTATATCTACTGCTAAATGTAAACTATTTTCTAGATAAAATGGATCTGTGTCCATCTTCCGGATTATCCTTAGGTGATTAACTAGCATACTTTTGCCTTCATGACAACCTTTCATTTCGGTTATTAATTTGATCACTTATTTTAGTTTCTTTGGGAATGTTATCAATGCTATCAAGATAAATAAAAAGTAGAAAAGATATACTCTGATGTCCAAAAAAAATCTAAATAATAGAGCAAAAGCTGCAAGATTCGGTGTATAACGTTTTTCGGCTAAATGTGCAAATGATTAAAATTTCATCCAGATTGCATGAAAAGAGTGCGTTCCACGATTGATATAAGGAACGGCGTTTTCACAGATAGACAAAAATCTGACTGGTTGGTTACGTGCAATAGCCTAAGAAGATGCCTCTACGACGAATCGGTTTGCAGTACCACCAACTGAGCTTGAAAGAAGTCCTATTTTTTTCATTTTTTTTATGAGGTTATGAAGAGATGCCAGCTGGTCTTACAGATATGTTAGCCCCTGTATTGATTGGATCAATGCCACATTCAACGATATCAATGAGTCCCTGCCTTGATCCAAAAGATTTACGCATCAAATAGTATCAAAAGATACCATTAGACTGGCACAAGCGGGATTATATTCTCTGCATTACTTAAAACTTCTATCAAAAACCCTCCAAGGCAGCATCATCGGATTAGCATCGAGCTGGAGAATCCTGGACGATGTCGAATTGGAATACTCTTATGTTCAACGACGAATCTTGCCTTTCAATTGGTGCATATAATCGCCAAATCAGTGTATTTAGAAGGTGTGATCATCGCTCTAATCCAGGACGCGAGCATCACAACGTGAGTTACAGTTTCGGAAACCATCCTCTACAGCCGATCTCTCCTCTGTAGAAAACAAAGTAATTTAGCAGCAGATCTGTAAGTTAGCAATATTCTGCTGCCAATTGTATTGCCTAAGCTCTAATAGCCCTTACTGGGATTATTTCCCAGCATAATGACTGAATCGTACAGCGAATTCTTTCAACAATGCCCTGTTGAGGTCATAACCTTTCTAGAGTCACGTCCGGAGTCATCTTGCCAATAGATGATGTTTCCATTTTGCTGGGAAGGTTGCAGTCATCACGGAATATGACTGAACTAGCCTCCATCCATCCGTAGTATTCTGTCCGAAGACAGGTCCAGTTCTATGGAGGTCACATGGAACTCCCAGAAACACCTGAGGAAAGATACTGGGGTGGTTTCCCGTTGCTTGCCCCCAGGACGCCATTAAGGAATGACGTCAGACCGAAGAGAAAGTGAAGAAGAGGCTTGACAACAAATGAAAGGAAATTGAAACATCCATGCCACTGCCGGGATTCGAACCCAGGAACTGGCGCACAGGCCGCAACAGCAGACCGCCGCCGAGACCGAACTACCAGGCCAGCACGGCTGAACTAGCCTAACAACTGCAAATATTTGGCATAATTAGCTATGGACACCATTGATCTATTATTAACCACATGCAACCTCCAACCCCATTGCCTATTCGACGTTTCATAGCGATAGAACACTTTCTTGGGGGGGGGAGGTATTTTTTTATTTGTTTTCTTTTTTTGTTGTTTCAGCAGTAGTATTTATTATCTTTATGCATCTGAACAGTGCACTTTAATTGTTTATTAGCATCCAACATTTAATTAACGCTAGCTTAATGATTTGACTTTTTAATTATAATAAATTTATTATTATAATACATTTATGAGTTATTTAATTTGGTTTGTGTATTTTTTTCTATGTAGAACGACAAAATTATCGAACAGTGAAGTGGAAGCCCCAATGGTGTCTGCTTAATCACAACTCCAACTTGTTGAAGGTTTTGACTAGTTTCCATCCCTAAATAAGAATCGTACCCTCTTCCATTGCACAAGCTAATTTTAATAATTAAAACATAACTAATACTAACTTAAGCATTGCTTTAGTATTTCTTACAAAGATAAAATGCTCAAAATCTAAATATCCTTAGATTCATCTATGGTATTAGTAAAAATAGTAATATGTTATTCGTAAAAAGTCCTGAGTTCGGAAGATTTTTATTTTATCATCTGAGTTGAACAAAAGTTACATGAAGAGGTCTGCATTAACCATAATTTGATTCTTGATCACTAAAGAATTCAAAAGCATTAATAAGAATTAATCATATTGATGATTCTAGCATTGTAATAAAACTTATTTTTGATATTTTTGGTTCACTATTATAAATTAATTTTATGAGTAGTTTTTTTTTATTTTCTGTAAGTTCCATCTATACAAAGAAAATTAAGGATTGAATACTTAAATTATGCATTATTACATATTTTCAATATATTTCCGATTATCTGTAAAATTAACTAATTTTAGATGATATAGTTTAAATGTTTGCTATATTTCTAATTATAATGTAATGTTAAAATAAAAGAAAGTGTGGGCGAAGAAAATCATGCAAATATAGGGTTAAGGGGCATAGATCAATTTATTTTATTAATATTTTTATAAAGAATAAAAAAAAATAATAAGGGAGAAATTCAATTAAAGGAGAACACCTCAAAAAACATAAGGTTTACAGATAGAGGAAGAACTTGAATCGGAAATTAAGTGAAGCCATGAAACTTTGGGGGAAACTACAGTATAATGAAAGGCAATAAGATCCCTGCAAGTAGGAAATGCTCTGGTGATTAGAACAATCGTTGTACCTGGCATTTAGCAAGATCAGTCGGTATTGCATGATACGTGTTCTGGCGGGAAAATAAATTCTCTTAGTAAAAATTAATGGAGAAAATGTGGTTTTCCATGAAATTTGTAATAACTGAATGCACTAAAAATGTTAAGAAGAACGAGTGTTCGGTCAGAACAGGATAAAAAAAGATGAAGAAAAAAAAATATTTAGTTAATCGATATTGATATCACGCAGTAATTTCAATGTTGAATATTAATAATAATATTGTATACTAATTTTTCTTTATTTTTCCTCTTTCTTCTCTTTGCAAGTTATTTTCCTTTACTTCTGTATTAATTTATTTTATTAATGTATACAATGTCCACCAAAAAAAGATATAAAACTTCATCAAAAGAAAAACCTATATATAAATTGTGATACTAAATTTATACAGGCATCAAGGAATGAATAAATGTTACCTGTGACTTTTACAATTACAAGAGATGCTCAAAGTGGTTGTCATTAGCATCCAGACACTTCTGAGGATGGCGAACTACTGCTTCAGCAATGTTGGAGAAAGTGGCCAGTGGGATTGCTACGCATGCCACTCAATTTCAATGAGAACGGCCGCCAGTGGAGTTGGATTTCTACGATACACTACAACCTTTAGAGTATCCCACAGTAGAAGTCCAATGGTGCTAAATCATGAGAACGTTGGGAGACGCAACTGCACATCTTCGTCCTATCCATTGTCCTGGCAAGCTCTCATCGAGGTAAGCTCTCACGTCTTTGTGGTAGTGTGATGGTGTTGGTCGTGATCATGTTTGAAGAGAAATTGATCATTTCCAATGGCAGGTACAACGAATGTGCGTAGCACGTAGCCTATAGATACCTTGAGCAGTAACAGTACCTTCAAAGAAGAATGGTCCTGTTAAACCCTACATGACAATCCACACCAGACATTGAGCCTCGGTGAATTACTGCCTTGTCCATATGAACGCCCAATAAACACAACTATGCCGATTCACTGTTCCATTAAGTTTAAATTGTGCTTAAACAGATCAAGTCGTCTTTCTTACAAACGCATCAAGCCTCATCTATAAGGTGTTGAAACTACTCATGATACTGCATTTTTCGATCAGGATCATCTTCATTCATTGCATGTAATAATCGTGAGATGTACACTTTCCACTTAGCTCCTTTAAGTTTTTCTTCGTTTACCAGATTGACCCCTTTTTTTACCTTTACCCATAAGGAAGTGATAGGTGGCTATGCATAGTTTCTCTTCAAATATTCATAAAGACAGTCGTATGCTGTATTATACGAACTGAAATGCAAGGCATGCACATTCTGAAAATAAATTTATAAATATATACTTCTACAGGTACACAAAGCTGTCGTATACATATTATTACTCCGTTATTAGCTATGTGAATGATGACTTTTAAAAGAGTATCTTTTATCCAATCTTTTCTTCTTCGGAGAAAGGATTTATAACGTACATTTTTAAACTATTGTAAAAGTGAGGTAAACAAAAGATAAAGATTTACTTACTTTTGAAGCCAAATTTATCCTTTGTCGAGTAGTTTAAGTACTATATTTTTAATTCCTGAAATCGTAAATCTCAAAACAAATTTTTCTTAGTGTAGATATTTTAATATTTTGCTATTCTTAGTATTTACTTTTAAGACAAGTACATAATTTTTTTTCCCTTACGGATTCGTAATGAGTAAGTTTTCGAGCATCTCAGCTCATTCTGAGAAGTAGCCGTGACCTTATATGTTTTGCAGATTACTCACAGTAACTACTGTATGTTTTTATGCTCTACTTAGAACTATTACAAAAGACATAACTGTCTTTAGGTACTGTTATTGGTAAATGTCAAATGAAAAGAAAATGATTAAGAGCCCTCAGTTCTTTTTTTTTCGAGGAATATAAAAATCAGATATTCGAATTCAAATCAATGATAAATTACAAACGATGTTATTAAAGGTGATGATTGTTTTATTGATGAATGAAAAAAGCAATAACGAACGCCAATATGTTTTACTTGATATTTTATTGCATTATTTAATGTTCTGTAGTGACAATTATTACACAATAACATTGGATTGAACTTGTGTAATAACTAAATTTGATTACTTTCATAACATTTGTAATAATTAACTTATAATTATGGTAAAAAATTTAAATTACTACAAAAATTGATAACATCTTGGTACAATTTTTCTGGTACATAAATATTTGTGCATTATAATTGAAATCACTAATGCTGATTACTTTAAGAAGTATTGATCTTTTGAGGTTATCTAATGCTTCCCGTCATTTACTGAGGAAAAATATACTGATATTTTTATGAAGCTAATGGCTACATTAATATCTGTTTATAATATTTGTTGTCAGACTGCTTCCTGACAGTTAAAAACAAGGTAGCGATGGCGATTAGTAAATCAATCAGAATGCTTCGCAACGACTTCTGATACGTGAAAGAAGAAAATTATTCAAAAGTTGTTAATAAACTGAATTCCTAATAATGATTTTAAAAGAAGGATTTGTAGAGTACAGATTGAGTCACTTTTACGTTAGAATAGACTGCCAATATTCAACGTAACCGGGGTGGTGTAGAAAATGCGCGTGCGAGTCTGTTTGCGACCCCATGCTATTTATATGGAATAATCGTCATTCTGAACTCAAACCTCATTAATACACTGAATTCCTAATAATGATTTAAAAGAAATTACTATTGATATGGAATAATCATCATTCTTAGCTCAGACCTTGTTACTAGATTGAATTCCTAATAATGATTTTTAAAAAAATACTATTTATATGGAATAACCGTCATTCTGAACACCTTGTTAATATACTGAATTGCTAATAATGATTTTTAAAAAAATAATATTTATATGGAATAATCGTCATTCTTAACTCAAACCTTGTTAATGCACTGAATTCCTAATAATGATTTTAAAACAATACTATTGATATGGAGTAATCGTCATTCTTAGCTCAAACCTTGTTACTAGACTGAATTCAATAACTTTCAGTAACAACGTGATACTAATTTTTAGAGAAAATAAAGTAATTATCAAAATCCAATTCTAAAGGATTACATAACCAATATATCATAATGTCATAAGAAAGTGTGAAAAGATTTAAAATGGGGAGAAAAAAATGAAGAATAAGAATGGCTCATGAGGGGATCGAACCCACGACCTTCGCGTTATTAGCACGACTCTCTGCCCAACTGAGCTAACAGAAGCCGTTGCGAAGCATTGTGGAATACTTGTCCACAGACAAACAAACAAACCGGGGCTATAAGGCTTCAATCAGAAGCCTAAAAAAAAGCGTGGAATTTCATTTTATAATGTTTGAAATTGTGTTGCTTGTTCTTAATACGAGGGGGTGATCAGAATCTAAGGTTACAAAGCCTGCAGTGAAACGTACACATTTTATTTCATACAATCAATAAAGCCGGCTGATAGTACGTACATTAGGTTATTTTTCGACATAGTCGCCTTATTGGATTAGGCACTTGTCGCTTCGTGGGATGAGTTTGATTCCCTCCTGGTAAAAATCCTCTCCTTGCATGTTCAGCCACGTTGTCGCGAAGTGTTTCACCTCCTCGTCTGAAGCGAATCGTCGGCCTCCTAGATGCTCCTTCAAGTGAGGAAACACGTGAAAGTCGTTGGGAGCGAGGTCCGGGCTATAGGGATGGTGATCGATGATGTACCAGCGAAACTGCTTCAACAGCGTGGTGATCTTCTGGGCTGTATGAGGTCGCGCGTTATCGTGAAGGAAGATGACACCCTCGGTGAGAAGTCCTGGCCGTTTCCTGCTCGCAATTTCAAGGTCTCGCAGTATCGGTCACCGGATTTCTTCGCGAGACCAATTTTCAAACGATTCGCCATTTATGTTTACCTATCACTAGCGCTGTAGGTGGCGGGTGGCTGAAACTCTGCACAGTTGCCAACCGCATATATTAGAATTACCACACACTACTAATTTCTCTATAACGGACGAAACTCCAGGAATATTGGCCTTGTAACCTTAGTGTCTGATCACCCCTCGTATAATGTTTTTCTCCTCAGTGACGAAGTTAACTTATGTTTTATAGACAATTTGTACATTATAGTTTTTTTTTTAATTTAAATAAAGTATTTGAGTAAAAAATATTGAAAGAAGATATTGCTTAATTTATTTTAATAAATTCAATTGGAAAAGAAAATTATTTACGAAGCAATTTTTATTTAGGTAAATATTATTTTCTATAAGCTTATATTGAATAACCTCTCGGCTGTGATAAATAATTCCATCTACATCATTAAAAAATGATAACTGAAAAAAATGAAATTTTGACACAGCGTCTTACATTCATAGTTTGATCACCGCCAAGTTTCACAGTGAAGCATACATATTCCCGGCGAAAGCCCCACGTAACTCTTTAGTTTTCTTAAAAATTAAGAAAAATAATAAATGTTTTCCATTAATATGATATTAATCACTTGGAAAATCTTTGTAAAATAACGAATTTAAATTGATATGTGTTCTATAAACAACCACTTTTTTTGTTAATAATTCTACAAGATGGCGTAAAACCATCCCCATGGTCCATAAAACCGGTCTCAAAAGATTTCAAGATATATTTTAGTTCTGAAAATGAACACTATTTAACGCTATCGCTCTTATTCATATTATCTGTACATTATTGCCGGTATAGTTTTATTGTGTTGCTCAGAGATGTTGGAAGTAGCCGCCATTAGCTCGATGCATTTCACCGCCCGCCTCAGCATGTTCAGGAATACACTCCTCATTTCTGTGACGGTAATGCAGGCGATACTTGTTTTCAACTGATCCAGGTTATTTTGCTTGATAACATACACTAATCAACAAGAATGAATTTGTGCGAAAATCTTCTACACAGGAAACACGCATTCTGGAATTGAGTCCGGCATTAGTGAACGCGCAGGCGGACGAACACTAAACAATACACACAGCGCATGCGCGACTGTGGCGAACAATATTCGCAGCGGATATCATATGCGCATGATCATTATTGTCGTTGAATAATGTTGAACACTGTCTACACAACATATACCTTGAGACCTATTGCGCCACCCTGTGTAATGTGCTTTATGAAGTATCCGTTTAGAAAAGATTACTTTCTGAGGATGGAATTCTCTGTGCTTCCTCATAAACTAAAGAACAGAAACTAAAAAGAAGAATCACTGTAGAAACAGAAACCTTAGGCGTCAAACTATCCGCCTCAAAAAGAATTTGTCCATAAAGAAATAATAAAGAAAAACACATTGTTGATTATTTACATAGTGTGTAGTTACAATTTGCGCAGTTGTATAGATTTGAATTATCTTGAAAATAACTCAGCTGAAATTATATTAAAACTAGAAGATAAGTGATGATGACTCCAAATAACTGAAAAAAAAGGAAAAAGTGATAAATGTAATTAAGTGATATTTATACATATCCCATGTGTTCATAATTTTTAAATTCTTTTATGTCTTAAAATCGATTTTTATTAAACACAAAAGGAAAAAAAAATATAAGTTGGATTGATCCTTTCACGATAATCAATGATATTGTTCTTCCCAATCAGCTCAAATGAGGGAACAAATAAAAAACAAAGTTTAAGTAAAAATATAGGTTTTATCGAGTCTATTAAAACAGTATTAAAACGGGGAAGTAGTACAGTCCGATGATGGCGCAATCTGAATGGCTCGGCAACGGCGTAAATGACTAGAGCTTCGTACTCTGCATCCGGAAATGACCAGTTCGCCACCAGGATTACAGTTCGTCTAACTCAGGAAGGCACTGAGAACTTGGAAAAAATAGGGGTGAAAGGGTATAAATAAATGGGAGTGTGGAGTAAAGATTACAACAGTGTTTGCAGAGCTTGACCTTATCATTATCGGCTTTAAGTAACTACATTTCCGAAGAGCTGAATTCTTCAAAATACTAAAAAAAGATCACATAAAGACCTTTTTTTTTAATTCCACAACAATACCCTGATACACTTTCACCCCTATTTTTTTCAAGTTCTCTGTCCCAACGCCTGAAGGGACTACCTTCCTGAGTTAGATGAACTGTACAAGTGAGCAGTTCGCCTTCGCAATTTGGCAGAAGCAGTTAGCCTTTGCAGCTATAGAAAGATGGATTCTTCATTATTGAAGGAAGCAATTTTGCGAAGGAAAAAGTCCGACTTAAGTAAGATTCCCTTTTACTATTGGCCTTCCCGAGAGTAATAGCCAATAGTCATATTTCATCACTTTTCATGGTATGGGGATCCAACCTCCTTGTCGTCGAGGACGCATCGAGCACGGCCGAGTTGCTAATCATGGAGCTCTGCGTCCCGTTTTATGGGTGAGTCCGACCAATACTTAATTGTTGATGGTACTGACACAGTTCCAGATGGTATCACATAGTTTATTCTTTTTATATATAAACAGGTGATCTTTGACAGATTACATAATCCACTTATTTTCTCACCAAAGTTGGTTGAAATTATTGGTAGAGATGTCTTCAGATACTTCTATCTTTTTACTAACATCTTTGTAAGTACTAACATTTGCAGTGAATGATTTGATGTCAACTTTTATTATTGAATAAGAGGAATCAATGTCTTACTTAACTTTAATTTATTTCGGATAGTTTACAAAGTGTTCTACTGAATAAAAAAAAACTCCATCTAAAGTAACAATAAGTCAGGATTTAGGCAATGGATCCAAGTGAAACATGCTTTATTATCGAAATATTAATTAAGACAGTGTAAACATTATAAAATAGCGCTTTCACAGATATCTTATGTAACAAATTCCAATAAATATAAATTGTGCATACTAATACAACTTTTGAAAGCTTCGGATTCCACTATAAAAAAAAGCATTATCTAGATGTAATTTTAAATATTATTAAAAATCATTGAAAATGCATATCTGTTTGTTGCTTTATTTTTATTAATTAACATACAGTTATTGTTTACGCGTTAAGGATCTAATTTGAACGAGATTCCTTTCAATGTCGATTGCTTATTCAGATTGTGTACAGTTGCAGTTGAAGTTGCTAATGTTTCTATTATTATCATGAAAATAGCTCAGGTGAAATTGTATTAAAACCAAAAGATAAGTGATGATGATTCCAAGTAACTGTAAAAAGAAAAAGGAAGTAATTGAGATACTGTAACTGTAAATATTCCATAAGCGTTTATAATATTAAAATTACATTTTAATAGCTGCTTTAGAAAATATAAAAGGAGAAAAATGTAAAAAACAAAAAGAAAGTACAGTAAAACCTCGTTCAGTCGTCACCCGGATAAATCGTCACTCCGTTTAAATCGTAGTTTTCCTTTGGTCCCGACAAGGTCTCATACACAACAATGTAAGATAATCCTGCTTTACCCGTCACCAAATTTAATTCTACTCCGGATAACTCGTCACCCTCAAAAATGGCAAAAGCATCTTTCTTCTCCATTTTGCATGCCATCGTGTTGTCTTTTCAGGTCCGCCCCTTCACTTTAAGAAAGCCAAGCCTTTACGGAGAATTTTCGGCCATCCCTGTCACTTCATTCCTTTCCTACCCCTTCGGAGGATTTGGGTTCTTGGAATCTCGCTGCTAATCATTCAAAACACATTTCTCGCTGCGACTCTGTCGAGTGTAGACCGTTCCTGAGTGTGACTTCATTTCATAGCGAGTAAGCCCGCTAAGGGCTACTTTTTTCTCTTGCAATTTCGTGGTCCGATTATGTTTCCCATGCCAGGGAAACGAAAACTTACCTTTTAAAGAAATAAAAAAGACTTAATTGCAGTTTTTGAAAAATCAAATGTTTCGAAAACAGCTTTTGCCAACAACATTCCCAGGACTACATTAAACGATATTCTTTCATCGAAACAAGAAATTGAAGAAGCTGACTGCAAAGACAAAAGAAAGAATGAGGAAATCGAAGTTTGACGAGATCGAGGAGGTTTTAGTTCGATGGCTAAAACATGCCAGATCGCAAAATGTGCCGATTCTGCCGTGATTCTCAAAGAAAAAGCCATGGAAATTTCTAAGGAGTTGAACATTAAAGATTTCGGCGGCAGCAATGGTTGGCTGGAACGTTTCAAAGACAGACATTGCCTTTCTTTTAAAATGATTAAAATGTGGTAACTAAAAATAACTTTTTTTTTATTATTTTTCACTCATTCATTTGCATGTATTGATTTCTGAAAATCTTGTTTTTCTCACCGAATCCTACAGCAATTCGTGAAAATACTGTATTTCAGTGTTTTTTTGTTTGTTTTTTTTCAAAAATTCCCACTCCGCCTAAGTCGTCACTCCGCTTAAGTCGTCAAAAATGTTTGGTCCCTTGAGTGACGACTTAACGAGGTTTTACTGTATTAAAAAAGAAACTAGTTCATTGGATCACAAGAAGAAGAATGCAACAAGCTGCATTATTACTTCAGAAGATTGATTGAAGATTCGAAATTAATTAATTAATTATTATTCACACTTTTTTCAACTGCACAAGTGATTTTTAGAAATTGGAAAATTGTAACCTACGATAAATAAGTTCTTATTCTTCTTAACTCCTACATATTCGTTTTATAATTGTGTTAGTTGTATTACTTAAATTTATTAATAGATTGTAATAACTCATTATTCTTCTTTTCTTTTTAAAAGATTTTTTTCCCCTTAATTTAGTCTCTTAAATCAATTAAGGGAGAAAATCGCTTAATCTAAAGAGAATCTTTTTGAATGATACTCTAAAGTATATTCACAGACATTTGCTTAAAATTAGAGCTCAACGGTCGCGATACAAAGATCCAGACATACTGCAGTATAATACTAGCAAGACCAGGTGCACTGCTTAATCAGTAATGGAAATCCATAATGGACATACATAAAGTTAATCATTCAATAAACATAAACACCGTAACAAATGGTGGGACTAAAAGAAGAACCTCCTCTTTACACTAATGAATTAAAAGTTATATGATTTGCCAAACAAATCCAAGAATTGCATGATCAAAGAATAACTTTCATAAAAAAAATCTATACAAACCTAGTATGTCTCCATATGAAAATGATTAGAAAATGATATATTAATCATCTAGGCTCGTTTGGCTGATACGTCTGATACTAGCTTATATCAACATTTGGTTCGAATCCCGGAGCTTTCCTTTCATTTGGATATTTGCAAACATGGATATTTCCTTTCATTTCATTTGATTTCAAGCTATATCAGTTTTATGAGGAAACCATTAACCATTCGGATCCGATTCATGAAGAAAAACATGTTTTAGTCCCATCAAGGAACCTGAATGTACATAAGACCAAAACTGGTCATTACAATCAAATTTAATTAATTGAATATATGTTTTAACTGTCGTTAAAATACTTCTTTTCTTTTATCTCTAAAATTTTTCGAAATTCAAAGTAGGTTTTTAAAAGTTTGGAATGATTATTTCCGGAGGCAATACGTGTGAAATTATTTGCCCAGTTAGTTTTATTCAGGCAATATTTCAAAAAAATAGGATTAAAAATGTTCTGGATATTTGCTATAAGGATGACACTTACCGATGTTAAGGTGGCAGTATTTACATTGAAAAGTCCATAAACTGAAAACTGAAGTGAAGAGATGACAGATGTATTCAGGAAATGCTGAAATTTTTACAATATAAAGTATGAGATTAATATATAAAGTTAAATTAACTGTTTTGTAAAATCTTATCTTTTATAAAAAGTGAGAAGAGATATAGGATTCATAAAACATTGATTAAGCTGTAAATTAATTGCACTAAAAAATAAAAACTTGTGAAAGAACTTGAAACCTACTTTCCTGAATTTTGTTTTCACTTTACTTTTTAAACATTTTAAAATAACAGAAAAGCCTTCATTTATTTATAACTTAGAATGTGATAAATTAATCAATTTATTAATGTTTAAATGTTTAATGTTTAAACGTAAATGTTTTTAATATTCTGGAAAAGTCTTAATCATTAGCATGCAAATAAACTTGCCAAGTTTGAATAAGGCCCCTCCAGTAGTTCAAAAGTTATGTGAGTCATGTGAACTTCAATCTGAAGGAAGACTGGGCCATAACAATAATAATAAGCACAGATGTCTCAGAGAAGGAGGCAAACGGAATCAACTTATCCGAAACATTGACAAAGCAACAGTGTATAATTTCATGTAACCTTCAATGTCACCTGAAAAGGTGAAACCTCACCCCGATTGAGAAAATCTTTCAAAGACTATATCCAATAAAATAGCGACATTTAGTTTCAAAAGAAAATTGCATGTCTTACTTTTATTTTAAAAAGATGGTCTTTCACGTAAATAATGAAAAAATAAAAATAGAGAAAAACAGAAAAGAAAAATAATGAAAAAATATTTTACCAAAAAAAGTAAATTCATTAAAAATGTTTTAGTATATCTCAATTACTGACTTGCATAGATCTAGAATTGTCACAAAGCATTTCAAAGTTATTTCTTTAAATTGTTTTTGCAATTAAATTTATTAATACATTCATGGACATATCAGTGTCCTTACATCTAAGTTTCAAATAAACGTTTTTAAGTCTATAACCCACAAAAGATATTTTGAGCATTTTTCTTTGAATTTACATGTAATTAGCAATTCGAACTAATAACTACATTGTGCAGGTTTTTAGTGGAATTATCTAAGATCAATTGATAAAATGATGAAATGGATGTTTCAATGAATAAAAATCTATTTCAATTTTTATCCATTCAAATTTTAATTGTAAAAAAATTAAAATTTAGCTTGATACAAGTCAAGATTTTTAATTAGAAACTAAACAAAAATCATAATAAGTAATAAAAGCATCTTGATAAGTCTTATCTTACCTGAATTTCCTCTTTCACTAATGTGGTTTTAGCATTACATTCACGTAATACATATTGAATTTCTTTACCCTAAAATCAGAAATTAAAATTAGTTGTCACACACTTACTTTTATCAAATTTCATTTTAATTTAATATATTACAAAATTTATGAGTTGCCTAAAATATTTCTCTATTAGAAACCAATTTTAAAGTAGCTCTGCTGTTTTCTAATGCCGAATAAATAGTTTTTTTGTAAAGTTGTTCTAAAAGTTGTTTTTTAATAGTTCTTTCTTTATAGTTTTATGTCCTTCATGAATCAGTCTGACTAAGTTTGTTTTAGTCTTCATTTTAGTAGAGTTAGAAGGTATAGTGCGTCCGAAGACATCACTCCCCCCCCAATAATTTGAGAGAAAAAAAATGTAAGTCGCCAAGCATTCTTCACTTTTAACTAACAAATTTCGCATGAATTAAATTATCAATAAGTTACTATCATGTTGGCTTCTGCGAGGGAATTTCTACGTCTATTCACCTTGGCAAGTTTCTGAATTTTCAAGTAATTGTTTTATTATTTTCACACAGTATTTTTATCGCAGCGATAAAGGATTTTCTGCTGTTGTAAGTTGAAACTGGATTCTTGGCGGGATTGTATTCAAAAAGCTTTCGTGTTCGGCCATGTTTGTTGGAGAAAAATTAGATGCGTTATCTCTCTTATCGTTTTAGGAGAGATGACTCCTCATAATGTGAGGAGAGATGACGCAGTTTTGATTTTTCAAAACCAGGAACAATAATAACGATGAGACCTGAAAAGACCTGTCTTGCAAAAGATGGCTACCGGAAATCCTGTTCGCTATATTCAAAACTATGTTCTTTATGTCGAAGATTGGGGAGAAAAAAAATAAAGAAATTTCATTAAGTTAATCAGAGGCAATACGAAAAAATAATTGTCTCCTGTTAGCATTCATAGTTCTCTGCTAAGGGCAGGTCCTTTACTGCAAACCCAGCATTCTCCAATCTTTCCTATTTTCTGCCTTCCTCTTCGTCTCCTCATAAGATCCATTTACCATAATGTTGTCGATCATCTTAAATCTTCTTCTGCCTCGAACTTTTTTACGGTTCACCATTCCTTCCAGTGCATCCTTCATTAGGGAGTTTCTTCTCAGCCAGTGACCCAACCAGTTTCTTTTTCTCTTCCTGATCAGTTTCAGCATTATTCTTTCTTCACCCACTGTTTCTAGCACAGCTTCATTTCTTATTTTGTCTGTCCATTTCACATGCTCCATTCTTCTCCATATCCACATTTCAAATGCTTCTAGTCGTTTCTCTTCACTGCGTCGTAATGTCCATGTTTCTGCCCCATACAATGCCACACTCCACACAAAGCACTTCACTAGTCTCTTCCTTAGTTCTTTTTCCAGAGGTCCGCAGAAGTTGCTCCTTTTCCTATTAAAAGCCTCCTTTGCTATTGCTATCCTCCTCTTGACTACTTGGCAGCAGTTCAAATCCCCACTTATAGTACACCCTAAGTATTTAAAGTTGTTCACTTGTTCCAATGTCTCATTCCGTATACTTATGTTTATCTTCTTTGTCTTTCTTCCGATAACCATAGTCTTTATCTTGTTTACATTTATCTTCATTCCATATTTTTCACAGCTGTCATTCAGCTGCAGTAGCATATCCCTTAGTATCATCTCCTCTTCTGCTAACAATGCCATATCATCAGCAAATCTTATGCACTTTATTCTTCTTCCTCCTACTATCATCCCTCCCATGTTCTGAAAACAATTCTTCACTAACTCCTCCAAGTAGATGTTGAACAGCGTAGGTAATAGAGGGCATCCCCTGCACCCCTCTCCCTATTCCACTTCCCTCGGACAATTTTTCTCCTATTCTGACTTCGACTCGTTGTTTCATATAAAGATTAGTTATTAGCCTTCTCTCTTTCCAATCCACACCAATTTTCTTCAAGATTTCCATAAGTTTATTCCAATCCACTCTGTCAAAAGCCTTTTCCAGGTCCACAAATACTGCATATACATGTTTATTTTTTTCTAGATATCTTTCGACGATTGTTCGCAGCAGCCCAATTGCACCTCTCGTACCTTTTCCTTTCCTAAAACCAAATTGCTCTTCTTCCAACTCTCCTTCCACCTTAGAATATAAACGTCTGTTCAGTATTCGCAGAAGAATCTTCGCCGAGTGCGATATAAGGCTGATAGTTCTGAACTCATTGCACTTCTTTGCATTATTTTTCTTCGGTATTGGCAGCAATACTGTTTCCATGAAATCATCAGACCATTCACCTTTCTCATATATTTCATTGCATAATGATAGTATTTGCTTCTTGTCTTCACCCAAGCATTTTACTAACTCAATGTGTATTCCATCAACTCCTGTTGCTTTCCCATTCTTCATTTCCCTAATCGCTAGCTCAACTTCTTCCCTTAGAATACAACATCCTTTTTCGTCTTCTGATACAGCTGTTTCATCTTCTATAGCTAAGTAATCTGGACGATTCCCTGTCTCATATAATTCTTCTACATACTTCTTCCATCTGTTCAAAATTCCTTGTTTGTCGGTTATTTCATTGCCGATTTTGTCTTCTATCAACCACATGGATTTCTTATTCTTATTTCTGAAATCCAAACATTTCACTTCGCGGTACATTAAATCATATCTTCCTTTTCTCTCCAGATCCTCTACTTCTTCAAATTTCTGTTTCATCCAGTTTTCCTTCGCCTTATTAGTTACTCTTCTTAGTTCGTTGTTTAGTTTCTTGTAATTTCTTTTACCTTCTTCTGTGTTGATGTTTTTCCATTTTCTCCTTTCCTCCAACTTCTCCAATATTTTCCCTGTGACCCAAGGTTTCTTATTACTCTTACCTTCTCTGTATCCTATTATGTCTTCTGCTGTTTCCTGTATACAGCTTTTTAGATGAGTCCAGTATTCATTACTATTTTCTTTTGCGGATTCTAAATTAGAGGCTTTGTTTTGAAAATGTTCTTCAAATTTTCTTTTTTCCTCTTCATTCATAAGTTTTTATATATCAAACGTCTTCGTCACTTGCCTTCTTCTTATCTTTTTCAGACGAATATCTACTTCGCCTATCAGTAGGACATGATCTGAATTAATATCCGCTCCTGGTAGAGTCTTTGCATTTTTTAAGCAATTTCGGTATCTTTCCTGTACGAGTATATAGTCTATCTGATATCTACTGTCATCCCTTGGGCATGTCCACGTGTATCGTCTTCTTTTATGCTGTTGGAATAACGTATTTCCAACAATCATTTTATTCCGTTTACAGAAATTTACCAAAGATTCTAATCTGTTATTTCTTTTTCCCAGTCCAAATTTTCCAACCGTTTTTCCATCTTGTCCTTCTCCTACTACTGCGTTCCAGTCGCCCATTAGGATTACACATGCACCCTTCTTCTCTTTCTCAACTATTTATTCTATCTTCTCGTAGTTTTCTTCCACTTTCTCATCTTCTAATCCACTATGGGGCATGTAAATTTGCACTAGCACTAAGTCCAATTTTTTTCCTTGTAGTCTCACCATTATCATCCGGTCATCTACATAACGCACTGATATCACTTTATCTTTCACACATGGTCCCAGTAGTACACCAACACCATGACTTCCTTTACATTCACCATTTGAATAAAACATTCTAAATTCATCACTCACCAACTCACCACTATTTCTCCACCTCACTTCTGATATTCCCATCACATCCACTCAGTTTCTTCTCATTTCTTCCTTCAAGTTTTCCAACTTCCCCACTTGAAGAAGAGTTCTCACATTCCATGATCCAATCCTCAATCTTCTTTTCTTCTGACGATTGAATTGCGTCATAATGTAACCTTCCTCAGTATCCCCCTCCCGGACATCCGAATGGGGGAATAGTTTACGTCCGGAATTTTTAGCTGAGGAAAGATTCATCATGCCATGCTTGCAGTTTTTCTTGGGAAAAGTAAATGCGGTAGCTTCCCGTTGCTTTCCGCACACCACTCTCTCTTTCGCATCTTAAAAGATCCCAGGGGGCCCCGCGTGGAGGTGAGGAAAGTGGATTTGACCAATTAGGCCCTCCGGACATCACCGAAATTCACCACAAGAGTTAAATATCAGTTCCATCAGGGTTTTTGACCCGATCAGAGACCGGGAAATCCTAATTAACCTTTGCCCCCCCCCTGTTAGCGTTAAACTTTATTAATATAGACTGATTAATTGATGTCAAATTCACTTTCTATTCTTTTCAATTACCTGTCAAAAACGAGGAAAATACATTAATAATGTTTCAAAACTTTAATTTCTGGCTTTTATATTTTCTATACTTTAATTTTTTAATAAGGCTTCTCTCCTATCCATAGCGCGTCATCTCACCTACCGTATGAGGAGAGATAACAAAATATAGTATTTTTAAAAAACGTGTTTTTATATGTTTTATATGTTTAAATGATGCAATGGGTAAACCAAAATTTTTTTTTTAGGAATTAATGTCTATAAAATGATTTGGCATAATTTATTCTCAAATGAATTCCGAAATTTTGGAAATATAAATTATTATCGAAATGTGCGTCATCTCTCCTCGCTTTCCCCTATATAAAAAAAGAAGGTTAGCCCCTTTTGAGATTAACTGTTAAATATTATAAATTAAAAGAAAAATATTAAATTTGCATTTACTTAGCACAGGCTAAAACGACGTTTTCACACTTTCTTTAAGTAATCAATTTTTTAGCAATGCAATATTGATATAAGAACTCTCAAAATTTTTTTAGAAGCGCCAAAATAACAGGGTTACACAATAACAGGAAGCACAAAATAATCAATGGAGAATAATGTCCCGACATTAGCTTCTTAGTAAATCTTTCCATATGAGTAACTTGGCTTTTTTTTGGGGGGGGCGGAGCTTTATTTTCCTTGAATGCTATCAATATGTGACTATCATCATTTACAAATATATCACTATTTCCAATATTATTAAAGATTAAAAAAATTAAAGTATTATTATTGTTTCATTTTTACTTAAATAACTGCATTTCTTCAGCCTATATAGCTCATATCAGATCTTTTCGTTATTCATAAACTTTTTCACGATTTTTATATTAATTATTATTATATCAGCGATTAGGATGCTTATAGAAAGATCTCCATTCATTTTGGTGAGGTGCTGTGGGTCATTAACAATCAGGAAAGATGGATGAACAACTGTTTTTTGTTGAGTAGGTGTTAGTGTATGTGTGTATGGTTTCTTTTGTTTTTTTATTTGTATGTGTGTTTTGTTTTCTTTTTTAATTTCTTACTAACATGTATTCGAAAGTTGAATGCATCAATAGTTTCTTGTTCTTATATGTAATGAAAAAGTTTGGTGATCCATTGATGAAGTTACAGCTCTAACATTGGAATATATCTTTAACTTACGAACGATTTAACTTGCAGAGATAGATTATAAATAGTGCAAATACACTCCCCGGCCACTTTATTAGATACACCTACCTAGTAGCGTGTTGGGTCTCCTTTTGCCCTCAAAATAGCCTGAATTCGTCGAGGCATGATTCCACAACATGCTGAAAACGTTGTTGAGGAATTGTGTACCATGCAGACATGAGTGTATCACTCAGTTCCTGAAGATTTGATGGAGTTATAGGCCTGAAGCAAACAGCCCGTTCCAGCTCATCCCACAAATTTTCGATCGGGCTGAGATCCAGGGTCTGAGTGGGCCACTGCTGCAAGGAAAAGTCATCGTCATGTTCCTCAAACCATCCCATTGTGATGCGAGCTTTGTGCACCGGCGCATTATTCTGCTGGAAGTAGCCATCAGCATGAGGATAAACTGTTAACATGTACGGTTGCCCTTAGTCAGCTACGATGTCTAAGAACGCTCTAGAATCATGACGTGCCTCCAGAGATATCAACGGACCCGACATGTGCCAGGAAAACATCCCCCACACCATGACGCTGCCCCCACCGACTTAAAGAATTGTTGTGAGACACGTCGGGTCCAGATATTCATGCGCACAGCAGGGGTATATCTAATAAAGTGACCGGGCAGTGTATATATACGCACAAATTAAACAAAGTTGAAGGTCTAAAAAACATTTACTGGTTTAAAAAGATTTTCGTATATACTTCATATTCTATCTTGTACTCCTATTAAATTAAATGAGAAAACTCCATCTACGGATAAATTTCATTTTATTAATGGTGATATTTCGCGGAGAATACCATCTTCCCGCTTTTTCAAACCGTTTTAAATAACAAAGATTAACTTCCATTACATTCACTGGTTTGCACGATACAGACATATTATATTACAATAATTAAAGACATTTTTATAAAATCAATTGTTAATGATTTAACACAACCTATATTTACTACCAATGTAACAATGTATTATAATTATTATCAGAAACATTTTAACACAGCCAATTGTTGCTCACAAGGAATTGGTTCACTGAAATTTCTCTCTCTGATTTTTTGTCATGTCCTGGAAATACGACAGTGTGTTCGGGTTAACCATGTACCCTTTGTCTTTATTTATGCATTGGAAGGTTTTTATGACACATGCTTCGATTAGATACCTAGTATGTTTGTTTTGAATTTTGTAGAGAATTGTGACTTTCGGGTCGGGGTTGTGGTTGTTTGTGATGCAGTGTTCTGCCCAGTTTGATACTTTAGGTCGATTGTTCGTGAAAGCTGTTACGTGTTCTTCTATTCGTTCTTCTAGCATTCGTCCTGAATTTCCAAAGTATACGGCTCCGCATGTTCTACATTTTAATTTATAAACTGTCCCCATGATTTTCTTAATCTTATTGTAATTTTGCTCATCTTCTTCTTCATTCTTATATAATATGGATTTGATGTTCTGACCTTTTTTGTGTATTATTCTAATATCATTATTTGAACATTATTTTCGGCTACTCCACGCAGCCTTAATTGTAATCTGCATTACAATTAAAAATCTCACATTCTAAGGTGGGCAAATCAAAGGTAGGGGAAAGGCAACAAGGATTCGATCAATCAGGAGCTGCTTCGTCGATAACACCATGTGTCTTAGTTGCTAAAAGAACAGTCTAAAAATGTTCCAATTGCAAGGGGTTGATAGTAATGTATTAGTAGGTCAATACTTGAAGAAAAGGAAATGAATGTCCTTGGGGAAGTCGTCGTGATAGCGATAAGCAATTCTTTCTCGGCAAGGAAATGAACTGTTTACGTGTGTCATCACAACCTATGTCACAGTTCAAACAGCCTGTTGCTAGGGTTTTAGCATTGAAATCAGTTACGACCAAGCGGGTATTTATTTTGGTTTTAAAAAATTATCAGAACGCATTTTTAAGACTTCAAGAAAGCCCACCTTAGGGATCTTTTCCCCTTCTGTAAGTTATGTAATTTATTTTTAGGATAAATATATAGACAAAAAAAGCTGTATTTTTCCGTATTTTTGATGTTCAGACTTCCATAGATTTCGTTGCACCCGCTATTGAGAGCTTTTCATTGGTGAACACAAAAGCCATTCTACAATAGCAAAGGACCGATCTGACGTACTGAACCTCTTTTCAGATGTAAGATTGTAGAAGAATAAATAATTTTATAATTGTTGGCGAATATAAAATTATTTATTCTTCTACAGTCCTACTTCTGAAATGAGTTTCAGTAGGTCAGATCGGTCCTTTGCTATTGGAGAGTAATTTTTGAGTTAATCAACCGTAAGCTCTCAACGGCGGACGCAACGAAATTTACGGAAATCGGAACCTCAAAAACACGCATAAATACAGATTTTTTTGTCTTAATATTTCTCCTAAAATTTACAGAAATAAGGGGGGAAAAACCCTAAGGTGGGCTTTCTTGATGTCTTAAAAATGCGTTCTGATAATTTTTTATTATTTTTTTGTGTCTTTTCTTAAAGAAAAACCAACATAAAACCTGCTTGGTCGTAAGTAATTTTAATGCTAAAACCCTAGCAATCGAGCCTAGCAACAGTCTGTTTGAACTGTGATGCAGTTGTGACGGCGCCACTTAAACGGTCCATAGGGGAAGGGATGGAAGTAAAAAACAAAACAATACGGGAAAATAAAATAAAATAGATACACAGATTCTTTGTTATAAACAACTATTGAAATTGTTTGTTTTCTTTTGCCTTAGTTGGTAGAAAGGTGTGGCTGTAATGGATACACGGCCGTTGTAACAGTTTGGTGTTTATTTCGATATATCCGTTTTCAACCACCCTCCCAACGCCATTGGAAGCATTGTATTTTCGATCCGATAGATCGGAAATGTGAAGATGATTGGAAGGAACAATACAAAGTCATCTACGGCATCAAATTCCCGCAGGGCCCTTGCTACATGAATTAAAGAACATGAAAATGCCCTCAGACAGAGCAGCACATACTCAACATTCACGCCTTCCCTAATAATCACTAACCTGACTTTAAAAAGAAGAGCCAGTAACGACTTTACTCGCAAATGCATGGAATCTGTTCTCATTTTGGAAACACCAAACTGTTACAACGATGATTTATTCATTAAAACTATGCCTTTCCACCAACAAAGGCAAAAGAAAAACAAACAATTCCAATAGTTGTCGTTGACGGAGAAACTGTGTATATCCTTCAATATAAGACTCCTTTACTTCATCATAAAATATAGTTTCAGTTTTTCTTGTGTGTGTCTCATCTCGATTGAAAAAACATACTGTAATGATATTGATGTATGATAAAAGAATTTCTATTAAGTATTTAATTAAAAATATAATAATGGATTTGATAATGACATCAAAGCCATAAGTACTTTCAATTGTAAAAGATAACTTTGAAATATCTCAAGTTTTGACACAGAGAGAAAGTTCATTAAAACAACCCTCTTCTTCCCGGAGGTTAAACCCATTGCAACGAAATGTATATCCTCTCGCCGACAAGAGGGGTGATCAAAACCACAAAACGATCAGCGAACTGCCAAAGGCCTGGCTTTTTCCCTCTTTCCCCTAAGCCAATGTTGCGGTTTTTTACGACAACGATGGAAAACATAATCAAGTGCGTTGCTAGGCTAATGAGAGATATTTAATTGTACTGCACATTCATCAAAGTTTCCGTGGAGCAGCCGAAATTAATTATGTACAAAAATCTTTTTATATGAGTAATTGTTATAAAACTTTATACTTTTAACTTTGTTAATTTTGGGCATATATACATTTCCAAGAATCTTTAACTTTTCATCTTCAAAGTATAATAGTTCTAGTATCATTTAACTAACTAACATTACTTTAACGTATATATTTTCTTGGATTATCTAATAAAAGTGAGTTATCAATCTTAAATTAATCTATAAGTTGTATTCCATAAAATTAAAAATAGAATTTACCTTATCTACAGTCATTTCCACTACGAAGCATACTAAACTTATCCTTGAAATAGAGATGAAAGGATATAGAGTAAATGGACCTACAAGGTTATTTGTTTCGTTAGAGATAATGTAGTTCACAATTACGTAGTATAGCTCTACACAAATATGCAAAGTGTGAAAGGTAAAAAATACAAAAAGAGACTGCTGAAAAATTGAATTTAACTCTTTCGTTAGGATAAGAAGTTTAGTGTAAGATACTAGAAGGTGTTTCAATTGTTTGAGATTCATTTCTTCAGAATTATTCAAATAAATAATTCTAAGTAGAATCACTTTGAAGCGACAATAAAGTACCCAACAGAAATATATTAAAATTACATTGTGAATTACTTCAATTAAAGATAGACCAAGGGATGATGAATAAAGGAAACTATTAGATAGTGTTTTCTCGACATGTTTTATGTAATAGTAAACATCTCCCAGCAATCGAAAAAAGAACATCATTGTTAGAAGAAATGAAGTCATGCATTTCGATGGCTTGAAAGTTTCATGAAATTTTTTAGTTGTGTGTTCCAATTCTTTCCATTTCGGAAAATAATTTAGAAGTTTGGATGTCATAATTATGCTAGCAATAATAACTAGAAGACTGTGGGTACTGTAAATATAAACGGAAGCAATTATGGTATAGTGGGTAAACATGTTTGTTTCATCACTATCGGCGATTAATAATAAGAATTCATGAATCAAAGCATTCAGCAAAAAACTCATAACTAATAATGAATATAATAAATCAAAACTTATCAATTGAATACGAAATTCTCTTCTTTGACGAAACACGCCCTGAACAGGGAAAATTCCCAGAAGTTTCAAAGTCATTGCTATTGGTCTGAAATTTTTGTAAATATTTGAGGAGCGACAGTCATCATAGGAATAACTTTTGGAGAAGCAGAAGTTACCCACACATTTCTTGCCATTATTCTGAAAAAGAAGATAAAAACTTTAAATCATGTTATAAATAATGAAATCAAAATTAACGTGCTTACAATGTTAAAATTTCAAAGAAAAACTATAGAGAACACACGATAACTAAACAACAACAATAACAACAACAAAAATTTTTCAATGAGCTGATTTTAGATTATTTGCTGGGTACCGGAGACGGCGCCGTTTTGGTTTCAACACCCTCTTCAGCCCGGTCCCGTCCAGCATAACTCAGCTCAGTGAAAGGGACAATACATCAAACGGACAAACATTTAAAACAATGACCCCTCAGTTCACTAATATCAAAAAAATCAAATAAACAATAAAAGAGGGTAAAAACAAATTCACGCTAGCAACTCGCATAGCTTATTAAGAATTTGTTATATTAAAATATTAGTAATGAAATCAAAATTAACGTGCTTATAATGTTAAAATTTCAAAGAAAAACTATAGAAAACACACGATAACTAAAGAAAAAAAAATTTCACTGAGCTGATTTTAGATTATTTGCTGGGTACCGGAGACGGCACCGTTTCGAGTTTCAACACCCTCTTCAGCCCGGTCCCGCCCAGCATAACTCAGCTCAGTGAAAGGGACAATACATCAAAAGAACAAACATTTAAAACAATGACCCTGAGTTCACTAATATCAAACTGAGGGGTCATTGTTTTAAATGTTTGTCCGTTTGATGTATTGTCCCTTTCACTGAGCTAAGTTATGCTGGGCGGGACCGGGCTGAAGAGGGTGTTGAAATCCAAAACGGCGCCGTCTCCGGTACCCAGCAAGTAATCTAAAATCAGCTCAGTGAATTTTTGTTTTTGTTTTGTTGTTGTTGTTTAGTTATTGTGTGTTTTCTACAGTTTTTCTTTGAAATTTTATATAACTTTACTATAAGCACAGATATATTTTGAATATATTTGAATAAAACACTCAACAAAAATATCAACTGATTGAAACCTTCTATTAACTACCTACATTTGGGATAAATAAGAGTTTAAATTACTGTTTTTATCCAAAACAATTCCTAGAAACAAATTATGTTGGATTAAAAAAGTTTTTTACGTGTGTTAAAATTTTTTGAAATTCTTAAATATAGCCAACACACAAGTCTAAATAAAATTAGTTAAAAGTTAAAAAACAAATATTTACAATTAAAACAAACTAGTTTCTGCGCCGTTAACGGGCCATCATCAGTGAATAGAATAAAAACGACAACCTCAGTCTTTTATATAGGAAAATGTTCAGCAAGACACCCAATGAGAAGCTTGAGTCATATGAACCAATTGTCAACAGGATGCAAATGATGAAATTTGAATGCTTGGCGAAGGCTGCGATCCTGCCGGCAATCAAAGACAGCGGCCTGGTGGCGATCGAAGGAACTACAATAGTGCACATGGGTTTGTTTACAAACATCTATTACTGTTTGTAAACAGAGCAGGCCTTGAGGGAAAGCGTTCTTTTTTTTTTTTTTTTTTCTCTTTTTCCATTACAAAACTGTTTGCTATTGGAGATCTTTAGGTTTTTTACGGAATCCATATTGGTATATGTTCATAACGGATTCCTGAAGTTTTTCGAAAGAAAACATACTCAGGAATCACGCTAAATTACAATTCATTTAGCCCCCTTAGTTTTAAAATTAATGTCATCAGTATGGCCATAAGAAGGGCCTTTCTCCTTTCTAGTTCTCAAGATTTGTTTAACAAGGAGATACAACAGGTTCGGTCAATCTTAGTGGACAATGAATACCCAGTGGAATTTATTAATAGGCATGTAAAAAACACTCTGCTAAAAATCTATAATAATGATCAAAGCCGCCAACTAAGGAAGAATCAATATGTTTCTATTGATTACCACCCGTACCTCTTCCCCCTCATTAATAAGGCACTTAAAAACCAAATTATTGTAGTTACGGCAACTAGTCGAAGTACCACTAGCAGTTTGCTCAATAGACGAACAGGTGAAACCGAAAAAAAACAAAAAAAAGGGGTTATTTACTCAATTCAATGCTTGGGTTGCGACCATTTCTATATTGGAGAAACCCGCCGGGCATTGGACCTCCGCATGGCGGAACATGCACGGGCCCTCAGGAACAAAAATAGGGCCTATAATACGGTGCAGCATATGGAAGTGACTAATCATACCTTCGACACGTGTCATCCAAAGATTCTAGCAAATGAAACCTCGCATTATAAGCGCAAATGCAAAGAGTCCATATTGATTGCTACATCTGAAAAATGTATCAATGACTGTGTTTCCGTTATGAACATATACCAATATGGATTCCGTAAAAAACCTAAAGATCTCCAATAGCAAACAGTTTTGTAATGGAAAAAGAGAAAAAAAAAAGAACGCTTTCCCTCAAGGCCTGCTCTGTTTACAAACAGTAATGGATGTTTGTAAACAAACCCATGTGCACTATTGTAGTTCCTTCGATCGCCACCAGACCGCTGTCTTTGATTGCCGGCAGGATCGCAGCCTTCGCCAAGCATTCAAATTTCATCATTTGCATCCTGTTGACAATTGGTTCATCTGACTCAAGCTTCTCATTGGGTGTCTTGCTGAACATTTTCCTATATAAAAGACTGAGGTTGTCGTTTTTATTCTATTCACTGATGATGGCCCGTTAACGGCGCAGAAACTAGTTTGTTTTAATTGTAAATATTTGTTTTTTAACTTTTAACTAATTTTATTTAGACTTGTGTGTTGGCTATATTTAAGAATTTCAAAAAATTATGTTGGATATTGTAAGAATTTTAGCTTTTCTCTACGATGTAGTTTTCTTTTTTTTTTCGAAATGACCATTGGCGTACCTCACGGTTGCTGCTCAAAGGAAACCTATATCCATCACTCTACTGTTTCACTTTTCAAATTAGAATAGTTGATATTGTTAATTTTGGTGTATCCATCAGTTCTAGAATTTTAATTGATATATAAAAAGTTAACAAAAGTATCAAAAGGCATTATGAGATATCTTTCAATTCAAAAGAATTGAATTTTTCCTATTTTTTAATCAAACACAAACTTATTTTTTCTCTTAAAAAGTTAGATAATTTGCTAAGGAAATTAAATTGGTGAGATAAGGATTTACGTAAAGTGGAAATGAAAAATAGGAAAAATATCACTTATTCGTCTTTCTTTTAATGTAATTAAAACATATAGAATGCTTTGATTGAATACTATATCTCGTCCAGTAAGATTTTGCCTTTCAAATTTAACAAATATGCAAAAATACATCTATTTTCATTGCTTCCAGTTGATATCGGAAGACAAACACACAGATTGTTACAAGTTTTTTTCATTATTGACAGACGTTGACTGTTTTATGTTCCCTTCATAAAATAAATACATCTTTTGGAAATTCCAAAAAATTAAATATATATATTTTAAGTTACATCTAATGGATTTTTGAATTGTAAGTTTTCACGTTTCTGATTAATCTAAGAAACTGACCTGATCATTTGGAATTGAAATTAGCGGTTAAAGATAAGATAACGAAAATTCTACGTAGGTGAAATCAGTTTTATATGAATGCCCAATTTTGGTTCATATAAGAAGCTTGAAATTTACGAGTGTAATGAAATTTGCGCAATTTAGTTTCAGAAAAGCTTAGAGTTTACTGAGCTTAGAGTTTATTCCATTGCTATTCCATTTATATAATAATATTCCATTACTATTCCATTTATATCATAATATTGCATTCCATTATTTTTGGGTAGTAAAGGACTTTTGCATTACTTATCGTGCATAATGGATTGCTTTATCCTTTACAATGAATAAGAATGAAGCACTCCATTACTTATAACGAAATCCTTGTCTTTTTCAATAACTATATTGTTGTTTTAGAGTTTCTGGTCTGAAATGGACAACGTTCTTATCTAAAAATAATATCTAGTGGTAATTAAAATGATAAAAAAAAAGGAAACATTCCACAGAGGGCTGGGTAGACCCTAGGACCCGACTCAAATCGTGTCATTGCATTCAATTCTTAAACAATGTGCTCGAAATTACATCGTGTAATAGTGATAATTATCTAAACAACTTATTTGCACGATAGTAAAGTGTTGGGTCACTCACAACTTTAATGCAAGTAGTTGTTATGCCTCACGAAATAGTATTTTTGCTCAGTACAGTTTACAGCTTAGACCAGTAATTTACAGCCAGGATTCCACGAAACACTGCGATGCCTCGAGATTTTGCAAAAACTAAAAAACATCAACATTATAATCGTTATATATTAAAAAAAATGTAAAAAACAATGGCTTAGAACAGTTCACAGCGGTGATTCCCAACCAGAACTCCGTGGAACAGTGGCTTTCCTCGAGCCTGTGTTCGGAGGTTCCGTGAGAATTTGCAAAAGTTAAAAAAAAAAAAAAAATTATATCACACAAAACAAAAATTATTACAAAATATATACACTCAGTTTGTTTGTAACTAGTATATGAGATTTATAGGTTTGTTTTTTTTATTAATAGATATTAGTAAATAATGACAATAGCTGATTTATTCAAAAAGTTGAGTTAAGTTTAATTTATTAAACTGCTTTACATGTCTATTTTGTAATTTATTCACTTCGAATATAATATGAGTCAACCAGGTAGAGATTCCCTGAAATTTCCGAAATATTTCAAGGGTTCTTCCAGACAAAAAAGGATGGAATCACTGGTTTAGAGGTTAATGTGATCCAAACTAGAGGGAGATTCATTCAATACTGAACCAGCCCAAACCAACCCTGACTTCTGTGAAGTTGGCCCCCAAGTCACAAATTAAAAAACGGATTTGTTCCGGAATATTCCGAAAATAAAATCGTTTCTTCTAGAAAATTAAAACCAAAAAAAAAAAAGGAATTATATTTGCAGTGGTTACCCCTACCCCCCTTATGTTAGAATTGTCAAAAATAGACTATATTTTTTGTTTGTCATGATTTTGTTCCGACGTTGTTTCAAATAAATAATGCGAATTTAAATCCAATTCAAAATCTTATTATATCAGGATCTAATTCCTTGCTAGGCCCAAATTACAAGTCTTTGAAACAATCGAACTTTATATCATTTGTGTTGTGCTGTTTCACAAAGAAAATATTTTTTTCTAAATAAATATAATCTAAAATGAGGTGAAAGCATCGGGAGGCTAGTGCAAGAAGTTAAAAAAAAAAATAACAAAAAATGACGATAATTGTTTTTTTAATTATTTGTTTTGTTTTTATGTATTGCGAAAATAAAATCATCTGCTCCAATTAAATAATAATAAAAATATTGATTTGAAATTCGGTTTAGAAATGAGATGAGGAGTTGAATTTTATCTTAATTTTTTTTCATCCTAAACTGCAAAAAAAAATGTTTAATAATAATAATAATAAAAACTGTTTAATAAGAAATTGGGCTAGAATAATTTGAAGAATTCGGAAATTTGATTCGGTTTGGGCTTAACATAGAAATAGTTTTAGTGAAACTGGGATTTCCTTTTTTTTTTTAATGATTTATAATAATGAATGCATAACTACTATCCGTGAAACAATAATTGAAAACGTAATTTCAAATAATTTGGTGGATTTTAATAATTTATTTGGATTTAATTGTATTTTAATGTAAAAACCATTCAAACAAAAAGGACTAACATTTCCTTAAGATGATCAGCAAACTACATCGAAAATTCAACAGTAGTCCAAGCAACGAAGACCAAAACACGCCGAATAGGGGAAATAATTCGTGTGAAAGCCAATTTTTGCACAGTTGTAGGGGAAGGTGTCCTGAACAACATACTAAAAGTACTGATTGGTGGGGGTGGAGCTAAGGGGTGGGTGGGGTTTAAAGGTCCCTTTTTTCACTTTTTCGTGAAAACACTATAATTGCGGCCTACAGCAAACAAATGTCCATATACTAAATTAATCTACAGAAAATTCTCTACAAAAAAGGTCCTATACACTTTTTTGCTGGGATTTATGCATAAGGAGATATGGCGGGGTGGAAATGGGCAATTTGTTAAAAATTCATGTTATTGTTAAAAATAGCACGTATATTCCTAAAAATGAAATCCACATCAATTGTCGAATTCGTAATTATCTTCGAAATCTAAACTATCGTCGTCGTTAAAATCAATGGTTAGACCAGGGGTGGCCAAACCGTGGCACATTGGATGATAACAAGTGGCGCATTGCATCCTTTTGGTAGTCAAAATAAGATTGTGCTTTTTTTTTTGACTGTTAAAACAGAATTGTCTTTTTTTTTTGGTTGTTAAAATAGGATTGTCGTTTTTTTTTTTTTTTGGGGTTGTTAAAATTGAGTGGTATGGTGCAACTGAACTCGTCTGTGAAAAAATTGGCGCAAGGTATGCTTAAGTTTGGCCACCCACTGGGTTAGACAGTTACTGTTAACCCTCTGACAATTTTCCAAAAAAAAAAAGAACTGTCATAGCAAAAAAAGAGCGACGAAAATGCGGCAGAACTTTTGATCTTTGAATTAACTCCATTCCCTCTGGCTCTGTTCCTCGAGGTTGGAAAGCGAAAAGGGAGGAAGTCATCCCTCTGCGATGCTTTGCTAGTAGAGAACAACGTAACTCTCGATCTCACCCACGGCACCAATGTGGTAGATAGTGGTTTCCTTCTTCGCCGCATGAAGTGGAAACCGTCCTCTAATATTTCTTCAATTTCCCATCAGTACATTGCCTACGTACAGAAACATTACGGTCAACATTGTACGGTGGTTTTTGATGGTTACAGTGACGTCAACAGCACAAAACGAACAGAGCAGAAGCGAAGATGCCTGACAAAAACTTCGGTTGACATTAACTGTAATGAAAGCACGACCATCACAGTTCAACAGGAGCAGTTTTTCGCCAATGAAAGGAACAAAACAAGACTGATCCACTTCCTCGCCGAGAAAATGACAGCAGCAGGGATTGAAACAACTATGGCAACTGCTGATTCATGATGCTGATAGCACTATTGCGAGGTGTGGGTTGAATAACGCAACTGTAGGCCGTGGGAAGGTGGAGAACAAATTGTTTTCAGTGCGACAACTTCAACTTCAACTTCCCATTCGCCAAGACGATCCTCCTTCTCCACAGCTTCTCCGGATGCGACACCAACTCGGCGATCCATGGGAAGAGCGAAGTGGGAATTGCTAAGCTGTTCATAGCCAAACCTGACCTGACACAACAAATCTCAGACATTTTCACTGATCCCTCAACATTACCTGAGGTTATTGCACAGGCTGGCGAGAAGCTGTTTCTGGCGATTTATCAAGTGCCAGCCCACGAACGAAACCTCAACAAACTCCCGTACGCGGCTTTTTTGAGAACATCGACAAAGCCGAAATCTGATACGGCCACTCTTCCTCCTACCTGAGGAGTTTCGAAGCAGCACTAGTTCAGAGTGTACCTACAGGTATATCTATTTACAAATCGTTGTCAAATACTGTTTTGTTTTCATTACAAATATTATTTGAGTTAAATACTTACGTTGGTCTTATTAATTTCTTACATCTTCAACAATGGCTCGGCAACCCCCTACCACCCACTCAATAGAGTTGGGCCAGGGGGTCCCAACCTCAATGGCATCCTACAGCCGGTAAGTACCAACGATCCTGTGGCACCTGACTCCATTGTCAACACCAATTTTGCCGATGCACGACTGGGTGTGGGGGCGCTGCGGGTGCTAGAAAGCAGGCATTGCCTGCTGCAGTGTCTGCAGCGTATGCTTCGGCTCCTGCACTAACGGAGGCCCCATCGAAGACACCGTCGACGATGACGATAGTTTCGATTTCGAAGATAATTAGGACTACAACAATTAATGTAAATTTCATATTGAGGAATATACGTGCCATTTTTAACAACAAAACAGTTTTTTCCAACTGTTCATTTTCTCCCTCTCCATATCTCCTTAAGTATACATCCCAGCGAAAACGTGTGTAGGACCTTTTTCGTAGAGAATTTTATGCAGATTAACTTAGCATATGGACATTTTTTTGCTACAGGCCACAGTTTTCTAGTTATTCACGAAAACGTGAAAAAAGGGACCTTTAAACCCCCCACCCCCACCCCTTAGCTCCCCCACCCAACAAATTTGTCTTAGCAAACTACAGTATATTTATATTTATGCTCCCATGCTAACTACAGCAGAATATTATAAATCATTTATAAATTTTGTCCACATGCTAATATGTATCAGAACGAAGAAATAATAGATCCAAAAAATTTATAAAATCTAATGTGCTATTTAAATTCATTCTTAAAGTCAAATTAATTTGTATTTTATTTATTTTATTTATTTTATTTTTATTTTTATTTCTCCTATATCCCCACCTTTTTCTTAATATTGAGAAGTCTGTAATAAACATTAAGAAACAATTGATTTTCCTACTTTTAGTTTACGGCAATTTTTTCAGCAAATATACCTAAAAAGGTTCGCAATTTCCAATTTTCCGGAACAAACAATTTTATTTTCGGAACAAACCGAAACAAACCCATAACAAACGAATCCCGTTGTCCGTTTTTTCAATTTCGATCTTAGAGGAGGCTACCGTGAAGTTAGCTCACCACAAATTTTGTTAGATTATTTTTGATATTAATTTTCCGGGACAACCGATTTTAATTTCGGAACATTCCGGAACAAACAAATTACAAATGAAACATGTTGTCCGTTTTTCTTAATTTGTGACTTGTGTGTGTATGTGGGGGGGGGGGAGTCACAACTTCACAGATGTCCAATCCTGCTAGTTAGACTCTAGTCTGAATACACATCATATATATCTCTCACCTATTTGTCAGCAAATGAGTCCAGTGCACAACCTTAGGAAGTCTGAGGGTAAAAGTACTGATGGAGGGCCGCAGCGTATCATCTTCCAATTCCCCAACCCTTACGTGTAAGTTACTTAAAAGTCTTAGTAATTAATAATTTGACAGTGCCATTTATAATAATAATTAGTAATAAATATAATTTACATAAACTTCAGATTATCAAATAATGCAATAGTTGTGTTTCATAGAAAAGGCTGAGACAGTTGCTATTGCAAGAGATATGTATCTGTATCAGTTGGATACCAATGTAAGACTCAAATTTAATTTTTAGTTTGACACTACAGGGCCGCAGCAAGTAGGGTACATTGGCGGGTCGCGGGTTCTGCACCCCTGCTGTAGTCGGATTAGAACAGATAGAAAGAGAAGCGCTCAGAAAATAAAGAAAAAGTTTTTGCAGAATTTAAGCATTCCATATATCAAAGTAAATAGATTTTTCGTCTTGAAATTTTATATATTGTAATCAGTTTTTCATTCAGTTGCTAACTGACATGAACTAAGACAATGATAATTAAAATCAACATAAATATTTTTTCTATGGGTTTATTAATTTTCGAATGATTCATTGGAGAAAGTCTATTTATTTCAAAAATAAGATAAAGAGAAGAGAACTTTTTTTTTCTAATTGATTAAAAACAACTCAGAATTGTACTCCATAATAGATTTTGATCGTTCAGCCTTAACTAGTCCTGTGTTTATTTGGAACTCGGAGTCTCAACAGCCATGGAAGCTCGAATGGGAAATATCCCTCTACACTTTTATTGAAAAAATCTCTTCTTAAAACTTCAAATTACTTACTGTCAATCAAACCTTCAAAGTATTTTTTACTCAAAACTCATTACATTGTAAGTAAAATAATGTTAAGGTATCAAAGTCTTCTTATTTTATATTTCTTTCTAATCAATGTACCATTCCAGTACTGATCAATATTCCACTAAAATTCATTTCTTTAATTATTTTTTTATCTCTATATCAAATTATAAATTATATATAATTATCGATATTTCAGATGATGCCGGAATTTTGTGCTTTTTTTTAAAATACAGGGAGTCGACAAATGATTGGAGTGGTTTCATGATTATAGTGTGGGTGTATTATGTAACCTCATCAAAAAATTGTTCAGAGACATAGAGAAACTCTCCAAATTTTTGTTCCATTTCAAAGATGCTCGATATGTGCACCGCTAGTGACACTGAACACATCAACTCTGTAATCAAGTTCGTTCCACACTCGATATAACACGTCCCTGTCAATTCCAGTAAAAGCATTGCAGATTCGAGTCCGCAGTTTGGCAAATCAGCCGGTCATGGTGGCACAAACACTGTATCTTTCACGTATCGCTATAAAAAAAGGTCGCATATCTCTATCAAAAGTAGTCCGTAATCATCATTCCCCGTATGACCAATCCATTGGTTTCGCAGTGTAGTTCAAGAAGTCCGAACGCCATGATGGAAATGTGGCACAGAACCATCTTGTTGGAAGATGATGTTTGCCAGGGCCTCCACGTTCCCCTGATTTAACAAATACATCAAGCAAACATAAAAATAAAAATAAAACAAAAATTAATTTAAAGTTTAAATTCTAAAGAATATGTGCAATATAATACGTGATGAAACCATAATACTGCTGTCACAACGTACTTCCGAATTTGTTTAATTGTTCCGAACGTACGCACACACTGTTTTTTTAATAATGTAGATTTCACTTATTCCTAAGTTAATAATTACCTTCATTAGACCTAATACGAGTATAAACATATAGCCGTCCATAAGGCAGCTATATGTTTATATTAGGTCTAATGAAGGTATCTACTGCATCGTCTATTTTTCCAGCTCAGGATGTCATTATATCACAATTTTGCCGACATGTTGTGCGTAGGCGATAAGGAATCGAGTAAGTCGGCGAAGAAAGGGATTGGAATGAACAATTGAAAAACTTTTATAAGTCCAAATGACCCGAAGAGGAATGGAAGAATAGAGAAGATGGAAGAAAAGAATGAACTCTCACATACCTGCTTAACTTTATCCAACGGCAAGTACGAAAAAGATTTATATATATATATATATATATATATATATATATATATATATATATATAGCCAAGCCGGACAGCTATCTGAAACTTAAAATCCCGATACAAATTTCAGAAAACTGTTTCTGTGAATGTACGGCTTCTAATTACATTCACTTCATCAGCGGCATCTGGTGTTAAATTTTGAAACTAAACTAAAATTTGGAAATCACTAAAACGCATTATTTAGAGAAATTTGCTCTTTCTTATTGTAAATATTCTTTTTTAAGTTTTTTTAATTTTATATCTTTTTTTAATTTCTTTTATATAATATACTTTTTTGCTTTTTATACTTTTTTTGTATACATATAAATAATAAAAATAAAAATAAAAATAAAAATAAATAAAAATTAAAAATTAAATAGATGACAGTTATCGAGTCAAACTCAAAACTTCCTGAAATAAAGGATTTAATTTTGAATTGTCATAAGATAACCTAAATGATTATAATTTAACAAATCCTATCTTGAAGAATAAAATGATTAAATAAAATTATGAATAATTTCAACTTTATATTTTTTATAAATTTGAAATTTAAATTTTTTCTGAAATTATAAAATATATGTATTTAAAATTTTATTTGGAAAATTATTATTTGTAAATTCATTGATAAGATAATTCAAATTATCTAAAAAATCATGTAATTTAGAATTAGTAATAAGATATCTTTTGAGTTCTTGTATGAATATATTTTTAAATAAATTTAAACTCACATTACTTGTAAATTTATGAAACCTAATTATTTTGAATGGAAATAAAAATGTTTTATTAAATAATTTAATATATGGAATTTGTTGATGATAATATATTCGTAAATCTCAAAAATCAAAAATTCAGAATTAATATTAGTTTGTTGTAAGTTAATAATATTTTTATAAATTTTGTCTTTTATATAATCAATTTGAAAGTTAGTATTAAAAATAATCAAATCATTTATATATCTATAAATTTTAAATTGGAAAGGGGAATTAATACAAAATTGATATTCGTAAGCCAATAAAAATAAATTAGCAAGAATGCTACTATAATTTACTCCCATTCCAATACCTTTGATTTGGGAATATATTTCATCATCAAATTCAATATAATTATTATATAAATTAAATTGAAAAAAATTAAGAAATTTTTTAATAGAAATATTAAATAAATTAGTTATATTAAATTCTGAAATTAAAAATTTTATTTGTTGTAATAAAGAATCTAAAGGTATATTTGTAAAATTATGCATCATTCGAGTTTGGCCATCCAATATATATACTTTTATTTATTTAAATTATAAAATTATGTATTATTCTACATTCTTTTTATTTTAATCTTACTTCCTTTTACAAAGATTTATGTATAAATATATTTGAATGTGGGATCGCAATAATTCGAAAATTTATTTAGATAGTATTATAGGATCTTTTGAACTAGTATTATTATATGCTGTAAGCTCTGTACGTCAACTATTGATCGCTATCTATGAGATATTGTTAAACAGACAGGGAAATGACTCAAAATAGTATGATATAATTGGATACATCTATATCAACTGCTGCCTGCACATTATTTTCTAGATAAAATGGCTGTAAGTCCATCATTAGGTTTATTCTTAGGTGATTAAATGTAATACAGTCGGACCTCTATTTAACGAACCTCTATTTTGCGAATTTCTCTATTTTGCGAACTTTTCTTTGGAACCAAGAACATTTTGCGAACTTTTCTTTGGAACCAAGAACATTTTGCTAATTTCTTCGTAAAATAACCTCCAAATAGCGAAGTCCATTTTCTATTTAACGAACTTTTTCGTGGTAGGGGAACACGGGGCGCAACGGGGTACCAAGTTGAAAATATGTTTTAAAAATACAAAAGGATTAATTAAGAGAGCTGCAAATATTTCTATGAATACATTATAATTTAATAATCACAAAAATACAATGCTATTGTAAGAAAACAAAAGAACAATATTTTTTTTTTCAAAAATAGAAAATTATGTCATTTGCCCCGTTCTGCCCCGGGTATGGGGCAGAACGGGGTGGTAAGGACAACTAATTATAAAGACATATAAAACAAGTGGAAATGCAGATAAAATAAGTTTGCTCTATATTTAGGACCTATTTAATTTTAAGTGACTAAATACACTACAGGTTTAACTTCGGGCTTCATTGATTGTGTCCTTTTCGTTAGCCTACTCACAAAATTCGCACACTAGGACAGCCTCATCGTCGTCGGTATCTATTCCCGCACAGGAATTGTGCGCCCATTTTTTGCACATGGAACAAGCGATCCAACCTTCAACTGACTTTGAGTAAAATTCATTGCAATACAAACATTCACAGTCAGAATCCTCAGAATCCTCAGAATCACTCTCGTTACTTTTGGGTTGTCTTTTCAGTTCCTTCTTTTTTCCATTTATCTTCAGGCACTTTCCTTTGTTTTTCCCTGTCTTAATTTTATTCTCTTTCTTAAATAGTTTTATCCTTGCTCTTTCTTCTTTGGCAAAGTTCTTTTCCTCTTTATCCTTAATAGCGGCTTCTAACTCCTTTTTGTATGGAGAATCTGTTAAGACAGCAGTCTTCCCCCTCTTCCGATTCGTCCTTTTTGCGCTTTCTGTAACTTTTGGAATAGGCATTAAAATTTCAGGTGAAACATGAAATGAAGAGGCCCTGTTGTCAGTTGTCATCCAAGAGCACCCAGGAGTGGCACAACTAGCCTCATTAAATCGGACCTTCTTAGCCGGCGTGTCATCATGAGAGTTGGCTAAAACCTCGCCAGCTTTATCATCCAACCTGATACGCATATCGGTTTTAATTGGTGTGCTAGGCGAAGGCAATTCCAATTGTTCAGCTCCAGATATGATCACCTTATCACTTGAAGGCCTACCAAGTCCGATGTCAGTTGTGTCTGCTGGGAGAAAATCGGCGTCGGTGAATATGGATGGGTCAGGTGGCCAGATTCCTGTAGCTTGGAAACCATTCATAGCAGTTTTCATTGTTGCGCTTTGGATAAAAGCTGATCCAAAAATCGTTGAAATTTGAAAGAGAGTTACGACTTTCCCTGGGTTGCTTCGTATCCATTTTCGAATCTCATCACTGTAATGAAGACTTAGAGGCTTCATAAAAGAAACATCAAGGGGTTGAAGTTTGTGAGAGCAATGTGGTGGTAGACATAGCAACGAAACGCCACTCTCCCTCGCGCAGTCTATAACCTCAAGGTTCTTGGTATGTGTTGAGTGGCCATCTAATATAAGAAGAACTGGGAAGTCTTTTGATGCCTTAGAAAATTCCACAAATTTTCGAAACCATGTATGAAATGACTCAGCAGTCATCCATCCAGTGCTGTGCACTTTAGCCCATCCTCCTGGTGGCAATCCTAACTCAAATTCTTTCTGCTTCTTCTTTCGAGGAAAAATGAGCATCGGGGGCATGTAAATTCCGCTTGCCGACATACAAACAAGACAGGTAACAGTTTCGCCCCTTTCTGCGGATGTTAACGCTCCGACTTGACGTTTCCCCTTGCAAGCTACGATCTTCGATTGGTTTTTAGGGTTCACTGAAAGGCCTGTTTCATCGCAATTAAATATTTGAGAAGCCGTTAGTTTGTGCTTGTCGAGTAAATTCGTTAGCAACGAAAAAAACCTATCTACACTTACTTTATTAAAGCCCATGGCTCTTGCACCAGATGTTGCTTCGGGTTTGCGAACAGATAAAGTAGGATGTCTCTTAAGGAATCCATTGACCCAATCTTGGCCTGCCATTCCATTTTGAAATCTATGCCCAATGCCATTTCTTACAGCCAACTGATAAGCTAAGCTACGCAAGTCTTTCAGTGTTAGACCGAATAACCTAGCTTCCATAGCTTTTAAATAGTCAACGAGCTGAAGTTCCTGCTCTTCCGTAAATACGGTTTTAAACTTTCCAGCCGTTTTGTCAATCTTGCAGTCAGGGTTTTCCCTTCTTTTTCGAACGTATCTTTCTAGAGTAGACTGGGGAACATCAAATTGGTTCGAAGCCTTCAAATACCCAGATTCGCCAGAAATAACCGCCTCTACAGCATTATTCATTGCCTCAGTAGACCATGATTGCCTATTTGTTTTCTTCTTATAGTCTCGAACCATCTGAAATCGAAAGAAAAAAAATTAGGGGCGTACTAAAAACGATCTCTTAGTTACAAACATTGCGGGGCAGAATGGGGTACTTCCCCATTCCGCCCCACCCGTTCCGCCCCAGGGACTCGATTCAGTTGAGGGAGGCAAGGTCACTCGAGAAAGTTACGCAAACAAACATATAACTACATGAAACTAAAGACAATTAAACGTACTTTAAGCATATACTAACTATAGTTGTAATGTTAACAAGTATTTATACCTTACCTTGGTTAACAAATCTTCAGAAGTTACAATACAGGAGCAAAAAATCACACAACGACAATCTGACGCACCAATACTCAAGAAGACCAGACTAAAATGGCTGCCGCAGTTGCGCAGTAACAGGTTGTTCTAGTTCTACTTATTACCGCTCGCTGGCAGCACCTCCTTGACACCGAAAAACGTCAAACTTCATTCCGCCCCGCTACCCCGTTGCGCCCCGTGTTCCCCTATCTATTTTTTTTTTCTCCTTGAAATGTTTTTATTATTAATATTCCCTTAGAGGAAATGAAAGAAATGTGGATACAGCTGAGGGAAAAAGAGGAAATTAACGATGATGTGCTGATTGATGATTATCTTTCACTTGATTTTGAAGTTGAAACCTCGGAAACACTAACTGAATCGCATAGTTTGGACAGTGTGAAAAATAAAAACAATACAGTTATGAATTGCGATGAAGATGGTGAAAATGGAAATGATCATGATGAAGAAATCAAAAAACAATTTGAAGAAAATACTGAAGGGGTTTTTGGTGCATTGCAAAGATGCAAGACGTACTATGAACGAAAACACTTTTTCAAAAAGAAAACTCAAGACAGAATTAACAGACATTATTAGTAAAATTTAAGTAGGCATGTGGTAATGTATGCTTTACGTCATTAAATTTATTACCTTTTTAATAATATTTATTGTTTATATATTTTAAATCTGTTTTATGTAATTTTCCATATAACGAACTTTTTTTCGGGATTTAGCGACTTCGTTAAATAGAGGTCCGACTGTACTTTACTTTAAGGATGATCCATAAGATAAATCTTGATCAATGAACGAGAAAAATAATGTGTAGGTACTCTTTGAACATTTTTGTTACTTATTCCATACTCTCTAGTCAGACATACCTATATCTCGAAATACTTCAGTGTTCGGGAATAATTACCCTTCTCTTATTTGACTTCTATGGATTTTCATGTATAGATATTAGTGAATAAAATTAATTTTGGCAGTTGTTTTAGTTAGTTTGAATAAAGAATTCATTCATCAATTGTAGTTCTCTGATTTCCATACATTCTGTTATTGGTCGAGATAGGAATAGTTTATTTACCTTGGAACCTCTTTCAAATGATTTTCCTTATCCAACATAACTATTAACGAGTAAATATCCTTATACATGAAAATGTTTATTTTATTGCCTTCAGAACAACCATTCAGTTATTAATTCGATCACTGAATTCGGTTTTTATGGAGAATTTATCCATGATATTCAGAAAGGTAATGCATTCAGTTGCCAAAAAAAAAAAAAAAAAAAATATACTCTAAAAAATAGGTGAAAGCGACTAGTATCGTTTCTGTTTTGGTGCAGATAATCATCATATCGGTGTATGGAGGAGACGTGATCATCGAGCATACGGCATCACGCCTGGGTTACAATCTCGGGAGCCATCTATTATGAAAGCCGATTTTCCGATTAGCAAAACAAGGTATTTTGACTGCATGCCTGTATATTGACAGCCAATTACATTGCCTTTGATGTCAGCGCTTCCAGAAGCTGTTTACCAGCATGACAATGCCAGATCTTTTGTGACGAGATTTTCTCAACAATACCTTCATGAGGTTCATACCTTTCAATGACCAGCCAGAACCCTAGACCTGTCGCCAGTAGTGCATCTCTGTCTTATATTGGGAAGAAATCATGACCAGAGGAGGATTCATTACATATTATCACATGACCATTATGTTGCTACTGACAATCTAAACACGTTCTTTTGTAATGAAAATGTAATCATTTCTTTATCTTTACACACTCACTGTGCATCCGAAGTTTTCTTGGGGGGAGGGGGTCATCTTTTCTTTTTTTTTTATAGCAGTTGAATTATTTCTTTTATCTGTATATTGCATTTAATTGATTACCAATTACCGATATTTAATAAAGAGGAAAGTAGTGCAATGATTTGATTATTTTTTAATTAAAATTTAATTTGATTATATGTTTATGTGCTATTGATTGAATTTGTCAATCTATTTTTTTATTTTTGAATGTAAACTGGTAAGTTTATTGAAAACTGAATTCGAAGGTAAAATTGAATCTAATAGTGTAAGCTCAATCATAACTCAGTTTGAAGTTTTTGAAGTTGTCTGAAGTTTTTATCTAGTAGTCGTCCCTAAATAAAATAACCGTAACTTCTTCTACTACTTAAACTTATTTTAATAATTAAAAGATATCTAATATTAATTTAAGCATTGCTTAGTTATGTTTTGTTTTTTATTATCACTTGAGTTCATCCAAAATTATATAAAATAGTTTGCTTTTACCTGTAATACCATTCTTGATACTTGTAATATTTACAGTAATGAATAGTAATTATCATCTTGATCGTATTAGCATTGAAATAAAACTTATTTTTAACATTTTTTATTCACTAATATAAAATAATTTTATATGAGTAAATTTTGTCTGTGTGTTCCAGCTATGCAAAGAAAATTAAGGATACCATATTTAAATTACATACATTGCTGGCCATTAAAAGTGCATCACCACGAAAGACAAGAGCTATCAAAGGCATATCTATTTTACAGAATTGTATTGAAAGTACAATGGTGAAATGATTACAATTACAGCCCGGTGCGATTTGCAAAACATAAAGATATCAGTATATCGTTTAGTCACTTAGGCGGCAATAACATCTGCTACATTGCCCAGCATAGAGAGGAAGAGACGTTAGATGTTTGGTGTAGGTCAGTCCATACGGTTTCGACACGGTGCGAAAGTTCATCTGCAGTAGTTGCGTTTATCCTGTGGTGTGCCAGTCGTTGTGTGATCATGGATTAGATGTATTCAATAGATGACAGATCCAGTGAATGCGCTGCCCACAGAAGAAGTTGAACATGGTAGTCATCGAGGAATTTTTGAACGTTTCCTGCCACATGCGATTGCGCATTGTCCTGTTGGTAAGTGGTCCAGCAGGCCCACGTGACTGCACTATCGCATTATCGCGGAGGGATAACAATAGGCTCAGAATGTAATAGTGGCTATTCAATGTATTGGTAATGCATACTAGGCTCGAAAGAGACTGGAAACCAATTGCTGCCCATACTATAATGCTAGAAGTCTGACCAGTATGGTGATGCATAGTGCTGGACTCACTCAGTCTTTCGCTGCGTTGCGACCACCATGATGAGGCAGAATGAAGAGGGATTGAATGAAGAGGAAAACCATTTGTCCCTCCATGACCGAGGTTCTAGGCATCATTGCAGCCGCACACGCTTGTGTTGTACAGACGAATATATTGAGGTTCACATTCAACATGGTTAAATCTCAGGTTGATATATTATCACAGAAGGGTACTGTGTATTCTATATATGTATATATATATATATATATATATATATAGAATATGTACGAGCCTGTACTAAGAGTGACAACACTTACTATAATGCTTCTCATGAACTTCAAACAGGTCATACTTATTAATTTTTCAAGTTCGAATGCTTGCTAAAGCGAGAAACCATGTTGTTAGAAAATGTAGAGTCACTCTTGATTGCTTCTTCTTCAGTAGCTGTTGTAATAACACATTCTCTGTACAGAATATTTATCATTATGGATCTAAGGTATTTGTAATTACCGTATTTGTCGGCGTATAATATGCACTTATTTCCTTAGCATTTAAGGTTGAAATTCTATCCGTTGTTTACGAGTATACTACTTTTATTTTAAATTTTAAGTTCTTTTATTCAAACTTTCTTCTTAAAATTAGGATGCGTGTTTTACGCCGGTAATTTTATATATTCTGTTTTAATGTTTACTGCATTTCTTTCATAACCACCAGGGTTTTCGGTTTTTCTGTTATTGCCGCCATGGTTCTCCCTTAGCTTATGATGTATTTAAACCTTATTCCTACATCGGTTTTGACATTCTGCTGATAAAGGTTCGTCCGGCATCGAACCGAAACGTCTGTAAGACGTTTGTATTTTATGTTATTTTAGATCTTTTTAAGTTTGCAAGCTTTGTTGTTATAATAATTCTCACACCACACGTTAATCAAATATTTATTATTTTTCTTAAATACTGCCAATAATCTTTTTACTGTCATATCTATCTTTACCACTTCTTAATTAATTTTTTTCTTGGATAAATGAATGAGAGAATGACTGGTTTATTAAAATTGATAAATGAGGATAAAAATATCTTTGTTCCCTAAGTCGTTTCAAAACTGTACATAACTAAAACTGCTTACCTTTTTTGAAAATAATTTTCAATTCTTTGATATCCTTACCTTTCAATTCTGTTTGTAATAAGCAAATATCTTTTACTAAGAACATAAATTCTACCAGTCCTCGACTATGAATGCAAGAGCCTAATAAACATGACAGGGTTACAACAACAGATCTTTAGTTTCTTCATCAAATTGTAGATGGCGTTTCATTACAATGTAGAAAAAAATCCTCGCAGTAATCATCATTAACCTACACCATTTAAGCTGATATTAGTTATAAAAATTTAAATGATGTAGGTTAATGATGATTAGCACATGATGATGCATATATATATGTGTGTGTCATGTGCTAATGATGTGCTAATCTTTATTAATCTATATCATTTATTAATGGTTTTATTATTTAGAATTATCGTTTCTTCTGAAAAAAAATATATAAGCCATTTATATTCTGTATATATATTTACATAATTCTAGTTCATCCATTCCACGCACTCTACAGCAAAAACTACTTATCGGAATGGCACTAAATTTGCAGTAAGTCGTAGTAACACCATGGGAAGGACATTCATTGAAAATAAAAATTGGTTGCAAAAATCTCCATCGTGAGCGTTTGTAGGTGTATATACTGACCATGTCAATATAGTATAGCACTGATATAGGTACAATCAAGTCACAACAAATTCAATATGTTGACCATCATTATCTGCTACCATCTGAAATCGCAGAATAGCATGTTAACTGAAGAACGCAAGGTGCCCTGGAAATGTTAATCACTTAATATGAAACAAGACACTGACGTTGTTGGAGTGCTGGAATCACATTGGGAAGCCATAGGTTTATTAAATAGTATACAATGGTCACTTGACATTAGAATAAATAAATACACAGGCCTGCGAAATTGAAGTTTTGGAAAAATACAAGAGAAGTTGTTGCTGATTTTTATGTTATTTGGTGTGCTGATTTCGAAAATGACCTTCATTTTTTTCCATCACGTCAGGATTTTTTGTCAAATCGATATCGATATTTTTGCTAATAAAGAGATTCTCTCGAACAATTTGGCATGTACAATCTGGTACAAGTGGTTTTTAACCATTTAAATCTACGTAAAATAATATATTATAATCGATTCTTGTTGAGGCAAATTGATTTTTCATCAATCGATTAATTTTTATAGGTTTAAATCAAATGATGGTGCAGTTTCTAGAAGAAAATCACCAACATACTATTTTAATTTGTTTTTATTAATGTAACTTACATAAAATAGACGATTGACCAAGAGGAGCAAATATTATGTGTGTACATGAAAGTTTGAAACAAATTTTAAACTGAGTAAAAAACAAAACAAAACAAAACAAAAAAAGTTTCTATTTAAGTACGTACTCTTTTTCATTGGAGACTTCTTTTTGACTTTCGTCTTTTATGTCCAATCTAAAGCCTATCTCGTGTTAACATCCAACAGTAGTCGGCGAGCATGTTCTTGTCCCAATATAGAGCGTCTTCCTTGATATTTACGCTCCATATCTTTGATGTCTTGGTGGAACCTTTCGCCCTGTTCTTCGCTGACTGATCCTAAATTGTCGGGGAAAAAGTCCACATGTGAGTGAAGGAAATGTATTTTGACACTCATGGAGTAACCCAACGCTTGAAATTAGTCCAGCATATTCATAACAATTGCTTTACAGTCAGGATCCTGGTAATTACCCAGAAAGTTACAGACGACATCTTTGAAGGCAACCCAAACTTCTTTTTCCGAGTGTCCAACTGGTACAGATGCCTACTGGCTTCCGTGATGAAGAAGGACAGCTTTAAGGCTCCTTTTCGATGAATCTATAAACAGCCTCCATTCATCTTTATCGTAGGTGATATTAAATTTGCTCATCAATTCGGGAACATCAGAACAATAGACCAGGTTCCCCTCTTCCTCAAAGGACTTAACAAATTCCTTTCCTCGATTCCTGTACCAATAAAAAGACGTTCCTTTGGCCAATAAGTTTTTTCTTTCAATCTGGAGCCCAACAACTCAGCTGCCTGTTTCGAAAGGCTCAGATCTCTAGTCAGATCATTAAGTTCAACCTGAGAGAAGGGCTGAGGTGAATCGCCTCCAGAGGGCTTATATTCGGTATCGGAGCCTTGAACTTCTGGATGTTCCAAGTTTCACTGCACATGAAAGAAAAATTCAGACGAACTTAAAACTTTCCAGCTCGAGAAAAATAGAAGGTGACTGTCGATTACGCTCGTTCCTGCGAGGTCAGCGAACCAAGATAAGGATCTGAGGTAAGGATTCGCGCGACGCTATTGGTAGAGAGAGATTGGGATGGGGAGGGAGGGAGGCAGAGGCGTCACTAGGGTTGGTGTCACCCAGTGCGGTGGCTTGTAAAATATCTGTTCAACCAAAAAAAAAAAAGGAAAACCTTATAAAATTATATGTTCCAACAAAAAAAAAAAAAAAGAAAGAAAACCTTGTAAAAGCATTTTGGTGTCACCCCTTGTGATGGTGTCACCCGGTGGGGTCCTCACCCCCCACACCCTCCTAGTGACGCCACTGGAAGGAGGAACGGCGTCACAGGAGGTACCAGGAGGGGTATTCTGTAGGTTTCAACACGATAGAATGTTAGTCAGGCAGGGTGGGAAGAAATTCAATGCTGAAAAAAAATTTTTATGGTAAATTATCATAAAAATCCAAGTAAAATTGAATTTTTCAAGAAAATGTGACGTGATACAAATTTTTCATTACTTTTTTTAATATCAGCACCCAAAAATACATAAAGTTCAGCTATCAATTCTCTTGTATTTTTTTCATCGCAGACCTGTGATATTTATTGTAATATAAATACAAGATATTAATATAAAATAAATACACACATACGTTTTAATAAATAACTATATTTGCTCATTTTCTTAATTGATTGAAATCCTACGTCTTTCATTTCTGGAATTTATAAAGTATCACTTTAATTTTTATAATTTAGTTTTAGTTTCATTTAAATAGAAGAATTATATATTTAACAATATTTAACCTTGTTTTTTTTTTTTTTTTTTTAAGATTTTATTGGGAGGTGATACCTGAATCCCTTCAAGATCGGTTCTTTCCTGCTGTGATAACTAATTTCCTCTACAACATAAACTAAGGGCTGCACAATGAATAAACAAAAACGCCATTCTGGTCTATTATCAGAGGGAATCGGGAACGGTCTTTTGTTCTGCTTGCGACTCATCAGCCCGATCACTTACCAATAACAAACCCAGAAATTATTGCAAGGGCAATATAACCAATATTAGTTAACCCATCCTTTCAGAAGCTTAACATAGCAAACATGGGAACCGAGTTTTAATATTTTTGGTAGCTTGTATATTTTTGGTAGCTTAGTTTACGATTAAAATATATATCATAACATTTTTTAATAAGTCAAGTGAAGTTTCGTAGTTAAGCTATAAATGTCAATTACCCACACAAATAACAGAAGGAATCTGGAGGATTGAAACACGTCCTTGACATAATGGTGAGAATCAATCACAAAGAAGTTGTGCAATAATTTAATCACTAGACAAAAGAGAATCCAAGCTTCCGTATACAGTTAATTTCAACTCTGGTGTACGTTTCTCAGAATAGTGCTATATTCGTGACTTGGATACTATCTATAACTACTACTTGGCTGTTACTCTGCTTGGCTACTACCAGTCTTAATTTGTTTACCAGTCTCTAAGCTTCCCTGTAGCCTGCATACATTTATGTAAAATAGCAAAAATAAAAGTGTTGGGAGAAAGAGCTATGTAACTAACTGTGACAAATTAGTTCGGATATATCAATATATTTATTAATACAAAGCGTCATCACACTGTAGGTGATAGCAAAATTCTGATAGCATATTTCAATTCAGCGTGTCTTTCCATGTGAGAAAAATTATGTTTGCCACTACTATTTACATAATGTGCAGTTACAGTTTGAAGAGTTGTTTATGTTTGGATTATAATCTTGAAAATAACTCAGCTGAAATTGTACTAAAACCAGAAGATAAGTGATGATGACTCCAAGTAACTGAAAAAAAGAAAAAAGAAGATAATAAAATGATAATTTTATCCCATGTGATCATAATTTTTAAACTATGACATCTTAGAATCGATTTTTATAGAAGAGAAAAAATGTAATAAGTTCGATTGATGTTTTCACGATTTCAATGATCTACTATGGTATCATAATACCCTGTATTAAAGCTCCAGTTGACAGTAAATTTCTCAAATCTCCTTAAATTAATTTTCATAGTCTAAAAATTTCTTGAAATGAATCATGTAAAATATAAATCAGAGGATTGTATTCCATTAATTTATTAAGAAATTTAATAACTTAATTACAACAATCAAAAGATTTTGAAATTTAAGAATAATTAAAAAAATATGAAATCCTAGGAGAGGATTGATTAACAAATAATAAAATCACTTTTCGTTAATGAAATATTACATTTTTAACTTTATTTTATCTACTTTTCAAAATTATTAATTTTTATTTTTGAAAATATTATTATAACTTCTAATACCAATGATTACATGTTATTTTAAACTCTTCTTATAGTTTGTATAATGTTTTGATTTTGTTTTTGCTGGGGATACTTGGAGCAGAACCCCAATTATAGACAGAGTGGCATGTAATGAAATAAATAAAATGGCTATAAAATTCATGCGCACTTTATTGGGGTATTTTAAAATTTTTCCCAAACACTATTTACACAAGTGATATTTATTATCACACTATATATTGAAAAGATTAACACTTTAGTTGCACTGGTTGAAAGTTACTAAGTTCGCTAATCTTCTTACAGAAAGATTTCCTCAGGTATCACAATAGTTTCACTTTCATACAAATTTATCTGAAGCACCTTAACTGATTATTTAATAATCTTAACTCACTGTTTAATTTAATATGCATAAATCACACTGGTAACTAGTTCACTCGTAATCACCTTTTCACTTGTATATAATTTAAAACTAATTACAACACATATCTGGCATTGTAATTCAGTTGTATCACTTTTACATGATCACTAATATTCACATATTTAAATATGAACTTGCTATTTTGATTTAATCACCTTATGTGAAATAATTAGAATTTATTTCTAATATTATAAGTCATGTTCCGCACTACACTAATAAGGCTTCACTTCATTCTTCAAATTATCGGGTATTTGGCCTATCCAAAATAAAGAAATAAAGAGTTCGCTACTTACAAATCGAAGAATTTTGTTGACTTCACCTTTGAAGTACTCTGCGTTGCTTCGTTGAATCCACCTCGCTTTGTAGATTCCATGCACTTAAATTCTGAAGCACTTTTAATCCTCGAATCACTGAGTTGAATATGGCGGGCTCCACACTAACCATATGATCGGTCGTTCCCACAATGCTTCGGGAGAACAATCTTGATCTTTGAATATTTCAAACTTTAATTTCCTAAGGTTCGTTTCTTCTTACACGGAACGTTATCAAATAATTAGAGTTCGCACACTTAACGTTGAAACTTCTCGACGTTAGTATCTTCTCGAACTGACGTAAGAATTCGTTGAACTTAATATTACTTCCTATAGTTCAATACTGCTTATTTAATTAATAACCTATTTAATTTATGGAACGTTTAGTTTTCTGTTATAATATAATATGGTATTTACTACCTTTAAATCAACAGGATCATATTTCAATTATTCGCGCACTTGGAGAATAATTTCACTTAGGCAGTTCTTCAACACGGAGCGTTCCACTTCGTCAAAGGGTTCGGCTTCTCCAATAACTTCGTTATTCAAAAATAGTTCATATAAATATGAGACGAATTTCCTATTTCACATATTACATTGGCTTCAATATTCCATAACTTCTTGAGGTGTAATTTCACACTAGTATCTCTAATTATCTTTTTGACTAGCGAAATCTTCTCGAAATAATTATTTAAATTATTTCTACTTAATGAACCGGTAATTTCAAAGTTCCTTCGGACGATTTAATACTTCGTGTTCTAAATACTTCTGTTCGTGTCTTCGTTTCACCAAACTTTTCCTGTCCTGGAATTCGGGTTCAATTAAATCAACACCGCAATTTGCTTCTATTGGAATTTCGTATTCGTCTTCATCTCCTTCCGTTGAACTTTAAGCTCTGTCCGCTTTGTCTTGAAAGGACTCATTTCACTTGAGTTGAAACTTCATTCTGCCTAATATCCTAGTCTCTTAGTTCGGTCCATCTCGAACTAAATGTTAACGGCTTCGGGATCTGTTCGTTCTCGACTAGCCACACATTCTCGTGTGTAATCCTGAATTCAACTGAACTCTCTCTCACCTCTCACTAACTCAATCATTACGTATCATTTCTTTATAACGTCACTTAGGCTTTTCCACACTTGCCAAAAATTTACATATTTAAATTTTCCATGGATCACTTCCATTTTAAATAATAAAAAAAATTCTTTCAAGCATTTTAATAAGCTAATTATATAAATAACTTCAACTTAAAATAATTAAATTATTTTTTATTTAAATAATTTAATATATCGCAGCAGTTTTCGTTGTAATTCTGTTATTAAATTTATTAATGTATTATGCAGTCTTCTGATTTATATGTTACATCATTTATTTCTTTTAAAATTAAGTTGTCCAGAACAGACATTTCACTTGAATTGGCTTAGGCTTAACACACTTGATTGTATTACCAAACATTTCTTAAAGAAAACCTTTAAGAAGAATCAAGTATCAATAGTTGTTAAATTAAATAATGTAATAAAATGGAAAGCCACAATACAACATAACACAAATCCATAAATAGTGCGATAGAAAGATTCAATACACTATATGATATAATAGGCACAAAAGGCTGTGAACTAGATAATATGTGAAATCAAAGATGCAAATTCTTAAAGGGGTTTTAACATATTTGTAGGAATGATTCAGTAAGCAGAAATTAGATCAAATTAGGTGACTACTCAAGAACCACTGCACTGTTGGAATGTTAACCGATATCCGATACAAATACAAGAATTTTAGCTAAAGAATCAAACACTTTTAACAAAATCTGTTGGAAAGCTACTTTCTCCAAACAGTAATAATTGGAAAGTTTAAGAACGCAGACTACATCTACATCCAAAAGATTTCTTGTTACTATTTCTGAACATTTGTAGTGTCTTAGAATTGATGTGTAGTATAGTAGAAAAATTATGTAGAATTCACTCATTGATCAATTGAAGAATTTTTTAGTGATTTTCTATTACTATTTGGATAAGATATTAAGAATCTTCCAGTTATATCTTAAGAACTGAAGCACCGATCAACATCAATCTATTTTCTTTAATTTAACTTAAACAAAAAGAAAATCGCTATTATATAGTAAAAATTTAGAAATTAGCGTGAAATTTGGATATCTAATGTCAAAAGTAATGGAGAATAAAAATGAGAAGCGCTGTCATCGGTGAACACAAATCAATCACAGCAAAAGTGGTATGTTTGAGGAGCTATCGGTAAAGTGAAGGAAGATCAAATTCAGATATAGTAGAAGGATAAACGTAAAAGGATAATGCGTTCTTCGGATGGTGGATAGATTGTGAAACTAATTTCGAAATACATTGTCAGCTTTAAAGGATCTTAAATTTTTTTTTTATTTATTTAGATGAATATCTAAGTATTCAGTTGTGTCGAAATTTTGTTAAAATTCTGTTGCTGTATCTTGACATTTTAACCAAAATATGGTTCAAGAGAAAGTTTTGTTAAATAGATAATAAAAAAACGCTCTATTAAATTTCTTGTTTAAGGGTTTTGAGTAATTTTAGATTTCTAATTGGGGTTCATAAATACCCTTTTTAAATGATGTGCCAAAATAATAGTTCATTAAGCTATTTAAAGAACACTGCAATACTCTGCAACAAACTTCATTATTAAGATCTTAACGTTCTTGATCAAAGCAGTACTTTAAAAAAAGAAAGAATAAATCAGTAATTCTCAAAAAAAAAAAACATTTATAATGAAATGACTAATCACGATATGTCCATTTTATTAGTTTGGATATTTTATTATTTTATTTTATTATTTACTTAGAGAATTGAAACAAGAAAAATCATAGTATTGATAAATACGCATACAAAAACTACTAACCGAATTAATTCAACACTTCCTAATAATTTTATTATTTTCCGTTGTCTTTAGTTGTATTCATTATTTGAAGTTACATGAACAATTGGAAGATAACAAAAATCATGATTAGAAGCATTTGAGATATTTCGCATAAAACTAAAACTTACCGTTGTTAAAGTATTTGTATTTACTTGGAAAAGTCCATAAACCGAAAACTGAGGTGTAGATATTGCACATGTATTCAGAAAATGCTGAAAGTTTTATAAGGAAAAAAGACAAGATTATTGTTTAAAGCTATGTTTCTTTTCTTTAAAAGAGTCGAGCTTTCCAAAGATTTCATTTAGTCTACAGCAATTTCTCGTATATACCCGGTGATTATAATTAAACTGATCCTCCTCTAAGCACCCTGGAATGGGTTATAATGAACATATGACAATGACACTTGGTAGATATGCTAATTAGACCATGCAGACGCGATTTTTACTGAAGAAACAAAAAACAAAACTCGTTTGTTCCACCAGGTGGAAATATGGCGGTTTACAGTAGTTACAAAACGCCAGCAGTCATTACAAGCAAACCATTCCGCGAGAATTATCATGGCTCTTGGAAAGAAAGACCAAGGGCTTTTAGTAAAGCTGTTTTATCAGAACGGTAGCAATAGCTATGCTGCAGTAAGATAGATTTGCCGATTGAAAGGAATACGAAGAGGACCCATGTCAAAAAATAGGTTAAAGAGCATTATTATGAATACTGCGAAATTTTATATCTCATGTAAGATTATTACGAAATTTGAAGAAACTGGGATATTTGAGTATGGAATCAGGGAGGATAGACGTTGTTAACGAAGTTGCTATGACTTTGGCTGACCGTCAAGAACGTGCCCAAAGTGCTTCATCCAGTGCTCGAGCGGTGGCAAGTGAATTCTCCATCCATAGTCCACTATTCAAAAAGTTCTGCGGTCCATTTTACACTAGTACAAGATTCACATGATGAATCTCAAACCTCAAGATCCGCAGCAAAGCACTGATTTCGCCTTCGGTTTTTGGCAGATAATGCTGTCGATAACATTTAGTCTGGTAACATCCCGTGGACTGACGAGGTGCAATTTGCGCAAGGTAAGTAATACCTTGCCTGAGCACATATTCAACAACTTCTGTACTCGTCGTTTGGTAATAACCTTTTCTTATGCTCTTCGCGCTTCAAACGCCATATTTTCGCCTGGTGGCGAAAAGTTGATCTATTTATTTTTTAAGCAACTGCACTAGTTTAATTAGCATGTTATCAAATGTCATTGTCAAATGTTCTTTATAATCCGCTCCAGAGTGCTGAGAGTAGGGTCAGTTTAATTCTAACCACGCAGTATATTAAAAGAATATACTATATATAAATATATACATTCCTTTATACAAAAGACACATTTAAGAATTGAATTACAACAAAATAATGCGAAATGGCAGATTAAACGAAACCCAAAGAAGCCAAAGTGGTACTTAAAATGTTGAGCACCGAATAAATGAATGAGCACGGGCTAATTTTTAAGTACTTCATTTTGTTTGAAACTTCTGAATGATCTACAATTTCTAAAGCCATTTCAGGAAGTCTACAAATTCTCTTATTTTTGTACTAATTGAAGGCTCTAAAACGTCTTATACTTCACAAATCAACAATTTTGAAACCGTGTTTTTGTTTGGATTGAATTTAATATCTTTCGTGATATGGTAATTGATATTTCCAAATAAATGAAAGTTTTTTTTGCTGAAATCATGGAATATCATTCTACTATTATCCAAGGAAATAAAAAAAAGGAAACTCAATATGTTTTTTTAAAACAAAAAAGTTTATTTTAATTATTCTGCTCTTAAGGTAGTTGTCTTACCTGAATCTCGTCTTTCAATGATATTGTTTTAGCATTAAATTCCACTAATACATACTGAATTTCTTTAGCCTAAAATCAGAAAACGAAATTAACTATATAAATTCCATTAACTTTATTATTGTATTTTCATTTAATTTAATTTAAGTCCTTCAAAGATAGGAATCAAATCTTTATTTATTTTTCTATTTGAATAATTTTCTGTTTAAGTGATGGTTGTTGTTTTTTTCTAATGCTCTCGATTCACAACGAGGAGTAATAACTTTCATTAGATTTTTAAGATGTGTTAACCTTTTCCGCCAATCTTAAACAATGACAAATAAAGATGAATGTCTTGCATTTGAACAGATGGATCCAAACAGACAGCAATATTGGATTCCCGAAATTAAGTAATTAAATCAAATAAAAAAAATTTCATAAATCATTTTCCTCCATGTCATTTTAAGTTTCTCATTTCATTTAAAAAAGTGTTTCAATATATAATTCAATTGAACCATAAAGGAATCATGAATCTATTCACTTTCTCATAAAAGTTATTGAAAAAAAAAACCACAGACAATGAAAACGCACGTATGAAAATATGAAACTATCTTATCGTTTTTACTTCAACCCCTGGATCCAGACTTTTCTTAAAAAAGGGTTTTTGCATTAAAATCGACTTTATTATCAGATCACTTAAAAATTCCAGAACACTGCTGTTTCTTGAACACTTCTGCCTGATTTCTTTCCAATATTATTATCAGTTTCTATTAGTCTAGAAATAATTTGACATTATAGTTTTTATTCTTCTTTTCTCCTCCACATTTTATGACAAGTATTAGTTTAGTGCTTTTTCGAAAACTATTGATGTCAAAGCGAAAGTTGACTTCTACATGACTAATAAATCGCTGTAACTTAAAAGAATTAAAAGAATCTTGGAATCGACCCCTCATTCAAAAATTGGTCTCACAACATTGTTCCAAACACACAAACCAATGTGCTGAAATACGTTTCTATTGACTACCATAGCGACATTTTTGTGAGCCTGAAGAAAATCTGTAGACCGCATGGCATTGTTATCACATCACCCGCAGTCTCTACTATACAGAGTCTGCTCAATGGAAGGAAGAAAAAAGAAAAGGAATAAAAAGGTTATGTATGCTATTCAGTGTCTGAATCATAGTTGCTTATATGTAGGAGAAACACGCAGGAAAGCCTCTGAACGTTTGGCTGAGCACCGAAGAGCCATCGTTAATAGGAACAACGAGTACCTTACTTACAGACATCATACTGAATTCAGCCTTGGACTTGATTTGAACTCTCCGGTAATACTGGACGTTTGTGATATTGACTTTAAACGGAAATATATGGAATATATTTTTATTCTTACCATCCCGAATGTATATAATGAAAACACTTCAGTTCCAGCAATTGCTAAATATGGATTGAAAAGGAAAACAACTAAAAACAAACAAAAAATATATGTTTGTGTAATAACCTCTTATGGGGGTTAGATTCTAATGAAAACGAAAAAAAAATTCCAAAATTGTTTTATATTGATTAAAAAAATTTATTTTTAAAGATTTTGTATATGTTTTTAACTTTTTTAATGAAAGAAAATCTTTTCAAAAAATGTTTATATTGTTTAAATTTTAAACATTTTTTATTTTTATTTTTTACTTTTCAATTGCATTTTAGTAATGTTATCCTGTTTTCTTAAAAATCTGCTTGTGCAATTTCCTTATTTGAGAGTTGATTCTAATCAATATTTTTTCAAAAAATTTGTTAGAGATTTGTATATGTTTCAATTTTCACTTAGTTGTATTACTCTGTCCCCTTTTGTGTTTTGGCTTGCATACATTTTCAGGGAAGCCATGAAGAAAGAAAAAGAAAATTATCAACAAGCTGGTTACAGATTTCGCCAAAGCGGCGCTAGTGGAAACAACGTCACCTGCAGGACTCTCGAAATCTAGGAATTTTTCAGACGCATGATGGGAATATTAAAATCTTTAAAATCAGTTTCATTGTAATATCCACACTTGATAATGAATACTCACTTATGTATCAGAAGCTATATTCGTTGTATTTTATTTCTTGTATTTAACCAATTTAAACTACTCAGGTGCACCTGCTTCTATTTAATTACATATTTATCGAATGTTAATTTTAATTCTTATGTCAAAGAGTTTTCTTTCAAAACCTTATTATGTCGAATATTTTTTTTTATTTCGAAAAAATGAATTTTTCCGGAAAAATCGCCGTTCAGTTTTGTCGAAGCAAATAAGGTATTTTTCCAAGAATATCTCACACCCTTCATTATCTCTCTGAGGGGTCAGGGACGATTCTTTTCAATTTAATTATTTTCGACCATTTTTAAAAATGAAAATTATCATTGCTATATTTAGACTTATTGCTTACTATCATTATATATCAATATTTATACTTATTCTCATCTATCAAGACCCTAATTTTAGAATATTATTCCGTATCTTGTGTTTTTACATGAATTTTTATGTTTTAGTTATGACCTTGTTATCTCGAAAACTCGCTATCTCGAATTTTTTTTAGCGTCCCTTCGACTTCGAGATATCGGGAGTATATTGTACTTCAAAATCGATGAAAACAATCTCGAATATCTCTAAAACTTTTGAGGGTTGGCCCCACAATCCATATATATTTTTGAAGTACTATATATGTACTTTCATTCCACAAAGTGGCATTGATTTTATAGAGATATAGGGTATCTAACCTATCTCCTTGTTAGATTTCTTGAAACTTCTAGAAGGCATTTTGTGTGGGCATATTGTATATAACTATACTTTTAGCTCTTACTATTTCAAATTTCAGATGAGTTAATTTTAATTTATTAAATTTATAAAATAAAATTAATTAAATTTATTTATTTTAATTAAATTTTGAAATGTATAAAATTTAATTTCATTAAATTTGTTTTTCCATTATTCAGAAACATTTAAAATTGTTATCTACTGTATTTTTATAAGATTACAAAACAAATAAAACAAATCTTAAAAATTACAAGTAAAAATTAAAAATAAAATTTGAATGAAACTTACCTTATCAGTTGTCATTTCTGTTACAAAACAAACTAAAATTATCCTAGAAATCGAACTTAAACCAAGTAAAATAAGCAGCACCGCTAGTTTATCTGCTTCTGCAAACACTATACATTTGATAATTATATAATATACGTCAATGCATATAAACAATGTGTGAAAAGTAAAAAACAGCAAAAGAGATTGTTGAAAAATTGAAGTTAAATCTTTCATTAGTAAAAGAAGCCTCGTATAAGTAACTAGAAGGGGCTTTAATTGTTTGAGATTCAGTTCTTCTGAAGTTTTCAAGTAATTAATTCTACTTATAATGGCTTTAAAACGATACTGAAATACCCAACAGAAATATACCAAAATTACACTTGGAATCACTTCAGTTAAATATAGAAAACAAGCAGCGAATTTACGGAAGATACTTAAACAATTTTCGAAACTTTCGCCCCACTCAATGCAAATATTGGGTATTAATCGGAGTAAGAACACTATTATTAGAAGAAACAAACTCATGAACTTCGAAGGCTTGAAAGTTTCTTGTAGAATTTTGGCTGAATCTTCAAGTTTTTTCCATTTAAAGAAATAATTGAACAGTTTGGGAACCATCGATATGCTGGTAGCAGTACTTAGAAAAATATACACAGTGAAACTGTAATAAAGGGTGATTAAGGTATAGCTAGTAAATGTTTTTGTTTGTTTGATTTTGTCAATTTCATGTGTGAGATAGATACCAAAGTTGTAGAATAAAACACCCAGCAATAACAATGAATACAATGAATCAAAACTTATCAATTGAATACGAAATTCTCTTCTTTGCCGAATCACTCCCTGAACAGGAAAGATACCCAGAAGCTTTAAAATAACTGCTGTTGGCTTAAAATGTTTGTATACGGATGAGGACCTAGTGTCATCAAAGGAAGTTACTTTTGAAGAAGTTGAAGTTTTCCAGAAATATCTTGCCATTATTCTGAAAAGAAAAAGAAAAATACGCATTTATTTATGCCAATATGCGTAAACTTTTCGCACTTAACACATTGATGGAAAATAAAAACGCAACACCCAGAAGAGGTTAATGTCGAAATATCAGCAGACATAAAGTGAAACGTAATGAACAGACAAATACATGATGACATGTCCAATTTCATCAGAGTGCTCCACCGCGCACAAGATTCCAGCAAAAATACTGCACCTCAGTGTAATTCGAGCACCTGAAGACTATACAGTACAACTTATCAGTGCGCCCATGTGTTTAGAATTCTTCGAATTCATGTCATGTCTGGAAGATGGAATCGTACCCCATTGATGTAGTTATCCGATTTTGAGCGCGGTCGCATATTGAGCCAGAGGAAAACACAATGGCAGTGTCGCCAAATTGAGGAAAAGAGATGACAGAGGTACATCTACAGGGCAGTCAAGATGTCGCGGCAGAAGGAAGGTGATTAACCGCGGAGACCAAGTTCCAGACAGCTCAGATGGACGATTGCATGTGAAGACTAACACATCTGCTCGTTGGCTGTGACAGACTGAACAGATGCAGAGAACATTATCTCACCAGGATGTCCATTCGAACAAACTGCGATCGTCTCCTGAAAGCAGAAGTACGTGCGCCTGTTTTAATGCCTCTCCATACAAGAGTTCGTGAAAGGAATATTTGATTAACACTTCCTACATCCAGAATATCATTCAACCAGTCTGATATCTTTTCTGAGTGTCTAGTCAGATGTGTTGAACTAGCTGATGAATGACCCATGTGGCTCAAACTGCAATGCTATGTAGTATGTCCGTCAACAATCGTGCTCAGCACGGTTAACAGACCTCTGTTCGATCGAGCATGTCTGGAACTGGATTAAACGACATGTCTATCGTGTCCAGCCACTTGTATGAACCGTGCCGATTTCCACCTGAGTGACATTTCTTAAAAGTATATTCAACACCTCTATATGTTGAATGCCAGTCAGAATGCAGATATGCATTACATCAAGGCGCACGCCGTTCGAGTCAAGATGAATGTCTGATAGGAATTTGTTGCGGCTGATAGGAATCTTGATTTCAATCCCAGCGTGGGCTTCAATGTTTTATACTTTCTTATATATCTCTTTCTCTTCCTCTCAAAGACTTGTTCTCAATTCAAATATTGTTTCTGGCACAGGTTAGCCTCTCTCTCTCCTGCTCCATTAAACATTATACAATAAAATATGTGTGCAGTCAAAGTAAAGTATAAAATAAAGCATTATTCACGCCACCAGTAGGGATTCACTGTAACACGTCGAATCTTCTGCACTACTGAAACCACGATATAATAGTTTGGTTTCTGACACTTCTTTCACCAACATGAGCTTTCTTTCCAAATTTCCGCTTACTTCTAGGTATTCAGTTTTCATTCCATCAGTGTATAAAGGGCTAAACGCACTATGTTGTTTTCCTTTACGTATCCGTAAGATAACTGCGTTAGTGGCGTAGTTATTTTTTCAAGGTCACAAAAATTGTCTCGTAAGACCTGACGGAGATCTTCAAATGAACGTTGCTCCACATATGTGGAAAAGTAATGCCCGGCAATCCGATTGTGTGTGAGAAAGAAGAGCTGATCAGAGAGCAGTTACGTATTCCTGAAGAATTTTCAAAGTGGATACCAAGGTCTCCGAACGCATAAGATTCAACTAATCAAATTGAAATACGGGTGGTTATAATTAAAGTTCCCCTTTAATGCTGCAGAATCAGGATTTCTTTTTCAATGCTTTTTCTGCTATTCACAATGATTTCAGCTTTACTGTGGAAGTTGAGAATGAAGGTTTCATCTTTTTTTTGGGACATTAGTATTTCTAAAGATGAACATGGAATGGTTACTAGTGTTTTTCGGAAGTCTACGTATTGGGGTGTAACCCTAAATTACTGTTCATCCTGTCCTCTCTCCTTTAAGGTAAAGTTAGGAGAGAGGACACATGGGGAGAGATCACACATATAATGTAACTTCAAGAAGGGTTTGCAGTAGACTGCAGCGCATCACATGACCAAAACCCGAGGCCAATCTGAGCTTCAGTGTGTGTAGAGTGTTTGTGCTGAATTATTATATGAGATTTTATTGAGTTTTTCTTCCAATGGTATAGTCAGGTTTGTGCTCGAATTTTCGTTGACTGCGAATTTGTTTAGTCAATAGCCCTTTTTTAAGGCATCTTTCGCTATAATTCACTGTGCAAACATGTAATTACAGTAAGCAAGATTATGTACCGGCCACTAGTGTCTTGGGTCCCATTTGGTGGAAATAGCGGTGTGTGTCATCTATCCCATCACTTGGAGAGAGATAACACACCTAAAAAGGGGAGAGATGACACGTGTACTCTCTCCCCTTTTTATTCTTTTTCTTTTATTTTTGTCTATCTTTTATTTTATATTTATAACAATACAATTACAATTTGTATAATTTAAAAAAAAAGTTTCATATAGACTTAAAAAAAATAAAATCTAAAGTATTTTGAAATCTGATAACTGTAAGTGGTTTAGTTTGGAAGTCAGAAGGAAGTGGGAAGGAGACCTTGGAGATATTGTCATATATTGGATTTATTTAAAGAAATTTAGTTATGTTTCTGTTAATATTTATGTATACTAGTCGGCTACCCGTCGCTTCGCTCCGGAAGCCTCCCTTATGTAACGGAAAACAATTTTTTATTTATTAAAAAAAAAAAACACACACACACACACACACACACACAAATTACATCAAGGAAACTAAAACTAAAATTTTTTGATAGCTTTTTTTTTAATTTAATTTTTGATGTCTATATTCTCTCAATCTACGACTGCTTTTAGAACCACCTTGTAAATCATATATCTATGATATATTTTTATTTTTTACAGAGATTAGAATGTAGGCCTAGTGGTCTAATGGCTAAGACGTCTAACTTCTGAGCAGTATTCTACCTAGTAGAAATAGTGCATCTTTCTTTCTTGACTATCTTTTTTTTTATTCCTATTGATAGTTTTCAGTGGTTTTCGAGTTAGAAATAGTGATGGTTTTTGAGTTACAAATAGTGATTTTTCAGTATTCTACCTAATGAAATACTGCTTCTTATTTCTTGACTCTTTTTTTTTTTTTATTCCAAATGATACTTTTCAGTGGTTTCTGAGTTACAATAGTGTTCGGTATTCTATCTAATAGAAATACTGCTTCTTTCTTTTTTGAGTCTCTTTTTTTATTCTAAGTGACACTTTTCAGTGGCTTTTGTGTTTCAAATATTGATGGTTTCTGAGTTACAGATAGTGATTTTTCAGTATTCTATCTAATAGAAGTATCCCTTCATTCTTTTTTGACGCTCATTTTAATTATGTCACTTTTCAGTGATGTTTGAGTTACATTCATTGATGGTTTTTGAGTTGCAAATAGTGATTTTTTTCGGTATTCCAACTCAAAAAAAGAGTGCTTCTCTCTTTCTTGACTCTGTTTTCTTTACTCCAACATCTGGCGTGTATATCCACATATTTTTCAATATCACATAGGATTTGGTTAAGTAAGAATATTTAAAATATTGCAACGTTTCGGCAATTATCGTTCTAATTGTCAGTTTCGAATTACAAATAAACTGACTGATGTGAAATAAATAAACAATCTTGAGATTCAAAAAAAAGATTGAATACATTCCTTATTAATGGGGGAAAGGAAAGTAGATATAAGTCAAAAAACCATATAAAGAGAGTTGTAGTCCCTACGGCCTAATGGATAAGGCATCTGACTTCGGATCAGAAGGTTACAGGTTCGATTCCTGTCGCGGATGTTTCATTGTAAAAATTATTTCTATTTTCCATTCTCTCAGAAAATTGCGCCGGACAGACACACAGACAGACAGACAGAGAAATAAAAGATTTTAGTAATATAGATTAGAAACTTATTTATTGTAAATTTCTGAAATTGAGAAAACAATATTATTTATTGTTTGAATATTTTTTATTTCTCTGTAAATCAGAATTCTTAAAAATTGTAATTTTAATTAATTTAATTTTTTATTAAACAGGTTTTTCCAAAAAACTTTCAAAAATATCATTATTCAACTTAATTTTAGTGTTTCATTTCGTATGTTTTTATAAAAATAAAGTTGCAGCTTGATTTACACAGGTCTCTTAATCATATTCCATTTGCCATCTATCCCCTACTATCCTTGTTATCTATCCCATAGACATTGAAGAGATAACTCAATTTCAAAATTTTTTTTAAATTCTAAAAATAAGAAACATCATTAAAAACATAAAAAGGATAAATCAACAGTTTAAAACTTTCAAACATTTAAAAAATAAGATTTTTAATAAATCAAGGTTAAATATTAACGTGCTATATTAAAATTAACACATTGCCAACAATATTAGCACGAAGAAATCAACAAAAATTATATATAAATATACGATACTACGACGTACGTTTCAGGATCCCGTCCAGATCCTATTTTCAAGTAAACAAAAGAAAAAGAAAAATAAACTACCTGGATTAAGGCCTAAAAATAGCGATGTTTCTAATCTACAACCTAGCGGCCAGATTAGAAAACATAATAAATGTAAAGACGCTATAATACAGGACTATAGACCATATTCAAGCACATTTTTAGTAGACAGGTCCTGATTGTAACTTTGAACCGTTCTAATGACACATGATTCGTAGAATTCTCGTAGGTATCTCAATTTACGTTTACCAAAAACAATCACATTTTCAGAATTTAGCTGATGTCCCGTGCTTTTACAGTGTTTTACGGTGCTGTCGAGTGAATGAACACATAGGAGCAGTCAAAAGCAATAATGAAAACTACAGCACCGTAAAACACTGTAAAAGCACGGGACATCAGTTAAATTCTGAAAATGTGATTGTTTTTGGTATACTGTATACCTTTACAGTATATTTCAGCTTTAATTCAGATGTCTTAACGGAATTTAACATTTTCCCTCTCTGTGCTTAACTTTTGGAAGTGAGTGTAGATTTTGAAGAAGAGAGATGTTGAGATGTATGTTAGATGAAGTATACTTCGGCTCTACCATAGTTTGTATACGATATTCTTGGCGACGAATTGGTTATGATTGTTCTTTCGAGTGAAGATAAGTAAATTCTGATAACTTGTGACTCTAGACATTGCAACAAACAGTTGTCCGTGATTGAAGACACCGTTCTCCAAATAGATGGCAACTTTATTTAGAGTCTGTCCTTTAGCTTTATTGATAGATATCGCATAAGAATGTCTGATTGGAACTCGTCTTCTTGTGAAAGTGAATGGAAGTAGATTATCGCTTGGTTGCATATATATTTGCTCAATATTTTTTACTCTTCTTTCTCCTTCCTTCCTCTTTCTCTAATTGTCCATCTCTATACTCTCTCTTACGGCTGCTTCTTTCACAGTCATCCATGAAGTTCCAGAAATCGCTTCCATATTTAGATTGATGTTATCTCTATGCCTTTCTTGTATTTCTCTCTTTTCTGCAGTCTCTTCCGTTGTCTCCTTAGCTCTTGATCGCCTTTTACGTTCGGCTTCATTTTTTCGATCCAAATCAGTCTGTTGTGATCTTTTCAAACGTTTCCTCTCAATACCTTTGACTCTTCTTTCTTCTGCCTTCCTCTTTCTCTCATTGTCTATCTCGATACTGTGTCTTATGGCTGATTCTTTCAGCGTCATCCATGAAGTTCCGGGAATCGATTCCATATTTAGTTTGATGTTATTTGATGAATTAGTTGAGGAAATCCATATATTACTAAGATTTTAGTATTATTTTATTATTCTGTTTTTTCGTTTTTGCATGAACTCATCATTTGATATCGTGCGCCGAGAGAATAAAACATTTGTGTGAATAAATAAAATTTTTAAGTTCATCCAAGCTCATTGTGAATCTGTCGACTTCCTCGCAACAATAAATCATCCCAACAATTGCGCCGTTTGCATTTGTCGACTTCCACGCAACAATTACCCAGACACACAACAATTCCACCGACAATTACCCTGGCACGCCCTTGTCCATTCTTGAACTGCTGCGGACAATGGAAACAATGTTTTTGCAATTGATGAACTGCGCCGGACAATCGGAAAAGAAAGATTTTATGTAGTAATATAGATTTTATTCGTGTTTGCATGAACTCATCATTTGATAGCGCGCGCCGAGAGAATAAAACAATTGTGTGAACACCTACGATTTTGAAGTTCAACCATGCTCATTGTGAATCTGTCGACTTCCTCGCAACAATGAACCATCCTAACAATTGCACCGTTTGCATTTGTCGACTTCCACGCAACAATTACGCAGGCACACAATATTTCCACCGACAATTACCCCGGCACGCCCTTGTCCATTCTTGAACTGCGCCGGACAATCGGAAAAGAAATATTTTGTATAGTAATATAAATTCTAAAATAGAGGATATGTTTTTATCCCTATAATGGTTCATCTGAAGAAGTCAATTCGCTCAGAAGAGACGGAATATTATGTTTAAAACGTTGCTGTTTCATCAAGAGTATGTAGTGTTAGGGCTGCAGAATAATCTTCAAATTCTATGATTCTTTCTTGGGGAGAATTATTAGAGTATCTCTAATATATTATCTGAATAGACAAAAACGCTGTATTGTAGACAATTTATTCCAACTGATTAATAGAGTACTACACTGCAATACATTAACAATATTAACATAGAACCGACAATAAACAATGGAGAAATAATTGTTAATGGATCTGGGGTTAGAGGAATGTGCAGTTAACTAACGTCAGTCTAGAAGCAGTTCCTTGTAATTTCCAAATAATTTCATTCTTTGTAATTTTTTTATTAAATAATGTTCAGAATCAGATGTTCGTTTGTATGGGAACTGGAACAGATTTGCGTTGTTCGGAAAGATGTTAAGCAGCGCGTAACTGTATATTCTTGATTATTATCCATACTCATCTATTGCTATGCTTGTCGATGAAAGTAATTGAATTTAGAACTACATTTATATTCTATGTTTGTAAGCGCTGTATAAAGATAATAATCAGTGTGTAATAGATAATAATCAGCGTGTAAACAGAAACGGAAATCAAATGGAGTTATTTAATTTGAGTACATACTTCTAGATGTAAACTATTTCCTAGATAAATTCATGTTTTGGATTACCGTTAGGTGATCACCTGTCATTCTTTTCCCTTCATGACAACCATTCGCTTATTAATTTAATCACTGACTTTAGTTTCTAATGGAAAGTCATCAAAGATAATATAATCTGTTGCAAAAAAAGAAACAAAAACAAAACGATGCATCCTAAAATGTAGGATAAGAGCCGCAAAATTCGTAAGTAATTTTTTTTTTCATCTAGATATGCAACTGATTAAAACTTTATCCACAGAGCATGATAAGGGCGCATTCTCGGGCCAATATAATGATCCGTGATGGTGTATATAAAGAACGAATCACACTTCCAGTGGATTTTGATTGCATTTTCCTACCTTGACTGTAACATTGCCTGGCCGGCCAATTCGTGGCCACTATGACCATGTGATGCAGTTTGACTTGTCGTCGGCCTACATGAGGCTGCTTGGACAAACAAATGAATTGCTCGGCATTTAGGTCGGAGCGATGCAATAATTAGACGATTCTGGCAGAAGTGGGTGCTCAAATTTCAGCGACAAGTGGGCAGCGGACGATCTAGAGCGACTATAGGAGAGAGGTGTAAATGGGAGCGCAAATTTCTTCTAGGGTTGCCGACTTCTTTATTTTATAAAACAGAGTAAACGGGGCAGGGAGAGGTTGAGAGAATGGGTAAACCTTGTTGAAGGATACTTCTACAGGGTTTTCAGTTTCATCACCTATCAAGTGAACTTTTTTTTATCGAATGGGAAAGTTTCGAAGTGATCTCGCAATAACAAATTCTTTCTAATCGACATCAGGAGATCTTTTTTTTTTTTTTTTGGAACCCATACAAATAAGGGGTATTTCAGCTGGTAGATGTACAGTTGATAGTATGATTTCATAAACGCTACATTCCATAATATTATAGGCCTGATGCCCATTTTTTTTTTCTTTAAACATTATAACTTATTATTGGCAATAAAAAAAACTCGCAAAAAAATTTATTATTTTTCTTAAATAATAATTCTTGCTGCAGGAAAAAAATAACTCTAAACATCACATCACTTCTTAATTAATTTCGGTTCTTGAATAAGTAAATGAGAGAATAACTATTTACTCAAATGGATAATTGAAGATGAAAATATCTCTATTTCCCCAAGTGTTTTCAAAACAATAAATTACCTTATACAGGTATATTTTACCTTGTTTGAAAAATATTTAATTCATTAACTTTCAATTCCGTCTGTAAGAACCAAATATCTTTTAACAAGAATAGGAATTCTACCTTTACTCGACTATTTACGGTGGAGTGAAATAAACATGAGAATGTTATCAGAGCAAATCTTTTGTTTAGTCATCAAATTTTAGAAAAAAAACTTACCCAGGGCAATCATCATTAGCTACATTACTTAAATTGATCTTTATATATCAGTTTAAATGATATTTAAATGATGCATTAATGTAATGATGATTATATAAATAAAAGAATGATCATTAAGCGTATAATATTATTTTTTTTCCAAAGAAATAATAATTCGTATTGATGAAGTTGTTATTTTTTTTTGTATAGCCATTTGGTTTCTGTTAATCATTAAATTTAATGATTTTTTTATTGATGAAATTAACCATAGTCTTTCCTGTTGGCATTTATTTTATTTTCATGTACATTATTATTATCTCTAAAAAAAGTAAGTTATTAAGGATTAACAATAGATTACCCGGCGTGTACTGGAAAACAGAATAGAGAAGATTAAAATATAAGTGATAATTAGTTTACTGTTATTGTAAGTATATAATCTCTTCAAATCTCAATTTTAATAACTCTATAAAATAAATAAAAATTTAATAAAAATCCTTATCCAGACTTTCTTAGTTTTGAAAAAAATATGCAAATAATGTTAGATAATAAAATGTTTTATTTTGTCATAAAGATTTCGCCCCACAAATTGCGAATTATTTATCCGAATTATCGCGCCCACAAGATGCTTAATAACAAACATCCTCAAATCCACACATCCGTAATCACACCCAAACTTCACTCAAAAAATCAGTCTAAGTTACTTTAAGTAATGAAATAATTTGACTTTCCACTAAAATTGGGATGTAGATATTTAGTTCAATCCTCCTATTTTACACATAAGTTTAAAAAAACTGAAGTGCTTTGTGTATTCGAAAAAAAACTGTATTCCATGCAGAATTTTTGATTACCATACTTTTCCAATATCATAGAGGAAACAATTCATAAAGTGATAAGTGATTTATTATCCGTACTTTTCCATTTTTTGTTGGAAAAAGTAAGGTAAATTCAGTCCTTTATAAAATAAAGAAAAATAAACAGAAGAGATCCACATTCTGAGGATCTCTTTGCAGTTTTTCTCTTCTTCTTCTGTAAGTTTCTCAGTTTAACTTTCGGAATCTCCTGTTATACTGGCTGAACACGAGGCGACATTTTGGGACAATCAGGCCCAATTTGATTGCTGGCAAACGTTTGCCCCAATTTGATTGCCCCAACCTGAACAATATTGCCCCAATTTTATTGTCGGTACCAAAGGAACAATATTGGCCCAATATTAGTTGGCTCAAAATATTGGTGGTACCAAAGCGAATCAAATGAACGGATGACATCACGTGACAATGCTGACGTCGAAGGAGGCGGTACTTTGAACATCGGAAATTCAGTCACTCACGCCGGCCATTTTCTTTGAGAAACAAGGCTTAAAATCAGCAAAATGGGTCGGCCCAAAACAGATAATTCCAACAACAACATTTTGTCAATTGATAATGAAAGAATCGTAATTGATTTCTATAGAGGGACGGCGTTTAATACTATAGCAATTCTGTACGAAAACACGCTCTCTCTTTAGCTCTCCCTAGTGAGAGGCGCCGTAACCATAAAAATTCAGGGCAATATTGGTTCAGGAGAAACTACGTGTTCGCGCTTGATAAAGTTGTCCGCAATCAAATTGCGCCAACTTGTCCCAATCATATTGCCATAAAATCGCTCCGTGTTCGCCTAGCTTTAAGGAGTTGTAGTGATAAAATTCACGGAAATAAGCATTTACTTTATGAGAAATAAAAAATTATAGGATTCCATTTGGTATGTAATTAATGAAAGCTATAACGGATAATCATCTGGAAGAGCTTCCTGATAAATTTCACAAAAACACTACTTCCTATTTAAAATCAATGGATAATCTATGTAGACTGTAACGCTCTAACAGCGGCTTAATAAGGGCACACGTGACGAAAGGGTTAGAGAGCGAGTCTGCGCAGTGGAGTCAATTAATTAATAGTCAAATTAGCTCGATGCTGGGCCCAAACTCTTGCTAATTAATTCAAAGGTGAGGGAAGGATTATATAAGGGGAGCCGGCGCTTCCCTGCGAAGCAGGTGGGGTGGGCCTTGTTTACAAACAGGGCCAAAGCAGCTCTGGCAACGCAGTCTGGACAGATCAGAGGGTGTCTGGTTAGAATAGCCGGGGGGCATGCGCTCCCTAACTCAACGTTTGTCCTCCATATAGGCCGAGATGAGGGATAAATAAATTAAGGAGTTAGGATAGGTTATGGAGTATTGAGTGATACGGATAACAAGTTTTCGAAGAACGGATAACAGATTTTATAAAGGAATAATATATATATTTACAGGAGAGTATAGTAAGGATAGATAATGAATGAGAATACGTAAGTATATATACATCTTACCCCGGGAATTTCGCCCATAGTTGATGACTCAAACACTAAGGGGAATGTAAAATCACACATATATGCATCCTAAACGAATGTAATTGTTCATGGCTTTCGTACACGCCTATATTGTTCAGGGTTCACACAAAGTCCGTGACAGTTCTCTGGAATCCAATACTTTGTCCGTACTCTTGATTTGTTCGAAGAGCGGTCCTGCAGGTTGCAGGTAACATAGGCGAAATCGTTAGTTTCACTTTTGCGGTAGTTTTATCTGGTGATGCACCTTGCTGATCTCCGGATTAGAAGAAAGTTCTTCGGCGCAACTAGAGTCCGCCAGATTCAGGCTTAGGTGGGACGACATCACTCTCCAACGACGCACCTTGCTGCTGTACACTTCTTCCAGGCGGAACACTTTGTTTTCGTAGCTTGTTCACCCGGGGATTCTGAAGAACGCTCAAACTGAAACGAAACTGCAACGAAATCCCCGAGCCACGTACGTCGATCTTAGCAGCTTCCTGGAGGTGGAGACCTTTGTATCAGTAAGGAATCAGACTTTCATTCTCCAGCAGTGCGCTTTCGAAAGGCAGCACGATGGCAGGCCGGCTGCCCTTCAGAGACGTTGCTCGCCCACGCTGAGACCCGCTCCGCACCTTTTTTATTTTTCCATTCCATCCAAACTTATCGCCAGTTGTGACGTCACCCAATGGTCTAGTTGTCTACCACACATCTGTTAGGTGACCAAGAGATGGAAAGAAGAACAAAGGGTAATACACTTGAGAAGGGATAGATAAAATAGAAACCAGATGGTAAGAGACTGAGAGGACACAAAAGATCATCTGGGAAACATCTTTCGATTTAGATAAAGAAGCATTTAGACGAGAAATAAGATAAGAACTTCTGAAGATTATATGTATGTGTATAGAGTGATTAAAATAAATGATAGGAAAGAGAGAAAATTATGTAACAACCATCGGGCCGTTACAAGACTAAGTAATTGGCTATAATTTCTTAAATTCTGACTTGTTTTCACATTATGATTTATTTCAACAATTATTAACTAATCAGCTGTTGATTTTGTTAAAAGAAGAAAGTCGAATTATAAGAAAATATCTTCAATGTAATGAATGTATGGGCTCGTATGCAATTAATCGAGTTCCCTAAATTTATTAAGATTTAATTAATCTTCTGAAAAGTTCAGACTTTCAATCATTTAAGAAAATATTACATCATTAAAATATATTATGAACTGACAGTGTTCATAAATAGAATTATACGTGCACTGTTCATAGTTTACTCACAAATGATAGCTGATGCACCTGGTTAATATTTAAAAAAACTTCCTTTAATATAAAAATTAGAAATACGACTGTAATTTCTGGCACAGCTGAGCGCCTATTATCAAGTACAAAATACACAGAGTATAGCAGTTAAAAAGACAAATCTAAACCCCACAATAGAATACAATAAACCCCACAATAGAATTTCCCGAAATCCAACAATCTGGCTGGTGACGTAGCTGCAGGTGCGTCATCTACACGAACAAGCTGGTACTGCCTGTAGTAAACAAATTCTTCCTGGTGGCTCAATAACAAATGTAAATGTATTATGTGTTGAGGAAAACTGAATCTGCAGATCAACTCTTAAGAAATATGACTTAAGCAAAAGATGAAATGAAGATAAAGGAATTCGATTAAGAGACATGAAATGAACAAAAATGAAATTTAACAAAAAAAATTAAAAATATAAAAATCAACTTATATAATTGACCAAGTTCGTCTGTCTGTCTGTCTGTCCGTCCGTCTGTCTGTAACTCAATATAATTAAGCTATTAAGATAGATCCAAGTTTCTCAATGGTACCATTGCATCAAGGGTACTCAAATTGGATGAAATATTAGTTCATTTTGTCATTCCACGTTGTTTCCATGAAATTTTACCTGAAATTCTAACAAAACATACGTTCAAAACCAAAAACTTTTGTTACCACTGCACCGATTTTAATGAAATTTGGCATACTTATTCAGTTTTTTACGCTGATTTTGAAACTCAAAACCATTTTTGCCGTAGAAGCTTCGTTCACAGTTAGCGCAGTATTTAGATTATACAAAGATGAGTTTTAAATGCTTTCGGCGTTATGAGTCAAAAATTATAATTATTCTTTAGATAAATTAAACTTTAGATATGGTTGGTATTTTGTTTTTCTTTTTGGGTGGAAAAAAAACCTTTAGATTAAACTCGCAGAATCTGTATTACAGGTGTATAGGTAAGAAGTACACCTAAATAGGTCTGATAAACATTAAAAAAAAAAAATTCAAATCAAATCGTCAATCGAATCAAATATATATATATATATAAATTGGCTAAGTTCGTCTGTCTGTCTGTCTGTCTGTAACTCGATATAATTAACCTATTAAGATAGATCCAACGGTTCTCAATGGTACCATTGAATCAAAAGTACTGAAATTGGATGAAAATATTAGTTCATTGTGTCATTCCATGTTGTTTCCATGAAAATTTATTCTTGGGAACTGACCTCGACAACTGAAATTCTAACAAAACATACGTTCAAAACCAAATAATTTTGTTACCACTGCATCCCTTTTAATGAAATTTGGTATACTTACTCAGTTGTTTGCTGTGATTTAGAAACTCAAAACCATTTTTGCCGTAGAAGCTTCATTAACAAATTAGCACAGTATTTAGATTACATTTACTTCATATTTGATAGTTCATAATAAAGTGATTTTTCAGATTTTTTATGCCTGTCAGCCGACAGGCTTTGCTGCTAGTTAAAAAATAAAATATAAACAATAAAAACCAGTGTTCATTTAATTCCTTTACTATGCTCTATTTAAAGCTTAATTACATAGTTCAACGCCTTTGAGGGCCCGGGGCGAGGGTTCCTGGCCATAATAATTAGGCACACCCCTATTATCAGGCACAAAATTGATACAACTACCTACGAAAATTTAACATGCACAGTCAGTAATAATACAAATAATCTTATTATAACTTTATTAGTTATTTACAGACCATCAAATACCAGCAAAATAAGTTTCTTAACTGAATTCCAAAATATTAAAGAATAGCTTACACCTAACTTGGGCAAAAATCATGCTATGCTTATAGTGGGAGATTTGAATTTTAATATATTATATGATCCAACAAATTCACTTGTTCAAAAATATATAGAAATTTACCATACTTTTGGTTTAAAAGATTATATTAATACAATCACAAGAAAGATTACGACAAATATATCAACTTCAAAAACATGTATTGACCATTGTTTCGCTAAAGCAGATGTAGTTGATTTTATTGGAAATGTTATACAGAATGATAGATCTGATATTACATGATAATTAAACAACTAAAATTGAAAGAATGTCATAAAACTAGATTGAGAATTAAATTTCAAAACAAAAACTACAGTTTTATAAAATTAATGAAGGGAAACTTTATAGAAAAACTTATCAAATACAACATTACAAATCCTAATAAAATTAATAATTAAAATTAAAAATGTCTTAATGAAAAAATTGCGCGGAAGTAAAGATAAACATATAATTAAAAAATCTTATAATATAAATAATTCATCTCAATATAATATAACTTATATAAATTTTAAAAGCAATGGATGACAGATGAATTATTAGAACATATAAAAGAAAAAGATAAACTATACTTAAAACATGAAAATAATAGAACTAATAAAATATATATAGAAAACTATAAGAAAAAGAGAAATTTACAAAATAATTTAATTAGAAAAAAAAATACTTTGAAAAATTAATAACAGAAAACAACATTGAAAATAACAATCAATGGAGTATTATCAATGATGTTATTAACAAAAAATAATAATAAAAAGAAAACTAAAGAAATAGATCAAGTAATTAAGCATAACAACATTCAAAAAATATTAATAGAGTTTAGCAATATTTTCGTAAATCCAAGTAATATTGAAGTATGTTCCTGTAATACGAAATTACAAAATATACAAAATTTAATTCAACCTAACACTTTAGTATTAATTCCTCTTACAGAAGCTGATATTATAAAGATAATTAAAAATATAAAAAAAAAAAACACTCAAAGGGCTTCAACAATATTTCAGTGAGAGAAATCAAAACTTTTAAAAATTATTTTTCAAAAATATTTACGATACTTATTGAAAATACGATAACTACTGATATATTTCCTGGAAAATGGAAAATATCAAAATTAATACCAATTTATAAAAACGGAAATTTTACTAATTTGAAGAATTATAGACCAATATTGGTTTTATCTAATTTCTCTAAAATTGCTTAAACCTATTTAACAATTTCACTAAAAAATTACCTTTATAAATATAATATTATAAATAAACAATAGAAAAACACACCAGAAAAGCAAGAGTACTTTTCAATTATTGGATACATTAAACGAATATATAAAAAAAAATTGAACATTGGAAATGTTATATTAATTACATATATTGATTTAAAAAAAGCTTTTGACTATTTAATCCATGGAATACAATTATAAAAATTGTGTACCATAGGCATAGGAGGACCTGCTTTTCAATTGCTAAAAGTTACTTTTTTTTTTTTTTTTATTTATTTATTTCTTGCAAATTTAAACATTACAGTCCTACTAGGTAAACTCACGTACCTGTGATCATGTACCTGTGCTGAGAGTAGTTAAGTATGATAGATAATAAAGAATACATTAAGTAAAAATATTACAAAAAAAATCTTTTGTAAAAATATTACAAAAAAAAATTAGAACAGTACATAATTAGAGTGAAGTAAAAATATTACATGAAAAATAAGAACAGTACCTAATTAGAGTGAATTAAAATATTATGTAAAAATAACAAGCGCAACATGAATAAGATATAAAATAAAACAAGATATAAAGATATAGTTTCTTTAGCTTTTTCATTTATATGTTCCAAATTATTTTTTCGTTGATTATTTTTTCTATTAGAAGATTTTTTAATTTTCCGATATTTTTTACATTAAATATCTCAGGATCTAACTGGCTGAACAGTTTCGTTAAAATCCTGTTATTGTTTCTAAGGCCGTAATTATTTTTTGGATTTTCATACTTTAATATATTCTGTAGTTTGCTACGAGTATTTGTTATGTTAGGAACTGTCTTTATTTTATTATTTACAATATAAAAGTTTTTTATTGATAGTGTATAGGTAATTTTTTGTTTTGGCAATAAAATGTTGTGTTTGATTCTTAATTGACGTTTCTGATGTTCGTTTAGAGTATTATATTTTGAAAAGATTAAATTAAATATTTTCTTTAAAAGCCTTTCAATGTGTTTCATTTCTGTTTTGGTGATATGTATCCAACAAGATAGTCCGTAGTTTAATAGAGAGTCAACGAAAGCCTTGTAAATAATAATTTTTTGTTTGAGTGGAAATAGGTTTTTAATGTGGTGAAACATGTAAGTAAAAGTGTTTATTTTTTTTGTAATTTGTATATAATGATTTGTCCATGTGAAGTTATTGTTTATGTGAATACCTAAATATTTATATATATTTATTACATCTAGTTTACTGGAAGAGCAGTTTATTGAAAGATAGTTTTGTCTGTAACAAGAGTGTTGATGTAATTTGATTTGTGGAAGGTCCGCAGGCTTTTTTTTTGTTTTAATCAACATTAGTTTTGTTTTATCATTGTTTATGTGCATTTTATTATCATGTGACCATTTCGTTATTTTATTAAAGTCTTCTTGTAGTCTATTCTGAGCTTTTGATAAATCTTTGTGTGTGTTCAGTATTACAAGATCATCTGCATAGGCATAGGCCGTTGATGTTTGTAGTTCTGAAAAGAGGGAATTTAAGTATAGAATAAATAGAAGAGGTCCTAGATTGGTACCTTGTGGAATGCCAGACTTAATGTTGTAGATCAAAAAAGATTTTTAAAACAGATAAAATTCTATTTCCAAGATAAAAAATTATATATTTAATTATAATTCAAAATTATTAAAAAATTTGCTATAATTATAAAAAAACTGTTATTTTTTTTAAAAAAAATAATGAAAATAATTCTTCCTTAAGAAATAAACAAATTTATGGAAGGCAATTTTACGAGAATCCAAAAAAAAAAAAACAATTTTGGTCTTCGAATTATGAATAGAGTTATAAATAAAATATTTGATCAATTTGATGTAGACATGCATAAAATAAAAAAAACATATCTACTTAAAAATTTGTTTTGCATGATAAAAAAGATAAATGAAAGTGGATCAACTAAATAAAATAAAAAAGAATAAATATTATATATATTTATATATAGATGTAGATATATATAAAAGTGCAATTGATACTTTAATTTTATTCAATTTTGTAATTATTTAATAACTCAAATCTCTGCTACTATTATCTTTTGATTTGCTTATGATTTTCTTACATGCTATAGATAAATTACTTTAAAACGTATTTAATATTGTAATTATGATTTATTTATGTAAATGAAGTTGTTATATTCTGTTAACCATGCTGTATTCATTGTAACTGTATTATACTTACAGCACCTACAAATATATATATATTTTTTTTTTAAATCTAGTAGTACTGAAATATAATAACTAAAGAAATGCAATAAATAAATAAAATGAAAAAGCACAACGGCAAAGAGATCTGTAGACATCAAAATACGGTGATCCAATACGCAACATATCGTAAAACCACGAGAAATAAAAGAATGGTGTAAATAAGATCTAATGATAATATGTTTGGTGTTGATCAAAACCCAAGTTATCGTATCAACAAGAATTTATATAAGTTATCCTTACGAAATATCAAATCATGTCACTTCCAAACCAAAGTTTGGGAATGAAAGTTCACCGATTGATCAAATAAATTTAAATAAAGACTAAAAAACACCTTATCAACAAAATCTATCAAAAACAATTACATTTATCTAAAACACTGGTTTGCACAAAAATCCCCCCTCGAAAAAAAAAAGGAGTATTTTCTTAGATTTGAGGATGCTGAATTCAATCTGATATCAAAATGTTTGTGTCAGGCACCATTTCAGGTGGAGCGCCTTTTACTTTTAATCCTTAAAGGATATTTTTTTTATGAATATGCATGATTATATTCCCTTCCACTTGATCTCCAGTTTTATTATGTGAGATAAAAGATGGCAACCCTTAAATGACGACTCACTTGCTTCTAGATTCATTGTATCTTTTCTAGTAATTTCGTTAGAATATAATTAGATAAGCGTGAGACGCTGATGCGAAGTTGACGTGAATTGCATTATATGCAAGTGCTGGTTTGTAATGTGTTCACTAAGTATTTTTGACGTTGTGTTTTGTGACTTCAGCATTGTATCTGCTTTGGGAGATCCATGCTGTTGATTCTAGTCTAGTGTCTGCTTAGTACTTTTGGCTGTAATTCTTACAGTATAATATCACAGTTCTTGCAAAAAAATCAACCTGACAGCTCCTGCTATATATTTGGGGAAGTCATCTTAAAAGCACAGAGAAAAAAAAATGAAGTTGAATTAATTCAATCTCTCTCTCAATCTTTAAAATTAACAAAAACAAGCTGGAGAAGAAGGAGTAGAAGGAAGTCAGTCGGAAATTCTTATCTTTACAGTTCTCAATTTGAAAAGAGGTCATGATCCCAAGAGTGTGTTTTTTTTTATATATATTCTTTATTTTGTAAAGCTAAATCCTATTTGGAAACAATAAGTTTCATGATATTATGGCAGACTTTGACATTTGGCTGAAAAATTTGAAGATGATTAATAGAAGCTTAAGTAAATATCATTCCAATGAAGCACAAAGTCGTAACAGATTACTTGTAATAAGGCTTTTACCATTTCCAATCTGATCATTTTTGAGTAAACAGTCTTTCAAATCAAACGAAAATAAACTTAAGTCCTTGTAAAAAAAACATAGTTAAAACAATAATTGATTTTTGCTGTTTGAATTGTATCAAATTCAAGAAAATGCAAGCTTTTCCACAGTTAATCAGGCTACAGTTTATTTAGCTATGGGTTTCTGTCAATGGATTAAAATGTAGCAAAACGAATAGTGTTCAAATTGCATGACCGTCAAAAAAGTAACCACAGAATATTGTGTCGGTAATCGATCAACTAGTTCGAGATTAATATCATGGAGATGTAGTTAAATCTAGATCTTTTAACGGGTAATTTAGTTGATCATGTGTAATCAAGACATTTGTTTTGACTGCTATAGAGATGTCTTAAGAGACAAACACAAGATACACACTTATTCAATATTGAAAACGAAAAAGATTGCATGGACCCTCTTCCAAATATATCTGGGGTAAATTCTTATCTGTTGAGAAGTTCAGCCTTAAAAATGAAATTGAAGAAATAGCTCGGATTCAGTTTAATTTCAAGATATTTGGCATTCATATAATTATTCCAAAGTAATCTACTAGGTTAAAAGGTTGCATTTGTTATCAATCATCTGTCATAACTCAGTACCAATATGATCCAGTATCATTCCGTATCAATAATCGATTAATTTCAAGATGTTTGATGTCTCAGAAAACCCATCCTATTTTGTTTCTTACCACTGGATCATGAAATTCCTTGACACTTAATTGGTGATGGTATTGAGACATAAAATCTGATAGTTTATTCTTTTTGAGTATAAGCGGGTTACATGATCCACTTATCTTCATTTCTGTCGTTTCTCACCAAAGGAATGAAAACTGGTTGAAATTTTTGGTTTGGTAGAGATGCATTCAGACTCCACTATATTTTTTCTAATGTGTCTCTAATTATTAATATCTGCAGTTCATGTTTTACTTTTATTGTCAACTTTCATTATTGGATTATTTTCATATTTTACATTCAAGAGAACCAATGTCTTGTTTAACTTTAAATTCTTCGGGCATTGTTAAAAATAGTTATAACAATGCATCTTGACATGATTTTCAGAAATCTATTTCAGATCTTCTTCATATTTGCGAACTGAGGATTCAAGCTTTTTATAGCTTATTGAGTCCCTCCTTTTGCCCCCTTCAATAGGTGTCTTTCAGGTGTTTAGGGATTGTCCCTTGCCAAACCCTCTCAAATGGCACCCATTTTACTTCACTTTATGTTTACCATTTCGACGTCTCGGTTGCTTTTATTACTTTTTATAGTTCCTCTTTTAGCTTTCTTTTATAGCCATCTCCTATCTTTGTTTCTTTTGTCTTTCAGCCATGGACAAGTGTCAACAGATTTGCTAATAGACAGAGAGGTTCTTCTCTTCCCGACCTGCATCTCTTCTTGACATCATGCGGACTTATGGAAACAAACAAAGAACGGCAGCCAGTCGGATACCCCACTGCCCTTCGAGCGCCTACGCCAATTGTTCGACAGCAAATTTGCCTGGTTGACCTGACTTTGCCGGAGATTAGCTGGGGCCTGCTCGGAGAGTGGGACTCTGTGATAATTGGTTTCACAGTGGATTCGTTGCGTCTGTGTGCATTCTTCAACTTTAACCCTCCTGCGAAGTGAAAGGCGATAATTCGTTTCTCCTTGGATTTGTTGCATCAATGTGGATTCTTCAAGCGAACTGAAAGGCTTCGCTACAACCGGAATTCTAGAAGCTTCCACCTTAATGCAATCTGAAGGTGGCCAAATGACCAAGGAGCTTGGATCGGCAAGACAAGTATTCCAATAGCAGCGGCTCTAAGATACAAATGACATTGGATAGGGCCTTCCTTCCAGTCGTCAGTGCTTTCGTTCCCCCCTCCCAGACTGTGCTGACTGGCTACCCTCAGTTCGGGAATCCCTAAGGATTGTACACCAACTTAGACGGACATACCAGTAGTACTGCCTTGTGGTGCCTTGTCGTAACTGTGTCAGTGTTTGTTGCATATTGATTTGTATTATTGGCATTATGTGGATTCCTGTTTCAATGAGAACCCCGGATATGGATAACCTTGCATTGTTTATATTGTTTCTTTTATTAAATTTTCTTTTGTATTCTAACAACTTCTAACTAGTTTGCTTCTTGTAATTTAATTATTAATCGGTGAATAATTTGTTTGTGGGTTAGCTTAAGAGATTGCCTGATCTGGTGCTTCTTATTTCTCTCGCCTCTTCTCCTACTTCGCCGATCTCCGTGGCCGCTTGCACCTCATTTCCTTTCAGCTTTAGCGTCCCTCAGCCACTGTCAGACAGCCTCGCCTTGTTTATAAACAATCGGCTCTGTCGTTTCTGATATATATATCTGTTAGTTGCTTTATTTTTATAAATTAACATGTAATTATTTCTTACATATTAATGATACAATTTAAACAAGACTACTTTCAATGTCTATTGCTTGTGTTCCATAGTTGCTTATTTACAGCTGCAATTTGTGAAGTTGCTCGTGTTTGTATTATCATCGTGAAAATAGCTCAGATGAAACTGTATTAAAACCAAAAGATAAGTGATGACGATTCCAAGTAGCTGTCAAAGAAGAAAAATGAAATAATTAAGTTAACTAGAATTGTATTGTGTATGTTAATAATAGTAAAAAAAAATACATTTTAAAATTTACTTTAGTAATTACAAAAGAAGAAAAATGTAACCAGCTGGTAGAATTTTTTTCACTTCAGAAGATTCACAAACTTTGAAATTAATTAATTAAACAAATTTTTTTCTGGTATGCAATTGATTTTTAAAACTTGAAAGTTTTTGAGCTTTATCAATGATATCATAATTTTCTGAATTCTTCTAAGATTATGTATTCTTTTATAGTAGTTGTAGTTAAGTTATTTAATTTATCAATAGGTTATAAAAACACATTATTTTGTTTTTTTATTTTAAAACATTTTCTTTGAATGAAATTAATAGAAAATGAACTTTCCAGAAATTCATTGTTAAATATTTTAGAAGATATCCGAATAATGAAATAGTTCAATATAATAGAATTGTTGACTTTCCAGGTTAGTTTTTTTTTCTTTATATTTTGTTTTGATATTCTTTTATTACAATTAAGTTAATTCTAAGTTAATTCTACCTTTCCTTAATTATTATTTTTTTTTTCTGTTTACTTTCTCCGTTTTAATTTAATTGATAATTTTTTGATAATATTTCTTTGTTATAATTTGACATAATTTCTACTCCAATCACTTTCCTAACAGGCTTAAGGGCTATACACCCTACTCCGTCTTCCGTTATGTTTCCGTAACATA
>JAFIDM010012231.1:48214140-48232465 GCA_023159025.1 Thereuonema tuberculata | reverse complement strand
TTTCTCGATTTTAAGCAATTTCACAGCACGTTAAATGATTTGATTTAAATATAAAATAAGACTTATCATTATTTTACTTACATTGTAAAGAGTATTCACTAAAAAAATACGTCGAAGGTGCAATGGTAATAAGTAGGTTAAGAAGAGTTTTTTGATAATATTTATTTATTACAATTTCATATAATTTCTATTCCAATCACTTGCCTAAATGAACCCTTCGCATTAATTTCACAAATTTACCCGGAGAAAGTTAGGTCAGTTCGAAAATTTAGCAGCTGTTATCTGAGTGTAAAGAGCTAAATGCACTTCTCCGTCTTCCGTTATGTTTCCGTAACATAATTGCTTTAGTGAGGTAGTTATGTATTCAGGGTCACCAGAATTGAGTCTCGTAAGACGTAACGGAGATCTTCAAATCGACGAACATAGCCGTTATATTTATATAATATATGTTCGTCGATTTGAAAATCTCCCTTACATCTTATGAGGCTCAATTCTGGTGACCCTCACTTATGCAATTACGTTACGGAAACATAACGGAAGACGGAGTAGTGCGTTTAGCCCTTAAAACAATGAATTTGCGCATACATGCATTCCTATCAACTACTGTACAAAAGAATTGTCCGGATTCGTTCATGCCTAAGAAGAGTTGTTAAAAACCATTGTTTCGTTATCAAAATAGACACCGAGCATCCATGTTGTTTTTGGCATCCCAAAGGGAAGAAATCAAATCATTGTCTTAAGCCTCGTTTGTTGGTGCAAGTCCAATAATGAAAATCCCTACCTCTAAAATGTTTTGGAATTCAACATCAGAAATTGAAAATATCTTTTTGACCACGCTTTTATTAACTCATACTATGATTTCTTGGTCAAATCTTATAATCAATTTTTATGTCACTTCACATCTTTAAATTTTCCACACTTGCTTATCTCTGGTGACAATACAATAGTATACTGATATATTAATATATTTATTACATTTATAATTTTTATTTTTTAGGAATTTTTATTAATTATAATATATTAATACTGTATATCAACTCCGAGCGACATAGTTGCAATAACACACTATTCATTATTGCCTAATAATACCAATTTAAAGGACTTGTGTTCGAGTACTAGTGTGCACTGGGAACACCTTCTTGTATAAGAACCTTGTTCATGTATACTATTCTTTTGGAGGATCGATATTTTATCGGATTACAATTCAAAGCATGTATAACGAAATCAAAAAATTCTAACAGCATAATGAATGATGGAATAAAAATTAAAATATAAATTTTTTTTTTCTTTAATAAAAAGTAGTACAAAAATAGATTACAAGATAGTAAAGACTAAAAGAAGAGCTTAATAAAATTGATAAATAAACAAAAATTAATATATAAAACTTTTTTATCTTTAATAGGAAGTAGTACGAAATTACAAGATAGTAACGACTAACAAAAGTTTCATAAAATTTATAAAATAAAAACTTTAAAAAACCACGCTTTTATCTAAAATGCGCGAAAAAGTAGAAAATATCTTGTTTTGCTAATTTTTTTTTTATAAAATTTAAAACAAATGATTAAAAATAAAAGCGTGGGGCGCTGATAGCAAATACTTCAAGTAAATAGTACGAATATTTCCTAATAGTAAGAGTACAGAAAAAAAGACCGTGCCGGCGTGGTCTCAGGCGGCGGTCTGCCGTGTGGCCAGTGTGCCGGTACCCGATCGAGAGCATGGATGCTTCAAATTTCCTTTCCTGTATTTGCCAGCCTCTTCTTCACTTTCTCTTCGGTCTGACGTCATTCCGTTATGGTGTCCAGGAGAAGGCAATGGGAAACTACTCCAGTATCTGTTCCCTAGTTTATCTATGGCTTCTCGTAGGGGTTCGCCCTTCGAGGGTCACTAGGGTTCCGTAGACCGCGTAGCTTCGAATACGAATTTCGCACTTCATGATGATGATGATGATGATGACAGAGAAAAAGGAAGACTCCGGGCAAAAACCAGACAGCTCCAATCCTTCACTTTTCAGTAGATGAAAAAACTTTTTAAAAGTACTAGACAATGGCTTACTTTCTTCTAGATTATTGCTTGGATCTGTATTGTTGTTACACCAAAATTAAGAGTATCTTTTTTAACCAAAAAACTATGGAAATCTTCAAATGACAAAAAAAATGGGCCTGTCTGGTTTTTGTACCTGTGTCTTCAAATGATATCTTTACTAGTAGCATTATTTCTAATTAGCATAACATTAAGACAGTTTTTATATTTCATTGATATAAATGTCAATTTAGAAAAACTTGTTGTTGTTGGTATTTTTCTAGTTTTCTTTTAAGATATACTAGTTTAAGTTAATGATTTAAAAATCTCTTAAAATAATTTAATAATTATTTTTTAATAAATTTCTTAAGAATAAATAACATTTGGCGAATTTATTTCAAATTTCAAGTAAGTAAGTTAGTAATTATTAGAAATACTACATAATAGTAAGAGAGCCTAGTAAAATGATATCTTTTCTAGTAGCATTTATTAATAGAATCATTGAAATATTTGCTGTATGTGCCCAACCCACTTATGTTTAGTCATGTTTTAAATTTTTTACACAGCACAAAAAAATTATTTTTTACTGTTTTTGTGCATTTTAGATAAAAGCGTGGTTTTTAAGTTTGTTTTTTATATATACAAATTTTATTTTGTATCTTATTCTCAGACCATTTTGTGGATCATTGGTCATGGAATTACTCTCCTTGTTGGAGGTGATTTGCTGCTTTTGTTTGGATAACAATCCAGAGGGACCGTTAGGCGACAGTCAGAATTTGCCACCTTTTGAAATACAAACACTGAAGAAGAAAGAAACATCCAAGCATGGGAACCGAAAAGATATTTAGACACAATAGTCTCGAGGCAGGTCACCGCCTTAATCACAAGGATATATCGCAAAGGCAAATGGCGTTTTAAAAGTTTGGAGTGATTATTTCCGAAGAGCATATGTGTGTCACAATTTGCCCTCTTATTTATTCAAGGAACACGAATTTAAAAAAAAGTATGATTAAAAATGTTTGGGATAAAGCTATAAAGATAAAACTTACTGATGTTAGGGTGGCAGTATTTACATTGAAAAGTCCATAAACCGAAAACTGAAGTGAAGAGATCGCAGATGCATTTAGAAAACGCTAAAATTGGTCACAATAAAAAGTACTAAATTAGTATTTAAAGTAATAATAACTTTTTTTTTAAAAAAAAACTTCTATTTAATAACTTAAATTTAAAAGTGAGAAGAGATAAAATTAGAGATAGTAATTCAGAAAACATTAACAAGCAATACATGAATTTCACTACAAAATAAAAAATTCTGAAATCAAGTTATTTTAGTTTCCAGAAAATGTTTCGATTCTTCACTTTCCTTTTCTTTTTTAAAATCATTTAAAATAATAGAACAGTCTTCGTTAATTTTTAAATTATAATATGAGAGATTATTAAATATAAAACTGCATATTTTTCTTTTTTGACAAAGTCAATAAATCCCATTAATTTTAATCAGATTACAGTTACCAACTTTGAGTAAGATCTATACAGTGGTTCAGACGTTACGTGAACACATGAAGACAATTAGGTTAAAAAGAAAATGATACGTTCCCCTATTTGAACGTATTTGAACAAGAGAAATTTAAACAAGAAAAAAATTGAAAAAATAACATTAAGAAAGATTTAACATATTATTGTTATTATAATATCTCATTGTCAGTATTATAAGAGCATTTAATATTGTAATCTCATATTTTTTGTTTATTATATAATAATTGAATTATATCATAAAGATATAATATATCAATTGTAATTTTGGAATTTGTATATTCATTGTTTGTTTGATGTTCAAGGAGAGAAATAGTTTTATTTCTTCCTTTTTCAACCTGAAGAAAAATAATCGATTAGATTATTCGAAATATTGTCGTTATTATGGAGTAAAGAATTTACAGAAGAATTTATCGTAAAGTTATCTTTATACGTTCTTCTGTTGAAAAGGCGGTCTTTCAGGTAGCAAGTATCAGATAATAAGATAACAGCTAACAACAATCGTTCAATGAAACCAAAAAAAGGAAAAAATAGATTGAACTCTGAAAATGCTCGAGCAAATCCAAATTAATCATTCGTTTATAAGAGTAAATTAAACAATTTCAAGTTGATTGGGGATCTGCAGTTGTGATAGAGGATTAGAAAATTGTTTCTAATATTCATGGATATGTCGTGTATTTAAATATATGTTTTCAAATTAAAAGATGTGTATGTCCATGATTTGTCAGTGATTTTTTGTAATTAGCAATGCGAACTAATAACTACATCCTTCAAGTTTTTATTGGAATTGCCTAAAATAAAACCAGTTGATGAAGTGATAATTGTTTTTCAATTAATAAAAGTTTATTCGTTTATAAACGTCATAAACGTTTATTTCAAACGTTATGCATTAAATTTAAAATTTTTAAAAATTTCAATTTTCTTTTCTTTTTATAAATAAGATTTTATTTTGTAATCTAAAAAGAATCAGATTACTTTGCCTAATCCACTTGGAAAGTTGTCTCACCTGAATTTCCTCTTTTAGTAATGTGGTTTTAGCATTACAATCCCGTAATACATATTGAATTTCTTTACCCTAAAATCAGAAAATAAAATTAATTATCAAATTTCTGCCAATTCATTTTCACTTTAAATTTTATTAGATAACCTAAAATCGAATAGCTAAAATTGGATAATGCGATTTAATGGACAATGCATGAATTAATTCTGATTTTAGGTAAGACCTGATTAGACCTAGTCCAAAAATGCGAAATATCAATTGAAGTCTCGCTGTTTGTAAACTTGTTCTAAAAACGTTTTTTCAAAAATTTATTCTTTACATTATTATTTCCCTCATGAATCAGTCTGACTGTTGTATTTTGCAAAAAAAAAGGGTTTGCCATACATGATCATTATGTAGCGATCGATTTTATCTGGAACAAACGTCACCAGCCATGATGTCCTCAACTTGAACTCCGAGCAGTCAGTCCAAGATGGCGTCGTTATGTGATCGCATAAGCGTGACCAAGAAAGAACAAACTTTGCGTAGCCAAACAAGAGGAATAGTGTGGAACGTTTTTAATTATTTCAAATTTAATTATTATTATATATTCGTAACTGTAGAAAATAAAAAAAACCAGAATGTTTTCATAATGTTTATAAGATTCAGTTACGGATTTTAGCAATAGATGGCGCTGTTATGTCCTGCAAACATCAATCTATAAGAAAATTACGTCATCAAAAGCTCTTCTTTCATGATCTGAACTATAAGCAGGCTTTGATCTATATTTTAGTAGAGTTAGAAGGTAGTGAATCTAACCTTAAAGAATAACAAGGAAAGATGAATAACGAGCATTTTAATAAACAGATCTGTCGGTAAAGACGTATGTTTCCATTGCACATAGAATGTGTCTGTTTTCATTGCATTCCTACAATTAAGTGATTTTAAGAATTCATTATTTTTATTCTATAGAATTTATAAATTTTCAAATTATTAACTGTTAAATTAAACCTTCGATCAAAATTTTTTCAACTATAGAAATTTAAGATGTACGGGTTTGCGCCAAAACAAACGATTCTGAAATATTGTGTACCAAAAAGGTTTATGTGATATACAGAATACAAATAGTAGAGAAAGCTTGCGGTACGGAAGTCAATTTCCACGTTTTCTAAGGCATAGAACGTGTTCGATATGCTGTCCATTGAGTTGCAGGCAGTACTCGTAACTCTCACGAAGATTCTCAAGCATCTCCCTGAAAAGAGGTTGCCTCATTCTTCTGATGCATGTCACAATCTTTTCACGAAAGTCTCCAATGGCTAAAGGTGGTTCTCTTGGAAAATGGCTTCCTTCAGCACACCCCAAATTTAAGCGTCAGATGGTGTAAGATCGTGTGAATGATACGTATTTGGGAAGACTGTTCCACGGGAAATGACGAGATTACCAATATTTGCATGAAGTAACTGAGGCATTTCCACGCTGTGTGGCAAGTGGTCCCATTTTGCTGGAACCATTGTGTACGAAGTGGCAGATCCCGTGCACGACAGAATCTATTGAGATCCCCCGAAATGGAGTGAAAATGTTTTCTCTGTACTGCACCTGATTCAAAGACTCAGGATTGCCATGATCATGCTCAACAAAATAAGGACTCAAAATGCCGTTTGCAGACAAAGCATACCATGTAAAAACAATGATGTCTCGCCGTTCAAATCCCAGAAAGCGGGTTGTCTTTCCATTGATAAAACCATTCAAATGAATGTGGCTTTCATCGCTAACGTCGTCGCACAGGAAAGGATTCTCGCGTCTTTACAGGCATTACAGATCAGTCCGATCTGTATCTTACAGCAACCCACCAATTTCCTTGAATATTCATCTCGTATATGTTTGACTAAGATTTATTTTTAAGGATGTTCGCCGAAGACTTCGTTCAGGAAGCTCCAGCACCTGCTCGAGGAACCTTCCTGAATTCGCATTTGTTGTCATTGTAACTATACGTCACGTCCGGAGCTGCCTTTGCGCTAGATCAGAAATTGCCCGTCGAACGAAATTTTTTAATGACGGCTACATAAGCCTGTTTGTGGGTTGATAGTTTTTGAATTCGTTCTCGAAATGCATTTTCAATTTATAACCAAATTTGGCCCATTTGAACGTCCAACTCAGTAAGACGTTATGCTCCACTTTAAAAAAAAAATTCTCCATTGTTATAACCAATTGAATATCTACCAAGCTTCCACCAACATAAGCATACTGATACGTTTCCATGATGACATTCGATCAGGTCATCACGTGGTGCGCATGAGCAACAAAGGACGTACAGTATCGTTTGTGTAGGCACATACTGTGTTTTTTTTTATTATTATTATTATTCTTAAATATCTGTATTAATGCTCTAAAACTGAAAAAAAAAATCACTTGAATGATGAATATTCAAAAGAAATATTTTAAATATTTAAAAGAAAAGTTTCGATTAATGATTCATTAAATTCGATTATTCGATGAAATAACCGACAAACAAGGAATTTTGAACAGATGGAAGAAGTATGTAGAAGAATTATATGAGACAGGGAATCGTCCAGATTACTTAGCTATAGAAGATGAAACAGCTGTATCAGAAGACGAAAAAGGATGTTGTATTCTAAGGGAAGAAGTTGAGCTAGCGATTAGGGAAATGAAGAATGGGAAAGCAACAGGAGTTGATGGAATACACATTGAGTTAGTAAAATGCTTGGATGAAGACAAGAAGCAAATACTATCATTATGCAATGAAATATATGAGAAAGGTGAATGGCCTGATGATTTCATGGAAACAGTATTGCTGCCAATACCGAAGAAAAATAATGCAAAGAAGTGCAATGAGTTCAGGACTATCAGCCTTATATCGCACTCAGCAAAGATTCTTCTGCGAATACTGAACAGACGTTTATATTCTAAGGTGGAAGGAGAGTTGGAAGAAGAGCAATTTGGTTTTAGGAAAGGAAAAGGTACGAGAGATGCAATTGGACTGCTGCGAACAATCGGCGAAAGATATCTATGAAAAAATAAACATGTATATGCAGTATTTGTGGACCTGGAAAAGGCTTTTGACAGAGTAGATTGGAATAAATTTATGGAAATCTTGAAGAAAATTGGTGTGGATTGGAAAGAGAGAAGGCTAATAACTAATCTTTATATGAAACAACGAGTCAAAGTCAGAATAGGAGAAAAATTGTCAGAGGGAAGTGGAATAGGGAGAGGGGTGCGACAAGGATGCCCTCTATCACCTACGCCAGGGGTGCTCAGACTTGTAGTGTCTGCGATCGACCACAAAATATTTAGGCGACAAGCGATCGACGGCCGACTATTAGGACTAGGCTAAGGCATAGCTACTAAAGAAAAAACATACATACCAAAGAAAAGTGCTATTGCACATAGAGATATAAAATATACATAATAGGCTATATACCTAATTATATAATTGTAACATAGCCTTACATTGCTAATTTTGACTGTATGTTGAAGCATGACACTGCTTATCATCCACGTGCTTTTCAAAGGATGGCATGCAATTACTGAGCGCCAACCGGAAGCATGATAACAGGTGTTCATCAGTAAGCCAATTGCGATATTTTAATGTAATTACTTTCATTTCTGAAAATGCAGATTCGCACAAAAAAGTTGATCCGAACAATCCTGTTAACTGAAGAGCTATTTGTTTCAAACATGGATATTTGTCTTCGGGTATCAGAGACCAAAATTTGGTATCTGTTGCTCTGGCTTTGAGATGTTTAACTGACATTATCTGCAATACCTCATTTTGGACATAAGACATCTCCATATGGAAAGTGCTTGATATTTCAGTAGCAGATTTTTCAACGTCTTCACAAGAAAATGAATAAGTCATGAAAGTTACAATATCCCTCAGTTTATCGAAATGAGAGAAACGTCTTTCGCTCAGAATGTGTTTTAGCTCTGTCTTGTAATTATCGTAATTTAATTGAGAACTCGCTATTACTTCCAAAGCTGGAAAATTTTGAGCTTTTTGTTCAGTTGATTAATCAATACCTTCAATTTGTTAAAAGAGTTTATTGCGCTAATCATGTCGATAACGGTTTGATTTTTACCCTGTAGCTTCAAGTTAATGATATTCAAATGATTTGTCACATCTGATAAGAAAGCTAAATCAAAGAGCCACTTTTCGTTTTTATGTATCTCAGGGTCGTCACCTCGTTCATCTAGAAAAGATATAATTTCAGGTAGTAATAATTCCTAGAACCTTTTTATAAATTTTCCGCGGCTCATCCACCTCATGTTTTATAAAGAAGTAAATCAGTGTGCTCAGCAGACTCGCTAGCTTCCAATTGCACTTTGAAGAGCGTCTTTCCAAGCTTCGCGCACGGATGGAATTAACGATTTTCATGGCAGTGTCCATGGCATCTTCCATATTTAGTATTTTTGAACATAAAACTTGCTGATGAATGATGCAATAGAATGTGAAAAACGATGGGAAGTCATCATTAGCTCGACACAATGCAACAAACCCATTTTTATTGCCAGTCATGGATGGCACTCCATCTGTTGTAATGCACACGAGTTTGTAAAAAGTAGTACCTACTTTTTTACAAAATTCAAAAAAGCGTTGTAAATATCTTCTCCGCGAGTTTTTTCTTTTAGTGGTAGCATTGTTAACAATTCTTCTTTAGCCGGCATATCAGAAAATACCATTCGAATGAAAATACCTAAACTAGGCAGTATCAGTCATATCAGTGGACTCATCAAAGTGCAAAGAAAAGTATGTATATTCCATAATATCACTTTTCAGTTTGGTCTCCAAATCACTGCTCATGATCTCGACACGTCAAGTAATAGTTGGACGAGATAAGTGGACCTCCTTGATGGCAGCTATAATCTCTGTTTTTATTTTTTAAGTCATTAAACAGTAAATCTGCAGCTTCAATAAATGCTTCTTTCACTACCGTTCCATCTTCGAAAGGTTTCTTGTCTTTTGCCAGTATGTAGGAAATTTTAAAAGACGCAATTTTTGCAGCTACTGATTGTTTGGCTTGCCCAGTGAATAAGGATTGCTATGCTTTCAAACTACTTTTCAAATCTTGAAGTTTTCGTCTTCTTGACTCACTCTTTTGCGGAAAATCATTTTCATAATTTTTATACAGGGTTTTATAATGCCTTTCTAAGATCTAAGCGTTTATGCAATGCTCGACAAACAAGGCAAACACACGTTTATTATGGCCAAAGATAAGTGTGTTTGGCCAAAGATAAAAGAAATCGTCCTCCCAATCAGTATTAAAATGGTAGGTTTTACTTTTTTTCGCCGCAATCATTTTATGTTGCAAATTCTACGTACAGGTATTCTAAAAAAACTTAGTAATAATGAATGAGATCATTTTGCGTTTGCTTTATATATGAAAAACTAATTCTAGAAGAATCTGTAACATTTTAGCCAATCAGTGCCCTGAACGTCACTCGGTTGCGATGCTTCTGTAATAATCGGACCAATCAGAGCGCAGCGAGACGGGATCGAGTGTGTCTAGAGAAAAATGCTTTCGATATAGTGCGCATGCTAATGAATGACAGGTCTCAACTTGAATTGAAACTATTATTATTGAACAATTAATCAGACTAGAATTTTCGGCGTCCGTAATGCGTAATTATTATTTAAAAGTGTCGCATATGAGTGACCGCCGCAGAAATGAGATTATTTTGTATTGATACCCAAATTATTTCCTCGATCGACTCCAAAGGCACTCGCGATGGACCGGTCGATCGCGATCGACTGTTTGGGCATCCCTGACCTACGCTGTTCAACATCTACTTGGAGGAGTTAGTGAAGAATTGTTTTCAGAACATGGGAGGGGTGATAGTAGGAGGAAGAAGAATAAAGTGCATAAGATTTGCTGATGATATGGCATTGTTAGCAGAAGAGGAGATGATACTAAGGGATATGCTACTGCAGCTAAATGACAGCTGTGAAAAATATGGAATGAAGATAAATGTAAACAAGACAAAGACTATGGTTATCGGAAGAAAGACAAAGAAGATAAACATAAGTATTCGGAATGAGACATTGGAACAAGTGAACAACTTTAAATACTTAGGGTGTACTATAAGTGGTGATATGAGCTGCTGCCAAGAAGTCAAGAGGAGGATAGCAATAGCAAAGGAGGCTTTTAATAGGAAAAGGAGCAATTTCTGCGGACCTCTGGAAAAAGAACTAAGGAAGAGACTAGTGAAGTGCTTTGTGCGGAGTGTGGCATTGTATGGGGCAGAAACATGGACATTACGACGCAATGAAGAGAAACGACTAGAAGCATTTGAAATGTGGATATGGAGAAGAATGGAGCATGTGAAATGGACAGACAAAATAAGAAATGAAGCTCTGCTAGAAAGAGTGGGTGAAGAAAGAATAATGCTGAAACTGATCAGGAAGAGAAAACGAAACTGGTTCGGTCACTGGCTGAGAAGAAACTCCCTAATGAAGAATGCACTGGAAGGAATTGTGAACGGTAAAAAAGTTCGAGGCAGAAGAAGATTTAAGATGATCGACAACATTATGGTAAATGTATCTTATGTGGAGACGAAGAAGAAGGCAGAAAATAGGAAAGATTGGAGATTGCTGGGTTTGAAGTGAAGGACCTGCCCTTGGCAGAGAACTATGAATGAATGAAAATTCGATTTCATTTACTTTCACTTAAAAATTATCGTATTAGATGTCTAAGTAAAAGGTTGTTAAATTTTAATTTTTAAATGTTATAAATTCAAAAATATTTTATAAAGGAAAAAAATATTAAATTTAATCAATTTTTTCCTTTCCATTTTAGGTAGGATAGGCTAAATAGATCCTTTTGAACTTTGTTTTTGTGTAATCAATTTTGTAATAACATGCAATCGGCAAAGAATCTTTCAAACATTTTATTAAAAGCACAAAATATTAGGGTTCAATGAAGAATAATATCCTGGGATGACCTTTATAAAAGTCTACCTATGTGATTTATATTTTTTTTGCATTAGTTTTGTTTTCTTCAGTTTTTTTTTTCCTTAAGGCTATCAATGCATCACTAATCAATACATCACTATTTCCGACGTTATTTAAAGATCACAAAAAATTAAACTAATGCTATTGTTTCAATTATCGTATCAATTACTACATTCGTTCAGGCTTGTAAGAAAATCTACGGCACATAACATCTTTTAATTATTCCAGAAGTTTTTTCTCTATTTAAATGCTAATTTTTATTATCAGTGGTCAAGATTAATGAATATTGATTACAAATAAGATCTTCATTGATTTTGGTAAAGCTAAACTGGCAAAAAAAGTGAATGAAGAACTGCTTTTTGATGTAATATTGTATGTGTATGTGATTATGGTTTATTTTATTTTTTTTAATTCCTTCCTAAGCGTATATTCAAAACTTGACAATTTCTTATTATTATAAAATGAGAAAATTTTGTTATACAGTGGATATTATTGCTTCAACACTGCAAAACATTCCTTAACTACTCTCTCCGATGCATATTTTCTGGGATCTGAATTATAAACAGAATTATTAGTCTTAAATCAATCAAACTTTAAAAAGAGAATTTACCTTATCAATAGTCACTTCTACTACGAAGCAAAGTACAATTATCCTTGAAATAGAGTTGAAAGCATACAGAGCCAATACCCTTGCTTCTTCAATTGTTTCTGTAAATACGATGTAGTTCACAGCTACATAGTATAGCTCTAAACAAATACATAATACGTGAAAAGTAAAAAACAACAAGACAGATGGCTGGAAAATAGAATTTAAGTCTTTTGTTAGGACAAGAAGTTTAGTGTAAAATACTAGAAGATTCTGCAGCTGTTTTAGATTCAGTCCTTCAGAAATATTCAATTGAATAATTCTACTTAGAATAATTTTGAAGCGATAATAAAGTACCCAACAAAAATATATCAAAACTATATCGGGAATTACTTCAGTTAAACATAGAAAAAGGTATGATGAATAACGGAAAGTATTTGAAAATGTTTTCTCGATAACTTGAAAGTAATAGTAAACATCGCCCAGCAATCGCAAAAAGAACATTATTATTAAAAGAAATGAAGTCATGCATTTCGATGGTTTGAAAGTTTCTTGTAGTATTTTAGCTGTGTTTTCCAATTCTTTCCATTTCGAAAAATAATTTTGAAGTTTGGGTGTCGTAGTTATACTAGCGGCAATACATAGAACAATGTGGATAGTATAAATACAAAAGAAAGCTGTCGTAATATAGTGGGTAAACTTATTTGTTTCATAAATGTTGATGGTTTCTGATAAGAACTCATGAATCAAACTATAGAGCATAACACTCAAAACTAGCAATGAATATAATGAATCAAAACTTATCAATTGAATCCTAAATTCTCTTCTTTGACGAAACACGCCCTGAACTGGAAAAATTCCCAGAAGTTTCGAAGCCACTGCTATTAGTCTGAAGTTTTTGAAAACATTTGTGGAACGACTATCATCAAAGGAAATGACTTCTGAAGTAACATAAGTTACCCATACATATCTTGCCATAACTCTGAAAAAGAAGATAACAGTTGATAATTTTTAAATATGGTTAATGTTAGAGCACAGAAAAAATTTGAATATTTCTAAAACAACACTATCAATAACAATGCAACCTGATGTAAGCATTTGTATTAAATAAATATAGTTACATAAATATAGTTGGAATTAAGAGAAACACGCAGAATGATAAGCCAATTTTTTCCTCTTTATTGACAGACGTTGACAGTTTTATGTTGACTTCATAAAATATGTAATTGGAAAGTTCCTATTAAATTAGATATCTCTGTATTCCAATAAAATAAACTAATCATTTGGGAATGAAATTAGCCATTTATAAAGGGATAACATAAATTGGAATTAGATGTTCATTTTCATATAAATGTCAAAAAATTCTGCACTTACATGAGAACCTTGAAATTTAATAGTGTATTGATATTTGTGCAACTTAGTTTCACCAAAAAGTTCAGTTTATGGAGAAAGACAAATATTTTAATATGAAAACTGGATAGTAGATGATCTTTCTGGCACGAAAGAATTACTTCTGATGTGTAATGAATTGCTTTATCCTTTCTAATGTATAAGGATAAAGCAATCATTTCTTGTAATGAACGCAAATTTTTTTTCAATAACAATATTGTTTTTAGAGTTTAAAATTGTTCTGTTTTTGAAATGGACAGTGTTGTTTACGAACAAGTATCGGGTGGTGCTTAAAATAGTGTAAAAAAAGAAGAAAGTTTTTCGGATGCAGATCTGTAGAATATATGCTTCGACAAATTTTCTTAAAATTTGAAAGTTGATACGCTATTGTCCGTTAGAATAAAATTATATAAGATTAAAATGAAACGATTTAATATGTACTCAACTGTTATCTATTTTATAGATTTATCTGAAGGCCGTTAACCTGTTGAAAAACACTACGCGATTCAGCCATATATACCCATGCACCTCTTTGGTTTAAAAGTATTGAAAATGGGTATTTGAAAACGTGTTCCCTTGAAGCTGTGCTTATGTGGGATGGAGCAAAAATATTTAGCCCTTAGCGCGCAGATTTTTGGTTAGCCACGATAGGCGATGTAACGACGAAACTTGTCGTTGATTCTCAAAATGAAAAACGTGCCATTGCAGTACATATTATGCTAAATCAATGTTCTATAAATTGTATTGTGTGATAATGATTATTAATCTTCTAAAATTAATTTACAGCGATAATCATGTATAGAGTCACGCACAATTTTATTGCTAGTAGCTCTTTTGGCTAATGAAGTAGAATTTTTACTCACAACAGCTCACAGCTTAGGATTCCCAACAAGGATTCTGCGGAACATTGGCATTCCTCGAGATTTTGAAAAAAATTACTACAAATTATAGTAATATAAAATCTTACAAAATGTATACACAAAGTTTGTTTGCAACCAAATATAAAGTGAAAATGTTTAATTACCGATAATTAGAAAACAGAAATAAGATAAAAAATATTTTTGAAATATTGTATTCAAAAGTATGAAGTAACTGTCAAAATGCCGGGCTTTGAGAAGACTCGCGCACTGTTAAAATCTCATCCGCAAATTTGCACAATCTACATTATTATGTTATGTAGTGAATGTGGGTGGCAGAGAAGCCAAGCACTGCGACCGGAAGTCTATTGTACTATCCCACGAAAAAAGGACAGATGGAGGGAAACACTGAGAGAGTATGGTGGGAGAAGTGCAGGGGAAACGGAAGTACCACGAGAAAACCTGCCCAGCACAGATCGTCCACCATCACGAAACCCATGTGAGAACCAAACCCGGTCCTCAGAGGTAAGAGGCCGATGTCTTAGTGACAACGCCCACCGCATGGCCTATAATCTACATTACTAAAATCTTTTATTTCTCTGTCTGTGTGTCTGTCTGTCCAGCACAATTTTCTGTGAGAATGGAAAATAGAAATAATTTTTAAAATGAAACGTCCGCGACGGGAATCGAACCTGCAACCTCCTGATCTTATACATTAGACCACGGGGACTACAGCTCACTTTATATATTTTTTTATTTATGTGTCCTTCCCTCTTTCCCCCCACCAATAATGAATCTATTCAACCTTTTTTTTTTTAATCTCAAGATTGTTTATTAATTTCCGATCCGTCTGTTTATTTGTAATTCGAAAAATGACAATTAGAACTACAATTGCCGAAACGTTGCAATATTTTAATATAATATTCTTACTTAACCAAATTCTAAGTGATTTAGGAAAACAAGCGCGTGTACACGGGGGATGGTGGAATAAAAAAAAGAGACTCAAGAAAGAAAGAAGCACTGTTTCTATTAGATAGAATACTGAAAAATCACTATTTGTAACTAAAACAAGATAGGAATAACAATTAATAAACCAATCACAACGCTTCGCAATGTCTTCTGATATGTTTAAGAAAATATAATTATATTGTTAATTAAAATAGTTTTACGCGCCAAAATTACGAATAAACTCTTGCTAACTATATTGGCACTAGTCAAGATAAAAATAATAAAACATTAAAACCACTACGCACGTTTCGGAACTACCAAATTCTGTTTCCCTTATCAAGTGGAAAACCCCCCTGTGATAAAATATCCTTTCTTATCGGAAATCGTGAAGCGACTGATTTGGCTACTCCCAAGCTATATAAACACCTCATTACTGCACCTACATTATTCATCTTATTCAAAGTGAATATCTTTGGATTCTTCCTATCCAGTCTTTAGGAGAAGAAAAATAACTATTCGTTTTATTTCATTCGTAAAGCAAACATATTTTTGTTGCCTCTGAAGATCGTACGATATTAAAATCAGCCATTTCGTAGAATATTTATTGTTTCCTCTCATCCATTAGACTTTTCTGAGTTAATTTACATCTTTTCAAATTTCACTATCTTCGAAATCGACTCTTGAAGAGCCAATGCTTTTTGCAATGTTTAATTTTATGTTTAAAATATTTAGTTTTTTAATAATTTTATGTAAAAGAAATAATCCCTTTTGTTTACTAACATTTAAATTAAAACAAGTGTTGCTTTTGGATTCTCACTTCCCATTTCAAAATATCTAACGTTGAAAATTCTTAAATTACGTAATCGTCCATTCGAGGAATTGTGGCTTTTCAGCAATCTTGATGGGTCTTATTAATTTTACTTTTTTCGTATCAGAAATTTTGTCTTGGGTAAATAAATGAGAGAATAGCTGATTTACTGAAATTGATAATTGAGGATAAAAATATCACTGTTCTACAAATCATTTCAAAACTGTATATAACTAAAGCATCTTACTTTGTTTGAAAAATATTAAATTCATTACCTTTCAATTCTGTTTGTATAAAGCAAATATCCTTTACCAAGAACAGAAATTCTACCTGCCCTCGACCATGTATGTAAGAGCCTAATAATGATATGCTGTTATTACAGCAGATCTTTAGTTTTTTTCATCGAAATATAGATGGCGTTTCATTCGAATATAGAAAAAATTCCTCACAGTAATCATCATTAACGTACACCATTTAAACTAATGTCAATATGTTATTTATATAAGTAAAAAAAAATGTAGCTTAATGATGATTAGCACATGATAATCTCTCTCTCTCTCTCTCTCTCTGTCTGTCTGTGTATATATATATATATATATATATATATATATATATATCTAATGGCCAAACTCGAATGATGCATATTTTCGAGTTTAGCGATGCAAAGATTTCAATTAATCATTTGCAATTTAGTAATTTAGAGCTTAAAGAATATAAAAATAAAATTAACTTATATTACTAAACATATAGTTAAGCTGGACAGTTTTCTGAAATTTAAAATCCCAATATAAATTTCAAAAAACCGTTTCTATGAATGCAAAAGTTCGAATAACATTCACGTCATCAGCAGCATCTGGTGTTAAATTTTGAAACTAGACTAAAATTTAGAAATATTAAAATGCATTATAAAAAGAAAATTTGCTCTTTTTTATTGTAAATATTCTTTTTTAAGTTTTTATTTTTTATCTTTTTTTAACTGCTTTTATATAATACTTTTTTGCTTTTTTTATATTGTTTTTGATATACTTTTTTATACTTATTTTATATATATAGAAATAAAAATAAAAATAAATAAAATAATAAAAATAAAAATAAAAAAGAAAAATTAAAAATAAAAAGATGACAGTTATCATATCAAACACAAAACTTCCTTAAATAAAAGGATTTAATTTTGAATTGTCATTAGATAACTTAAATGATTAACGTCTAACAAGTCCTGTTTTGAAGAAAAAATGATTAAATAAAATTATGAATTTATTTAATTTTATATTTTTTGTAAATTTGAAATTTAAATTTTTTCTGAAATTGTGTAATATAAGTATTTAAAACTTTATTTGGAAAATTATTATTTGTAAATTCATTGATAAGATAATTCAAATTAATTAAAAAATCTTCTAATTTTAATAGAATTAATAGTAAGGTATCTTTTTAATTATTGTATGAAAATTGTTTTTAAATACGGTAAATTAAAACTAACATTACTTGTGAATTTGTGAAACCTGTTTATTTTGAAAGGGAATAAAAAAGTTTTGTTAAATAGTTGTATATAAGGAATCTGTTGATGATAATATATTCTCAAATCTAAAAAATCTACAAATTCAGTATTAATATTAGTTTGTTGTAATTTGATAATATTGTTATAAATTTTTTCTTCTATATAATCAATTTTAAAATTAGTATTAAAAATAATCAAATCATCTATATATCTATAAATTTGAAATTGGAAAGGAGAATTAATACAAAATTGATATTCATAGGCCAATAAAAATAAATTAGCAAGAATGCTACTATAATTTACTCCCATTCCAATACCTTTAATTTGGGAATATATTTCATCATCAAATTCAATATAATTATTATATAAATTAAATTGAAGAAAATTAAGAAATATTTTGATAGGAATATTAAATAGACTAGTTATATTGAATTCTGAAATTAAAAATTTTATTTTTTGTAGTAAAGAATCTTAAGGTATATTTGTAAATAAATTTTCAAAATCTGCTGTAATTATATTAAAAATTTTGTTATTATTTACATATTTAAAAACATCATCATAGTTATCAATAAAAATCAGGATTAATTTTATTTTTAATAATTTCATGTAATTTGTTAAGAAAAATTTGCAAAATAATATTTGATTGCTTTAATACAGAATTAGTTGTGCTACAAATCATTCTAAATTTGCCTATTTTGTGCATTTTTGGATTTAGAAATAAATAATTTAAATTTCTGTTGATTT
>JAFIDM010012231.1:48165691-48204574 GCA_023159025.1 Thereuonema tuberculata | reverse complement strand
CAATCTATATTACTAAAATCTTTTATTTCTCTGTGTGTCTGTCTGTCTGTCCGGCGCAGTTTTGTGTGAGAATGAAAAATATAAACAATTTTTACAGTGAAACATCCGCGATAGGAATCGAACCTGCAACCTTCCGATCCGAAATCAGACATCTTATCCATTAGGCCATGGGAACCAGAACGCTCTTCAGATAGCTTTTTTGACTTATCTGTAAAAACTGAACTGACTTTGATTGAAAAGTAACAATTGTGATAAAAAAAAGAAAGTCAAAAAAGAAAGAAGCAGTACTTCATTAGGTAAAATACTGAGAAATCACTATTTGAAACTTAAAAACCACTGAAAAGTATCAATTGGAATGTAAAAAAAGAGTGAAGAAATACAGAAGCAGTATTTCCATTAAGTAGAATACTGAAAAATCCCTATTTGTAACTCAAAAACCTCTCAAAAGTATCAAATGGAAAAAAAAGAGTGTCAAGAAAGAAAGAAGCACTTTTTCTATTAGATAAATTACTGAAAAATCACTATTTGTAACTCATAAAGCTAGAATCACATCAAAGTCAAAAAACTCACGATAAATATGCGGCTCATCAACCAAGATGAACGAGAGTATCGATAACATCAATCGAATGATAAGTCTAAGAATACAAGGACAGACTACAGAGCATACATATGCGAATAAAATTGACACTTCTGATAATCCACCACGCGAACATCTCTATCTGCCCGAGTATCTGAACGCATTGAATCTCAGCGGTATTCCTCTACACCGTTTGTCATTGAAGATTGGATCTCCAATAATATTGTTGCGAAACATCAATCCCAAGTTTGCATACTGCAATGGAACTCAACTTAAATGCCGTTCATTCGATAATGATCTCATAGAAACCGAAATTATAACAGAACTCACAAAGGAGATTTTGTTTTCATCCGTAGGATGTCTATGGAACCATGCGATAATCTACTTCCATTCACTTTCACAAGAAAATAATTTCCGATCAGACCTTCTTATGCGATATTTATCAATAAAGCTCAAGGACAAACTCTAAATAAAGTTGCCATACATTTGGAAAACGTTGTCTTCACTCACGTACAACTTTATGTCTTTGAGTTACAATTCAACAGAATTTGGTTATATTCACTCTAAAGAATGGTCACAATCAATTTGTCGCGAAGAATTTCGTATACAAGCTGTGATCTTCATTTATCATCTATATCAACTAACGTCCTTCTGAACATCTCTTCTTCAAATATCTATATCGAACAATCTGATGGCCTAGATTATTAGATAATTTTCACTATTTCTAACTCAAAAACCACTAAAAAGTATCAATTGGAATTGGATAAAAAAGAAAAGAAAAAAAAAGAATAACTATTTCTATTAGGTAGAATACTGAAAAACTCAAAAACAATCACTATTTCTAACTCAAAAACCACTGTAAAGTATCAATGGAAATACAAAAAAGAGACTCAAGAAAGAAAGAAGCACTATTTCTATTACGTAGAATACTGAAAACTCACTATTTGTACCTCAAAAGCCACTGAAAAATGTATCTATATTAATAAAATCTTTTATTTCTCTGTCTGTTTGGTGCAATTATTGTAATTTACAAAAATAGAAATAATTTCTACAAGTTATCTATTGGAATCCAACATGCAACCTTCTGCTCCGAAGTTAGACGTCTTAGGCATTAGACCACAAGGATTACATTCTAATCTCTATAAAAAATAAAAATATATCACAGATATATGATTCACACGCTGATTCTAAAAGCAGTCGTGGATTGAGAGAATATAGACATCAACAATTAAAATAAAAAAAAAAACTTTAAAAAAATTTTAGTTTTATTTTACTTGATGTAATTTGTGTGTGTGTTTTTTTTGATAAATACAAATTGTTTTCCGTTACATACACGAGGCTTCCGGAGCGAAGCGACGGGTAGCCGACTAGTTAATCCTTAATAATGAATATAAGTACGAGAAAATTATGGTTCCATATGTTGGAGGCTGAAATGTTATCAGCTATGATGTGAGGAAAATCGTTTTTTAAGTTGCTGTCCACTATTACCCACATTGAAACAGCTATTGGTTCACGCATGATACTAAATAGATGCATCCCTTCTTTTGTAAATCAGGAACGCCACTATTATTGTAAGGTAACGGATATGTGAGCCTGTGATTTAAAGTGTCTATACGGAAGGAAAGGTAAGAATTTTTGAAAATATTAAGTAGGATTTTCTGTAGAATAGAATGAAGCAAAAACTTGTTCATTTTCTTCATTCTTGATTCTGGGTTTGTAAATATTAAGTAAGCTTTGCTTAATATTAGTATTATGAACAAGATAATCATTATGTGTCAACTGCTTTTTAATATTACATATGTGATAGTCAAATGATTCTTGAGATCAACATGTTTTAAAAGCTTTTATACCATCATGCTTACAAGGATTCTTTTTTTTTTTAACGAAGGTGGGTGTGGATGAATTGTAAAAGATTAATTTACCGAAGCAATGAGTTTTTTGTAGGGACAAGTTTGAAATATGCCCTTCTTATTAGTAATGAATATGTAGATAATTCCAGGTTTCTAAATAGAAGCGAGAAAGAAAAACATAAGCGGATGGCTCCCAGACACATCAAACCAAATGCCGATTGCCTCACATTGCTGACAGAATGCTGTTCCACCTTTTTTTTCGATAGATGTCCTTACGGTTCCCATACAGACGATTTCAGAAACAGGATGGTTCTTCAAGCTGCTCCTCCTCGCCACCAGAGGTCTTCAAAAATACTGATTGTAACCAATTAGATTTTACCCTTGTTACCACTGGTCAATATATTGTAAAAATTATATAAATATTGAGCCGTTTTTAATATTTCATGGAATTGACAAAGAGAGCTGTTAACGCCTCTCCAAAGTTCCTGTATATATTTCTAACAGGAGGACAGGAAAAATCTCGAACAAATGTTTCCATCGATATTTTATGAAGAAACGAAAGTTGCATGAATGTAACAACCAATAACATGGACATCACAAAAAGTATGTTCAGTTGGTTTCGAAGTGGGCGCCTTTGGCGGCGATGCAGAGCTCCAAACGCGACTTCAAATTTTCAGCGATGCGACACTTTTGTGTTGTGCGTTATTTGTTGCATAGAGTTTAATATCATCCATGTAGAGCAGAGATCGCCAAACCGTCGATCGCGAGCTACTAGTAGCTCGCGGGGACATTTTCGGTAGCTCGCGTTAACGCTCCGGTTGGCTAACCTTGATTCCTCCACTGAGCTGACGCTGACGACAACAAGTGCTTGTTTCTCCCGCGCAACTGCCATTGTTCTAATGATAGCGTTTGCAAGCAAAATGCAAAAAACTTATCACTTTCATTCGGAATGGGAAACCAATTACTTCTTTACCCAGGTTAAGGACAAATGTGTGTGCTTACTGTGCTTTGCAAGTGTATCAGTTGGGAAGAAAGGGAACATTGAACGTCACTTTAAAACCGTTCACGCAGGGATTGAAAAGGATTTCCCACTGAATTCTGCTCTAAGGAAAGAAAAGGTAAGGCAGCTAAAATCTAAACTTAATGCTCAACAATCAACTTTTTTAAAACCATTAAACAAGAATAAAGCAGCAACTGAGGCGTCATTCCGAGTTTCAAATATTATCACAGAATAAGAAACCATACGAAGACGGTGAAATAATCAAAATTACATTTTTAGAAGCTGCAGATGCATTATTTGATAGTTTCAAAATTAAAACTGAGATAATGTCTGCTATTAAATCTGTATAGCTTTCTGCAAATACAGTAATGAGAAGGGTTGAGGTTAAGAGTTCTGACGTTATCTCACAACTTAAAACTGACTTTGATCGCTGCAGCTATTTCTCCCTGCAATTTGACGAAACGACTGATATAGTTGATACAGCTCAGTTGGCCGTCTTTACAAGAATTATTTTTGATAATTTCGAAATAAGAGAGGGGCTGGTAAAGATTATACCGTTAATAGGACGCATTATAGGACAAAATATATTTTTAGCAGTTAAAGATCTTATCAACTCTGAAAATATTCCTATAAATAAGTTCGTGGGTTTAGCAATTGACGGAGCTCCAGCGATGGTAGGCAGAGAGAAGGGATTCATAACCTTGTGTCGTAAAGACAACAGTTTTCCGAAATTTCTGTCTTACCATTGTGTAATACACCAGCAGTCACTGTGTGGAAAGATTTTTAAATATGAACTATGTAATGAACACAGTCATAAAAATAGTGAACAAAGTTACAGCACATGCAATTCAGAGACGTTTGTTCTAGTTTACTGATGAACTAGATTGCCAGTATGGTGATCTACTGCTTCGTATGGAAGTTCGTTGGCTTAGTAGAGACAGAGTTCTACAACGTTTCCAAGAGTTGCTGAAGAGTTCTCTACTTGTGTCATGGAGCATTTTGATTTTCAAGAAGACAATGCTGCAGTGGAGTTGGAACTGATTGATTTTCAAAATGATTTATCTGTAAAATCGCTTTCTTCAAGCTCAGAAAATATTTGGCCTCTTGCTCCTAAAGAAATTTTGATCCACGTTGGTCTCAAAGTGAAGGCAATGTTCAGCTCTACATATCTGTGTGAGGTTTCGTGAACACTTGGAAAACTGTATTCGAATGGCAGCCACTACCTACTCTCCCAACATTAAAAAACTTGTTGATGAGAAAAAAAGACTCCTTCTCATTGAAGTTAATAAGTCTGATAAAAAAAAAATCTGTCCTTTCATTTGTTATTTATTACTAACTACACTTAAATTTCTTTTTATGTACAATTCAATTTCAATTTTTTTTTGTTATGTACAATTTAATTAAAATTGATTTCGTATTTACTAGAAATGTAAGTTTATATTTGTTTATAGGCAATAAATAAATGTAAGATTTTTTTTAAAAAAAGTTGATAGTTCTTTGAGTTGGTAGCTCACAGTAGGATTTAAAAACGGTACGGTAGCTCAAAAGCTTCGTAAGTTTGGCGACCACTGATGTAGAGTAAATGAGTAAATGTGTGATTTTGTATGGCGTCAGAGTGCCTGAGGTAAGCCTATTACCGTGTTTTATATTATCTAGTATGTGGCTCAGTGGATTCAAGGCGAGACAGAACCAAACAGGACTCAAGGAGTCTCCCTGGAAATTACCTCTCCTTATGGGAATGGGATCTGTAGTGATGGAGGTGTTGGAGGTGCGTAGGTGTAATGTTGTGTTTCAACTCTTCATCGTGGCATCTAAGAATGCCGTCATCTTGGGGTGTATTTTGTAGATATGAAGAGTGTGTAGGAGCCAGGAATGAGGGACAGAATCAAATGCCTTCTTGTAGTCGATGTACGCAATATGTAAGTTCCTATTCTTCGCGCGCGCCTGTCGCAGGATTACAGAGTCAATAAGGAGTGATTCCAAAGTATGGAATTGCGATAGGTATAACCCTAGTGTCAGACATGTAAGAAAACTTGGAAGCCTTATGTATGTACGAGTATCAAAATTTAAAAGGACCAATAAATTCCAGAAAAGGGCATATCAAGGAATACTGATCGGATATTCGTCCAAGATCAGAGGTTCTAAGGTATGGGTACCTGAAAAGAGAAAAATTGAAGAAAGCGGTAACATTTATATTAATGATAATGTACTTGGTGTTGAATTATTAAATGCAAAATAATTAAACCAGAGGAGTACACCAAAGTATTTCGAATTGAAGATTCCCCAAATAAAGAAGAAACCTCAACCGATGATTCGGTCACTCACATGACCTCAGTGAAACAAAAGGATCTGATGAAGAATCGAACAGTGAACATGAAAGTATAGCTGATCAAGAAGAGCGTATGATATTACGATCGGGGACAGTTACCAATGGCATGAAACCAAAAGGCATGAAAGCATTCTTTGTACGTATAAATAAACCTAAAAACTACCAAGAAGCCATCACTTATGAAAATTCCGAAAATTGGAAAAAGGATATAGATGAAGAATTAAAGAGTATTAATACACACAAAACGTGGAAAAAAGTAAAAATTCCAAATTATACAACTCCATTGTCAACAAAATGGATATTCAAAGTAAAATATCATAATGATGGACAAATCGATTGATACAATGCACGTCTTGTGGTAAATGGTTTCACCCAAAGAAAATTTGTTGATTATAATAAAACTTACACACCAACCCCGAGCATGACAAGTATTCGACTATTGTTATCATTAGCTACAGATCAGTCGTGGTTCATAGAACAGTGCTACATTAATGCTGCATATTTGTATGGAAATCTTGACGAAGAGATCTATCTACTAATGCCAGAGGAAGTTATAAATGATAAATCAAATTGTGATGGTATTTTACTGAAAAAGGCACTGTATGGATTAAACCAGGCAGGCCGTCAGTGATATATTGAATTAAAGGCCAAATTAAAACAAATAGGGTTTAGTAATATAAATTCAGATCCCTGCATATGTGTAAATTTTGATGAAAATCCAAAGGTTGTGATTATAGTGTACATAGATGAATTTCTGACAATGAGTAAGGAGAAAAGTAAGGTGGATATTAAATTGAAGAAACTAGAAAAACATTTCAAAGTCAAAAGATTAGGTCATGTAAAAGAATTCTTAGGAATGGTTATTGAACACGATCAGAAAAATAAAAGGATGGAAATTAATCAGAAAGCATTTGTCAATGATTTATTATTAATGACGAAGATGCAAGACTGTAAAGGTGTAAGTACTCCCATGGCACAAGCATTGGTAAAACACAAGAAGAAGGAAAACTCTTGAACCCACAGCAACAAACGAACTATCGAAGTATAGTTGGGAGCCTGCATTATTTATGCAATACAAGTAGGCCGGATATAAATTATGCTATGAATAGACTTTCACGTAAAACGTCTAATCCCACAAATCAGGGTAATCTTCAACTCAAAAGAATATTGAGATATTTAAAGGAAACAGAAGATCATAAACTTACTTACACTGAAACCGGAGAGCAAGTAAATACATTCTGTGATGGTACCTGGGCAGATGATGTGAAAGATCGCAAGTCAACATTAGAATATGTAATTATGCTCAGCGGAGGAGCCATTCATTGGATTACATGTAAATAGCAGATTATCCCAATTTCTACGCAAGAAGCTGAATATGTTGCCCTTCCATTAAGCATAAATGAGTACAAGGCTCTGCGCAACATTTCGATGGAAATTTGTGAAAACGAATATGTAATGGATCCAGGAATTATAAGCTGTGATAACCAAGCCGCAATAAAACTAGCTACTGATAGCATCAATAAAAGCCGGAGTCGACATATAGATATAAAATATCATTCTATGAGAAATGCAGTAGAGAATAAGAAAGTTGAAGTTAGATGTATCCCATTGAATAAAAATATAGCAGATGGAATGACAAAACCTCTAAGCAGTCAAATTTTGAAAATGTTATTACATTAATGAATATGAAAATTAGGATACTCTGTTAGAAGGTAAATTCCGTTCAAGCAGAGGAAGTTTTGTTGAGATATTCATATAGAAATATGAATCTAAATAATGAAATAAAATTTTACAATGGCTTGAAACGAAAATTTATTATTTATTAATTAATTACAAACTCCACGGCTTGCAAATAACATTTAATAACATTTAAAAACTAATAAAGAACTACAAACGAACTACAAACTCCATGGCGATATTTCGTCCTTTTTACAGGACTTTAACGAGCCATTTTTCTTCTAAACTAAAACAATAATATCACAACTCAAGAATTCAAAAAATTTTACAATAATAGAACGTGACACTTAAACTACTTTGTAGTTCGTTTTTAAATGTCATTAATTAATTAATTGAAATAAAGTTTGAATAATTAATGATGAGACTACGTCATCAAAGTAAAGGGATAAAATGACGAACGCAGCCTCATTTTTTTAAAAAAAAAGAGTCTCAAGAGTCTAAGCAGTCGGAAGCGAGACACTGAAGGGAAGAAAGAACTCAGTCTGGAACTGGAGATCACATCTCGTTCGGATCTCGTTCTCGTTCTTGAGCTGAGACGGAGTGATAATAAGTTTTGAGAAGAATGGCAACAGAAATTCTGGGAGCGAAAGGCATCACGGGTAATACATGCAATTGCCGAAGTGAAGCAAGTCACTTGAGAGCCTAGTCAGCTGATGAAAAGAAAGTCAAGCGAAATGGCGAATCCTCTCAAAGAAGCAAGTCTACGAAGTGCCGAACTAACTAGATGAAGTGTCAAAGGATAGAACCAAGTTATCTGCGCGAATATAACAGTCGAAGTTTGCTACGAATATTCCGAGACGAACGGTTGCGTAAGTGAATGAATGCAAGAAGTGAACTCTTCACAACGAACTGTGAGTAAAATTATGTTCAGTAAAGTAAATGCAAATCAGCAGAAAGATTTCATATTATTATTAGAAATTTAAGTTAAAGACGACGGTTTAATAAAGATAATTTACGGAAGCGGAACTTGCCTTATCAAGTTAATAAGTCAAGCTTAATTAACATAGTTGTACTTAGAAGATTTATATAAAAACAGTAGCAGTTAATAAAGTGAATATTAAGTGCGAGAAATAATTCTAATAAGATCGAGTGCTACGATTAAATTGAAAATTGTGCTTCAGTGAAATTATTAGTTTAGCGTTACTCAACAAATAGTAACAGACTAGTGCTTCATTTTGTGTAAATTAACCATATTAGTTTGGAAGGGATTTCCTTACTATGCAGTGTTAAATTTGTGAGTCGGTATAATACGTATTAGTGATTTCAACAAGTGATTAAATATCAAGTCAATATTTCAAAGTGAAATTTCTAAAATTAAACAGTATTAATCAAGTATTTTTGTATTATCCAAGTGAGCGATATTAAGATAAGACTATTTATCCTGCACTTTATTAAATTAAAGGAACTTTAGAATTGCTCAATATTTTAAACTATAGAAATTTTAATAAATATTTAAAATTTTAAATTTTAAATAAATAAAGCCTCAAATTATTTTGTTTCTTTGTGTCCTAACAAAAGAAAAAATTACTACAATATTTGTTCACATATGTGCAATATGTATGTATATCTTTTGTTTTTTAATTGCAAACAAGATTTAAAAACTCAGTATCGGCTTACAAAAAGAAAGAATTCTTCTTCTAGTAATTGATTGCTTACAAAGTAACAGTATATGTATGTAGAAAAGGTTCAATGAGGCGGAGGTTGCCTGGGGGAATCCCTGTAGATGTTTTGCAGAAACTGACGTGTGGAATGGGTATCGGCACTTGTGGAGAGACCGAAACGTTTGATATAAACACCACCACATGTGGATACAGTGATCGATCTAGTGCGTCAAAGTAACTTCAGATGTAAACAAAGCCTCACCACCTTCTTTTTCGACCAAGGGAGAAGATATCACTGAAAGAGTATTCAGCATTCCTATGGTAAACTGATAAAAAAAGAGATTCACGTTTTAAATGAAGTGATTTCAAAATGATTTGAAGAAATGAGTTTGAAATAAGACTTTTGTAAAAATTTGAAGTAGGTAAAATGAGAAATAAAAATGATAACAAAATTAATTACATGAAATGGAAAAAAAAGAAAATAAAATGAAATAAATACATTGAAAGAAGAAAGTGGAATGAAAGGATGAAATCATGAAAAGATTTTTTTTTTTAATTAAGGCACTATTCTCTTCCGTATCACTTCCTTCTTCTTTTTAATGCCATATTTAATGACGAATGGGACCGATACACAGTTATTGTATGCGTTGGCTGAAGACAAAATGAAGATTGAATCAAGGCATTTCCTTCGTAAATCGGGAACACAGAAATCCAGTACGAAAGGAGCCCTAAATTTATGATGATGAGTTGAATGATATTGGAAAGTAAGTGAATTTCTGTTATTTATGGCCCTACGATGCGCTGCAAGCCGGTCAGTTAAAACCCTGCAGTTCCCTCCAATGTACATGGACTGATGATTTTCACTCGTAATGGCGTAGAAGACATCCACATTAAACTCTTTATTGAAACATGTGAGAATGCTCTGAAATGTGCAAAAAAGTCGTAGAAGTGATTGTGATGTTGTAATAATGAAAATCAATGGAGAAATATAGTTGATTCTTCTTAAGCTTGTTCCTGTCATCATTATAATAAAACCCGCAATGGCACTCTTAAAGTTTCGATGAAGGAAAGTCTCAGCAATATCATTTTGTTGGAGTATTTGATAAATGCATAATTCCTTATTAAATGTTTCAAGTGTAGAAGACAAATTAAATTCTGTTTTTATGAAGTTAACGATAATATTGACCTTGAAGGAGAGGAAGGGGGTAGGATGTGACCATCCCACACGTCAGTTTATGCAAAACATCCCCACGGCATCATCCGTCTCATTCGACCTTTTCTACATATATATACTGTTACTTTCCAAGCAATCAAATGATAGAAGAATACTTCTTCCTTTTTGTAAGTCGAAACTATAGTCTTTATATTACTGTGATTAAATACTCTACATATTATTCAGGTGTACCGGCTTAATTTAATACTGAATATGAACAGTACAAGAAAAATAATTCACGTTGAAAAACTTTGTAATAAGAATTTTAATGTAATAAAATAAGAAGAAACCATGTAATTAGAAAAATGTGTAATAATGTACAACTACTGATTAATTCATGTATTTAAATAATTTGTTTCAAATCTTCGTTATGAAAACCCAATGCGGAAAAAGAAGAAGCTGAATGAAATGAATTTTTTGTATTTACCTAAATAAATATGTTTTTATGTAATTAAATAAAGCACCAGTTGATGGAATTAAAAAATAATACTAATGGGACCTAAATATAAACTGAAAAAGAAAAAAAAAATAAACGAAAAAAATATTAGGCTTTTTTTTTTATTTCTGTTGATGTCTGCTTTTTTGGAGAATTTCGGGAAATTTTTAAGTAGCAAAAAAAACAAAACAATAATTTGATCTTAATGTCACTTCATTTAAAAGGTTACTTTTTTTTATCTAGATATGACATCATTAAGGAACTTGCCAATTTCAAGAACATGCATTCAGATGTTCAGAAGTTCCTAAAACAGAATCATAATTTTTCTCTACTGATTTTCATACAATCACTTTTCTATTTTTGCCCTATTTTAATAGAAATTTACGTTTTAATTCTTTAAACACCGATGTAGGAATTTAAAATTCTAAAGTACCAATCCATATCATTGAAAGAAATTATTATAAAACAAAAAATATAATTCACAGTTTCTGAAGATTACACCTGTAATTCAAAAAAAAGATCTTTCAAATATATAACTAGAAGAAATAGCTCATGTATATTTGATTGAACTTTTTGTAAAAATACAGAGTTTGTTTTCTCAGGAAGATGAAAATATTGCTAACTATTTTCACCTAATAGATTTTTAGATTATTTTCACCTAATAATCTAAAAATCTTTTATGTAAGTTAAATTCTTCTCTTCTGTTCTGAAATATCTTAAACAGAATTTTTTTTTTAAAATCATTATACTCTCAATCATCTTTCTCTAACTGGTTTGCCATTTCTTTAAAAATTATAAAGAATACTTCTGAAACTTATCAAAAGTAAATAAAATTTAAAAATCTGTCTGAAATTAAATTTACCTTAGATTGTCGGCTTTTGACCAAAGGTATGATTTGAATTGTCGTAAAATATGCTAATCATGTTTCAAGAAGATTTTTATTTTCATTCAAAAAATTATCAAGAACAAATGGACAGAAAGACCCGAAAAGCAGCTAGAAGATTTAAGAGTTAAATTATTTTATCCAATTTTATGATTAAAGTATGATATTACGAATATAAGCTAATAATATATTAATTTTTTTTAAAGAATTGTACTTGACATATATTATTACCATAAAGTATACTTACCAGCTTTAAAAGGGATTAGCTTGAAATCGTTCCTCTTTTTAGTAAATTTCAATTTTGATTTCAGCTTTGAACTAATAAGCCTCGTTTTCAATTTATTGTAACGAATTGGACAAATGATCGTGAAATTACTAATAGTATAATTAAAAAAATTATATTGGTTTACAATTGTAAAAGTAATAAATACTTAGAATGTTTTTTAGAAAACCTATTTATGAATTCTGTTAATTTGAATTTTATCTGATGGCTTCAAGAATTGAAAGGTCAGTTTATGGTTGAAATAAAACCATAAATACTCTTAAAACATCTTGTAGCGGTAGTATTATAAAATTAAATACAGAAATAATTTTTTAATTAGTTTCGATTCTTCAAAAAAAAAACATGAATTTGTTCTAAAAGATTTCAATACAATACATTAAGTGATTATTGAAAGCTGTTGAGAAGATATTTTTGCTGGTGCGATTCAAATCGCTGCGTAGTAGGTAGCACGATATTTTCTATTTGAGCATGACGTCACATCGTTTGCAACTTGGAAAATTCTCTTCCATTCGAATAATGAATAGAACGCATTAGCGAAATAATAAATTTTTAAGTGGTCTGACACTAAAATAGATAAATAAATAAATAAATACGTTGGCTTAATCGAAGTAAAAGAAGTTTTCAAAGATAATACTCAAACAAAAATTAAAAATTTCACTGTTATTTTATTTACTTTTTAACTAAAGTCCTATTGAAAACGAAGTCAGTAATGAAAATTAAACAAATGAAATGCTAGCAAGGAAATTGAAAAAAAAAAGTTAATGAAATTCGTGAGGTTTTACATTTTATTTTATTTATTTTTTTTATTTTATATAAATAAGTGATTTTTTTTTTACATGTGCGTCTAATACTATCAGTTGTAAACATCCATACTTTCATAAATAATTGACACCTGAGCCAAATTCTTATTTTTCTTACATTTCCTTGAATCAGAGTTCACTGAAATTAAAATACATTTCAGTAAATTATTGTGCAAACTAGTTCTGTTACGTTGCATCTCTTTTCAAAACTTAACCAAACCAAAAAATTAAAATAAAGCTTTCAACTTTTAACCTCGTGATTTCTTAGAAATTCTGTGGTTATCGGAAGTAGAGTGGGTCTAGTGGTGGCTGACGTTTGAATCTTGATAAGGGTAGTAAATATAGCAATATACAAATGCTTTAAATGAAAAAATTAATTTTCTTTTAAGGGGAAGGGGGATATAATTGAGCAATTGCAGACAAAATACTGTCGAAGATGACCTTCCACTTATTGCGATGCGTAAACAAAGAATCTATATACTTATATACATTTTATATAGGTTGTTTGGCGTAAACTCAGTTTAGAATGAGTCCACGTGTAAATGCTTTTGCGCAATATAGGTGGGCTTCAGATAATCGAAGAATACTATTGTCACGTGTTGTTTTAAGGGGCGCGCCATCCAATGCATCCCTAAGCAAGCCACGGTTACGGGACCAAAGGGGAAAAGGTATATAAGGGGGTGAATGAGGAGATTGAACGGGGAAATACAGGGAGGTGCCGTGGAAAGCCAGCCTAGCGACAGGTGCCCGCGCCTTTCGGATGAAAGAGAAAGGGGCAAACTCAGGCAAAGGGTTAAAGGAAGATTTTATTATTGAAATAAACTAATAGAAAAAATACAAGAAACAAGTAAAAGATAGGTCACATATTCACTCTCTAATTGCCCGTTCGGATCAGTCCTGGGCTGAGAAAGTTCTCAAGGGTGGCACTGTGACGAGACCCATCATTGACGGGGATGAACGGCCGGGTCGGTCTCGACGTAATCCTTTGGGCACTGCGGAGGCACACTTGCGATCACTGACATCTGTCTCGGCTGGTCCGGGGATATCGACAGCTGGAAGCGAACAGGCGGCTGGGTTGGAGACTGGCGGAGTCGTATTTATCGTGAATCCGCAACGTCTTCCCTGATGCTCGCCCTTCCGCATACGGACTGCTGCCGGCTTTCCTTAAGGGGTGAACGCCAAGCAAAAAGGTGAAAGCGGGCAGGTTTTCTGCGACGACCGGTACCGCTCGCCGCGTGTACTCGTGTCGTCTTACCTGCTCCTCGCCTTCTGAAACGCTGCTTGCCGGATTTCCGTCATTGGTTGACTCCGAGCAAGATGGACGCGGGTGGGGTTCTTGACGACTGGCTCCGCTGGCCGCGTGAACCGTGTCGTCTTCCCCAAACCTCGCTTTCTCCGCTGCTTCTCAGAAACTGCCCTGTTTACTCTCGCGGTCGCCATTATATTCCCGGGAGGGGTGGCGATACATTTCTGTCCCCCACCGTCGCTTCTGGCGCACCACTCGTTGTTGAGACGTCAGGCCCTTTGTTCCCCCTGTTAAGAGAGCATTTCTGGAGCAGTTTACAACAGGGGAAGAATGGAAAGCAAGCTTTTTGTTCCCGAAACAATGGGCGATATGGCAGGATGGACATTGTGTAATTTCAGGTGAAACTTACACGAGTCTCTCCCAAAGTCGTTAAGCCATTGTTCAAGGTATATTGGTGCCGAGCTGGCGGGAACTCGATGCCTTACAGACGCCAGGACTGAGAAACGACAAGAGAGAAATATGGAAAGTTGGAAATGCTCAGAAAAGAAAAAGAAAGATGTGATTAGAAAAATATAGTCAAGAAAGAAAGATGGAAAGGGGTATGAGCGGAGCGCGGGGCACGAATATGTTCGTGACACTATCCTCTTTACATAAATATCAAAAGTAATCAATAGTCATTAATAATTATTCAATACAAGGAATTGATTAAATTTATTTAATATAGAAACGTGATGTGAGATGATTCGACTAAATGTTTCGTGATGTTAAATGATTCGACTGAATGTTTCGTGATATGAGATGATTCGACTAAATGTTTCGTAATGTGAGATGATTCAATAGAATGTTTCGTGATGTGACATGATTCGACTAAATGTTTCGTGATGTTAAATGATTCGACTAAATGTTTCCTAATGTCAGATAATTCAACTGAATGTTTCGTGATAAGAGATGATTCAACAGAATGTTTCGTGATGTGAGATTATTCGACTGAGTGTTTCGTGATAAGAGATGATCAGACTGATTGTTTCGTGATGTCACTGTTGATGGCAATAACTATTGAAGATATATTCAAAGATGAGAAAACGAAAAGGTATTAATGGTTCTAGTAAAATTTGAAATCAAATCCACGACAGATTGGATTGTAAATAAAACTCGAAATTTATTGAAATCTGTAGATGACAACAATTGAAAATATGGAAAAAGATTTATTCCCAGTATTGATTGATTTACTGAAATAGATCTTAATCTAGTTCTAAAGTCTGCTTTAAAATATCTTCTGAATAAAAGTTTTAATGGTTCTGCGAGTGAAATATCAAAATTTAAAACACACTCAAGTATATCCTCAGCTATTCATTGCTTAATGACGTCTATGGGAAAAGCACCTCATTTTAAGACTAGGAAGGGAAGAAGGAACGGAGTTCTTAGTGGTTTTAATGTATTTACTATAAAGGAAATTTAAGAAAGAAGGTTGGCACATAATAACTCAAATTATTCTGTATTTAAAACTTTGACAGTCCAATAAGCTTTAATTCAATAAACGCATTTCGAAAATAAAAAAGGAAAGGCAAAAAAAAAATATCATACAGTAAATAGAAAACTGTTGTCTTTCAAAGGAGTTTTCAAAGAAATATTATCATCCTCAAATGCCTATTTCTTACATAAGAGAGAATTTGAAATATAAAGACTCTTCAATGCAGTCAATTTTCAAGGAGATTTTTTTGAAAGCTTCAAAACACAGACATACATAGACTGCTTTTCTGAGTTAGACTTTTCTTTTCGGAAACTAATATTTGATCTTCTACTGTCGTTTATAAAATAGAGAAACTTAAAAATCTCTTTTAAAAATAGAAGATAAACCATTTTTGCCTTTATATTTTTGTAGATATTTAAAAATTCAAAATTATCGACGAATTTCATAATTAACTTTAAAGAAATTATTAAACAAGTAAATGAATTTCATTTCTAAATCCAAAGATTTCTAAAGATTAGAATATTTTTTTTCTTTTATTTAATCATTATAAAATAAAGTAATTCCCTTTAAATGACGATTTAGTAATAAGAAAAGAATGTTTTCAGTTAACTTTTTTATTAATTAATTATATATTAATAACAATTAATAACTGAAAATATCACATTGGAACTCTTAGGAGCTCTCTTACACTGCGAACAATGACATTCACATGTATTTTGTTTTTGTTTGGTGCTGTAAAAGTGAATAGTTGTCAATAAAATTACTTGATATAAGTGGTCCCCTAATGAGAAATCCACGAAAAGTCGATAACTTTCGATGCAGAAAACGATTAGGAACTAAAAGATGGATTGGTAAAATGGTCTTTTAATCCTTGTGTCTCATCCATTCATCTTTATTTCATTGGATATGATTAAAGTTATTCACCTTTAAACAATGTAGGCTTTTTTAATAATTTTTTTTGTTATTTAAATTTTGAAAAACAACCAAAGGAAAATAATAAAAGGAAATTTCAAAAAGAAATCTATAAACGTTCTTTTATTTAGTTCTGTTTTGATTTTGTAATAATTATAGTATTATACGAAAAAAAGGAGAAATACGATAGTTATTGGAAAAATCAAATCAAATCAAATATATACAATTGACTAAGTTCGTCTGTCTGTTTGTCTGTCTGTATTTCGATTTAATTAGGCTATTAAGATAGATCCAAGGGTTCTCAATGGTACCATTGGATCACGGTACTCAAATTGGATAAAATATTAGTTCATTTCGTCATTCCATGCTGTTTCCATGAAATTTTATCCTTGATAACTGACCTAGACAAAGGAAATTGTAACAAAACATATGTTCAAAACCAAATAATTTTGATACCACCGCAGCCATTTTAATGAAATTTGGCATACTTACTCAGTTTTTTACGCTGATTTCGAAACTCAAAACCATTTTTGCCGTAGAAGCTTCGTTCACAAGTTAGCGCAGTATTTAGATTACAAAAGTGAGTTTTAAATGCCTTTCGGTATTACGGGTCAAAAATAATAATTACTCCATTCTTACTTTTAGTAAAATTTATTTACAAGGACAAACTTTAGATATAGATGTTAGAAAAACTTTAGATATTTGACACACTTTGATTGGTATTTATTTACCAGAGCCTGTTTTCAGTCATGGACAGTTATATATTGCTATTTCTAGAGTTCGTCGTGCTTGCAACGCAATGTCAAAATCAAAATTTTTGACCGAATACATTAAGGACATCTAATAGAAGGATCTGATGTTGTTTTTACAAATTTAATGTAGTTTTTATGTAGTTTATAAGGAGATATTTACTTTGTAGTTGATAATCTATATTAGTAAAATCGTTTATTTCTCTGTCTGTCCGGCGCAATTTCCTGAGCGAATGGAAAATAGTAATAATTTTTACAATGAAACATCCGCGACAGGAATCGAACCTACAACCTTCTGATCCGAAGTCAAACGTCTTATCAATTAGGCCAAGGTGACTACTGCTCACTTTATATTATTTTTTGATCTATGTGTCCTTCCTTTTCCCCCAATCAATAATGAATGAATTCAACCTTTTTGTTTTTTGAATCTCAGATTTTTTATTTATTTCGTCTGTTTATTTTTAATTCGAAAATGACAATTAGAACTATAATTGCCGAAATGTTGGAATATTTTAAATATAATAATATTCTTACTTAATCAAATTCTATGTGATATTGAAAAACAAGCACGTGTACACGGGAGATGTTTGAATAAAAAAAAGAGTCAAAAAAGAAAGAAACACTATTTCTATGAGATAGAATACTGAAAAAAATCACTATTTGTAACTCAAAACCCATGCAATTGTTGTAATTTGTGAAAATAGAAATAATTTCTACAAAGTCACTACGATAATCGAACATGCAACCATCTGCTCTGAAGTTAGACGTTTTAGCCATTAGACCACGAGGACTACATTCTAATCTCCATAAAAAATAAAAATATATCATAGATATATGATTCACACGCTGGTTCTAAAAGCAGTCGTGGATTGACAGAATATAAACATCAAAAATTAAATTGAAAAAAAAAAAAAACTTTTAAAAAATTTTAGTTTTAGTTTACTTGATGTAATTTGTGTGTGTGTGTTTTTTTAATAAATAAAAAGTTGTTTTCCGTGACATATGCGGAGGCTTCCGGAGCGAAGCGACGGGTAGCCGACAAGTTGATCATAAAATGATTTTTCAGATTTTTTTATGCCTGTCGTCTGACAGGCTTTGCTGCAAGTTATTAGTATATTCAATCTCCTTTGTTTAACTTAGCATTTCTAAAGAAAGTATTTTGTTTCTTAATTTGTAAAGTTTTTACGATTTAATTAATTTTGAGTAACAATAATATTAAATTTCATATGTTAATTAAATGCTCATATTAAGGGACATATTTCTTGAGTTTACTTTTCCTGTTTTTCCTTTAGAAGAAAAGAGAAAAAAACGTATTCAAAGCCATACATAAGCGAAATTAAAGGACTTATTTTGCATGGGCTGTACCATAAAGGCTGTTTTGTGTTGTTGGATGTTCAGGTTCCAAAATTTGTGCTTTCGTTGGGATGAGGTTTGAGTTGAATAGTAAGTTCCCTGTCCTTCTGACTTTAATCTCGCGAAATGAATCCGCAGCTCTTTTTACAGGAGTCTGGGTAACTTCTAAGCCCAGTTGGAGGAGAATATCTCAGAGAAAACTCCAACACGACCTAGATCTATCAAGGTGGTGTTCAAAGTGCCCGATCTCAGCCAGAAATTGAACCGGCTTTTTTCAGCCCACAGATCATATAACTGGACCGAGGATTCACGAACTTACGTGTAGGTGCCTTAAGAAAATTTATCAATACCAAATCGTGCCATTTCTAGATAAAGAAAATAAAGTTTTGAATATAAAGTTGATTGAAATCAAATAACTGCCTTTTTGCTTGTTAACAATTTTCCAAAATTCCCCAAAAACAGACATCACTCAAAAAAAACAGCCTAAATTCGTTCTTGTCAGTAAATCATTTAAATTTCATTCAAATCATAAGATGTATATTTAAAACGATTAATGTTTCTTTACACATATGTTAAAAATTTGCTTTTATTTGAAAAACATTTTTAGCCAGATTCGCCACCCATAAATATCAATTTCAGACAAATAGATAGTTTTTGGTTGATTTTGGTGTTTTGAAAATTGAAATGAATTAAATAAAATAATTTTTGAATACACTTTCTCGTATTTTATAGAATAGAATAGAAACCACAACGTGAAAGAAGTTACAGTTGTCGTCCCAAATTATGAATACACGTAACTAAAATGATTATAAATAGTTATAGTAAAAATAAATGTAGTTATAAATTTTAACTTTTTTTATAAGTTTTCGTTGTTATTTGTAGTGCTAATGGTTAATTTATAATGATTTCCGAGAATAGTTTATCGATGGTTGAACGTTATTTGTTCACTTTTTACGGAAACTTACGAAAGAAAAAAACATTATATTTTGAAGTATTTAATTATTATGCATATTTAAAATGCAAATCTTTAAGGTAGGCGGATGTATATGACTATTTTGTTTTACTTATACATTTTTATATACATAGACGTTTTCTTTCTCTATAATCGCATTAAGTGAAGTTATATTAATTATAAAAATATATCCTTTGTTCATGAGCTATCATGGGAGAATCAAAATGAATAGATCCTCATGAAAAGTAAAAATATAATTAGTCTAAAATTTTCCTCTGCATTTTCAGTCACTATTCTTTGATACAATTGCTTTTCTATCAGTTTTTTTTTTTTAGACCAACTAAATTTTTTCATGTTGAAATTTGTTTGTGTGGAATAGTATGTTAAGTATATTATTGTATATTCTTTATAGATACGAATGAACTTTTGGAATATTTTAAGATTTAAACCTATAGGAAATTTAACTGATTTTAAAAACTGAGAAATTGGAAAGAAAGAATTTACAGGATTTACTCTCAGTCTTTAGGTTTGATTTCTTCCCACCTCTTCCAGAAATGGTTCATTCTCATTTGCCTTCCACATCATTGTCTGGTCAAGTGAAGTGTCGTCATTTAGGAATATTATTTTCGCATATAAGCTCTAGTGTAAAGAAATTACTACACAACGGCTTGCAGCACGAGCTGAAACCTTACAATTTAATCTGTTTAATTTTTATTTTTTAAAAAATAATTATTCATATCTTGACCTCTCAAGGTTACAATGATTACTTACACACGTAAAATTTGTTTTATTCCATTCAGATGTTTATTCCATTCAATAATTAATTGTTTTAAAGATCACTTTCCAAAATAATAAGAGTCAGTACTTTAAAAAGGTTTTCTTCTCATTCTCTCTTTCTTTCTTTTGTTTTTTCTTTTATTTATTTTTTGAGTTGGGGAGGCTTAGCCTCTCCCTCCGTGGTGCGTCGCTGAAGTCGTAACGTATTACTTGCAATAATGCTTTTTCAATTTCCAATCTGATCATTTTTGGGTAAGTAGTCTTTGATTCAGTCAAACGAAGCCCCTTTTTAAAATAAAACAAAGAGCTACAACAACATTTGTTTTATAATATTCTCAAATGTATCGAATTGAAGAAAATGCAAGCTTCTCCATACACTTTGTCAGACTAAAGTTTGTTTATCTCTCGATTTCGGTCAGTGGATTAACGTATAGCAAAACGAATAGTGTTCAAAATGCATGGCTGTTATAAAAAAAGTAACCACAGAATATTGTGTTGGTAATCGATCAACTAGTTCGAGATTCTTATCATAGAGATTTAGTTCAATCTAAAAGATTGAATCTAGAAGTGGGATTCTGTGAATCAAGAGATTTTAGGACATCTATTCTGACTACGATAGGCTCAAAAGCCCCACTAGCCTCGGGATGTAGATACACCCTTATTGCAATATTGAAAAATGAAAAAGATTGCAAAGTCCCTCTTGCAATACAGGGTGTCCCAAATTGCAATATATACTCTTTGAAACGTTTTAACTCAGCAACGAAATGAGATAGAAATATAAAGTGTGTTGAATTTTATCGTAAACTTCGTTTAACCTGTACATGTTCAAAATGTCCATCTTCTGCCACAGTACATTCCCAACATCGACATCGAACAGAGCGATAGACCGACTGGACTGTAGCCAATTGGTAGAATGTTCAATCTGATCTCTTAATTCCGTCAGTATTTGTGGATTTGTGGCGTAATCTTTAAAGTTCCTCAAGGGTAGAGGTTGAGAGAGGTTAAATCGGGTGTTCGAGGCGGTAACTCCGTCGCACTTCCGCTTCGTCCTATCCATCTGTGATTGGGTGTGTGATCGAGGAAAGTTCTCACATCGATATGAAAGTGAGGTAGAGCCCCATCTTGTTGGAAGTAAACCTCATTTCCATTATCGAAGAGATCATTAAGACGTAGAATCATGTGTTCCAACATCAGCAGATAAGTCTGACCCCCTGACAGTAAGTTCGAAAATTCAGGCCCAAGTAATCCTCTGGAGGACAGACCACACCATACCGTTATCCCTGGAAAATTGACAGCCTTTTCTTCAATGATGTTTGGGTTTTCGTTAGCCCAGTACACACAATTATGACGATTAATTGTGCCATTAAGTTTAAATGTTGCCCTTCTCACCAAACAATTAAGCCTTGAAAATCCTCCCTTTCGTCACACTTGTGCAGGAACCACTCACAAAATTGAGGTCGCCTATCTGGGTCGTCCTTATATAGTGCGTGGACAAGTCGCGGAATATAAGCTTCCATCTTTGACCTCACAAATTTCTATGAACACTGGATTTAGTGATACCAATTTCACGAGAACATTGCCTCACTGACTAATTTGGGGATCGTGCAAAAACCTCCATGATGGCATTAACACTCATCAGTGGAACTTCTCTTTCTCCCGCACCGACTTTTCAACACATCCTTCACTGTTCCTTCGGCTTGTCTCGGAGTTTTATTATTGTTACCCTTGTTGCGGTACCCTTGTTGGCGGTGGTGTAGCAAATTTAACCCTCCAACGTCGTTGAACCTCAACAACATTCTCCACTTTCTAATAATAGTTCCAGTATCCACTTACGGTCATCGAATGAAAGTCTCACCGTCATTTTGGTTTTTAAGCAAATAAACGGCAATGAATGGGTTGCTATGCGTTTCTAGGGCTGTCTGGATCATATACAACAGATCTTATATTTCTATCTCATTTCGTTGTTGAGTTATAACGTTTCAAAGAGTGTATACTTCAATTTGGGACACCTTGTATATTTGAGGCTAAATTGTTTTCAATCTATTTTCTTGTTATCTGTTAAGAGTTCAGACTTAAAAATGAAATTATAGAAATAGCTCGGATTGATTCTGATTTCAAGAGATTTGACCTTCATATAATTATTCGAAACTAATCTAATAGGTTAAAAGATTGCATTTGTGATCCATCACCTCCTACGATTACATAGCAGTACCAATCCTAATCAATAATTCAATTTCAAAATGTTTGAGGCCTCATAAGTCCATCCTATTTTGTTTCTTAACAATGATCACGAAATTCCTTTACACTTAATTCCTGATAGTATTGAGACGTGATATCTGATAGCTTATTCTTTAAAGTATAAGCAGGTGATTTTGACAGGATTCATGATCCATTTACCTTTATTCTGTCGTTTCTCATCGAAGGGATGAAAACTGGTTGAAATTAATGGCTTGCAAGAGATTGGTTCAAATGCCTCTATCTTTTTTTTTATCTCTCTAATTGTTACGGTTTGCTCTACTAAATGATTTTTTTTGTCTACTTTCATTATTGGATTTACATTCAGAGGAACCGATGTCTTGTTTAACTTTAAATTATGGGCTGCATTTACGGATAGTTTAAAAGTATTTTTACACTTTATCTAAAGTAAATCAGGTTTTCAGAAATGCATCGAACGAAAACATGCTTTATTACCGAAATATTGATTACAATAGTAATGGTGGCTGTCACAGACATCCTACCTAACAAATTCCAATACCTTAAATCAAATATAGATATCGTACTTACTAAAATTTTGGAAATTAAGATTTTCAAGTTTCTTATTGAACTATTCCAAAAAAAAACGATAATCAAAATGCAATTTTAAGTATTATTAAAATTATTGAAACTACATATCGGTTCACTGCTTTATTTTTATAAATTAACATGGAATTATTTCGTGCATATTAATGATCCAATTTAAACAAGACTACTTTCGATGTCTATGGCTTGGTTCCATAGTGTGCTTATTTACAGAGTCTGCAATTTGTGAAGTTGCTAATGTTTGAATTATTATCATGAAAATAACTCAGATGAAATTGTACTAAAACCAAAAGATAAGTGATGATGATTCCAAGTAACTGTAAAAAAGAAAAAAGAAATAACTAAGTTAACTAGAAATGTATTGTAGGCGTTAATATTAAAAATTTCAATTTAAAATTGACTTTACCTCGTTACATTTTAAAATGTAGCCAGCTGGAGGAATTTTTTCACTTCAAAAGATTGACTGAAAACTTTGAAATTAGTTAATTAAAAATTACTTTCAAATTTTTTCTGCTATGCAAATGATTTTTAAATAACATAATTGTTTAGTTATATTATTTAATTTTATTAACAGGTTATAATATCTCATTATTCTGCTTTTCAATTTTAAAACATTTCTTTTTTTTAGTTCATTTAAGTCACTTAAATCAATTAAGAGAAAATTGCTGAATCTAAGGGATTCTTTTTGAAAAATATTTTAAAGCATTTCCCAAAAGTATTTTCTTACAATTAGAACTCAACTAATCATCAGAAACTTCTTCATTCAAGCTGACTGAATTCAATAGACAATGAACTTTCCAAAACTTGATTGCTAAATGTCTTACAAAATATCGGAATAATGAACTAATTCATCGTAATAGAAGTAAATCCCCTTCTCCCTAATTGGTATAACAGTAAAAACCTTTCTATCAAATTCCATATTCCAGACAGAAACCAAATTTAACATGGTAAAGTCCTTTTTCTTCGAGTTTTTCCAAATAGTTGTAAGGTAGTGCCTTATTGTTAATGATAGAATCCGCGATGAAGGATTACCGTCACCCTCTCCATTTGATCTGTTTCTAAAGATCGGATTAAGGAAACAATACGGAATTCGGAATTTGATCTTTTCTCACGACTTGAAAGTCAAGAAACAGGAATATGATTTATTAATTCTCCTTCATCTTCTGTTTCTTCTTTTCAGTATCTGTTCTATTTCTTCCCCGCACCCCATGCATACAAAATATTATTGTTACCTATAAGAAAACTATTGTAAATTTAAATATGTACATATCTACAACAATTTTTAAAATAGTAATAAAAATGTAAATGTAAATTTTGTATTTTAAAAATGAAATATAAAAAATTAAAGAAATTCAAAATAAGCAAAACCAATTAAAAAAATTGTTTAATAAAGTAATAACAAGATTGGGAAAGCGATTAGTAAGCCAACCACAATGCTTGGCAACTCTTCTGATAAGAAAATATGAGTGATATTGCTTTAATTTCCTTTTTATTATAAATGTGATTGTTGCCAATGCAAAAGATGCAATTGTTGCATTTATTGTGATTGTTGTGATTGTTGAGAGCTACATTATAAATTTGATTGTTGCGCATGCAAATGACGCAATTGTTGCGATTGTTGTGATTGTTGTGCTTAATGATAATTTAATGAGATTTTAATGATACTGGTCTACGGGTCAGAAAAAAACCGGAATATTAGTCTGCTGATCTTATCAGAAGATTAAAAATAATATTATAAATAGAATAATAAAAGAATACATTTTCAGCTTTTATTTGGACAAGTCAATTTTAAAATTGACGATGAATCAATAGGCTGTATTTTTCCATGTTTGTAATCATTCTCTGATTATTTTTTTTTTGATCCTATATATTCTAAATTATTGAGATTTATTTTACATTTTAATGATAATTATTTTCTTATATTACTTTGTAACGCAATTCTTTCGTTTCATTATTTCATCTTTTTATTTTCAATTTATTATTTCTACTTAATTATATTGTTGTTGATTTTTTTTTTCAATTTTTTTTTTATATTAATTTGTTAATTTTTCCTCTCCCTAATTTTGTTGTTGTTTTTTCTATTTTCTTTCTCTGTTTTAATTTAATTGATATTTTTGGGATGATATTTATTTATTATAATTTGATATAATTTCTATTCCAATAAATTGCCTAAATGATCCTTTCGCATTAATTGCACAAATTTATTTGGAGAGAAAGTTAGCAGCTGTAATCTGAGAGTGAAACAAATCAATTGGCGTATACATTCATTCCTATCATCTACGTTCAAAAGAATTGCCCTGATTCGTCCATGCCTAAGAAAAGTTGTTAAAACCTATTGTTTCATTATCAGAATAGACACCGAGCATCCACGTTGTTTTAGCATCCCAAAGGGAGAAAATCAAGTCATTGTCTCAAGCCTCATTTGTTGAGTAATAATACAAATCCATAAACGACGAAGAGTCAGCAATTCAATGAAAATGAATTGATGTCAAATCGACTCCAGAAGAAGCTCCGTTTTGCACTGTTGGAGTGAAAGTATTGTTATTATTAAACAAATCCAAGAAATCTAATTAAAGAACTTTCATAAGAAAAATTTATTGAAAGCTATTACATTCTCAATACGATATTGGTTAAAAAGAATATGAACCATAGCTTTTCAAGAATATCTAAGAGAACTATGCAGTGGTCTGTTAACTTAGCTAAAATGTTTGATTTTTTTGGTTCGAATTCCGGAGCAGGCATAAATATTTCCTTTTATTTCTGCATTTATCTGCTGCTTCTTCTTTTCTTTCCCTCAGACTGTTTATGGTCATTAATGTTTTCTAATGTATGAATAAGAGCCTATGGCCGCAGTGCTAGTAAGTTAAACTTAAGGTCTTTTCAAATGATAACAAGATTAAAGGTGATCAGAAAATACTAATTGTTATTATTTTTAATATTTTCTAATGCAATAATAGTAATCTTTGGATTTAAATGACCACTTTCTTAGAATCAAATCCACATCAAATGCGTGCTATCATTCGCAATAATGAATGTAACGGAATTCTCTGTCGTGCCAACTGATAGGCCATTATCTTTCTTCTATCATCTTTCCTAGCCTCCACAGTCTCCTGATCTCAATCGCATCGTGATGTATGAGATATGCTGGAAGGAGCTGTACATCATCGAAGCTCTCATCTATCGTCGATCACATATTTGCGTGGTATCTAAATGCAAGAATGGCAATCTTTAGACTTGAACAATTTTATGCATTTCTTAAGTAGGGCGATGAAGCAAAAGACATTGGCCGCGGATCCCAGGCCTCATGCGACCTTGTCTGACAGGTTTTCGAGCGACAGCTGGTCCGCCAACATTTTGACTATCCTATTTTGTTGAGACCGATTTTTGATCGGCCGAAAAATAACCAATCAGAGTGAAGTTTTGGAACACGTCAGTCGTGACTTCACGCCCATTCGCAGAAATCGCTCCGCGACGAAATGGTCTCCACTTCATCTGAACGGATAGCAATTACAAAATTATTATCACAGTATTGAGATTATCTTTCAAAAATAAATAAAGTTTATACTTAAATGCATTAATTTTATGCGTCAAAATTTATCAAAGAGTTTTAAAAAACTATATTTTTTCATAATTTCACAGCGCCGCCTGTGTTCGCATGGAATTCTGGGAGAGCCGATTGCTGGCTAGTAAAGAATTGAAGAATTAATCCTAACAAATCTAAGAAATTCAAAAAGAAAATATCTTTGGATTGATTTGCTAAAAATCTGTTAATTTCTGAATGTGAATTTTTGCTTCAATAATTATCAAATTCAAAACTTTAGAATTACTTTCGCTATTTCATTCATAAATGAGAAACAGTTACAATTTCATTCAATATCGTTCGAAACTCCTTCTTCAAAATATTTTCTAGCGTATTTTGATGCATAAAATTACTATCTTTCAGTGTAAAGTTTGTTTCCTATCAAATGAAGATCTTTCTTATTACAATAATAGCGTTTTGTATGGTTTTTCAGTGCAGTTGAATTGAGATATTCAGTGAAGCAAACTATAAATGATGTCATCAGTAACGTATTTCAATTCTATGCTTTATTGGTTGGAATCCCGAAAGACATGCATTGCATGTCCTGCCATGTTCTAGTCTGAAAGTCGCATCAAACACATTTCTGGCAGACATGTCCCTTCAAAACGCACGACCGGGTCGAATAGTTTCGCCTAGCTTTAGAATCAGTTTCAAATTTCGAAACCTGTTTATTTCGAATAGGTAATAAAGGAGGTTTACTGGTTATTTAATAAAGGCTCCTAATTTTTGACCAAACATGAACTTTACGAGTTAGTTCTATTATAAGCTTCTAAATGTTGTTGTTTATCTTACGACATAGAAGCATACAATATAAAATCTCTCACACAGCAGGCCCGACCCTAGGGGGTCCCTGGCGAGTTAGAAGTGCGGGGAGGATGCCATTTCTTCAATGATATTCTGATCCCTTCCTTCCTCCCGGTCTAGCTTTCAAAAACAATATATATTTTTTGTTTACTTATAGCTCATTAGTCTTAAGCTTTGTTAGATAGAGCCTAATTTTAAACAAATAAAATAACGCTAAAATTTTTATGGCTGGCTGAATGGAAGTTTGATAATATTAAAGCAAATAATAACGAAAAAAAAAATCCTCAACCAAACGCGGACCTAAGGCGACCGTCTACATTCGCCCTACCCTCGGGCCGGCCCTGCACTCCATAAACTTTAAATAAACGTTAATATTTTGTCATCGCTCTGCCTAGATTCAGATAATACAAAACCTATTTTACGGCCGCTTAGGCTAAGTGAATTCTGTCCTTATTTTTTTGGTTCAGATAATGATATACATTAAACTTTATTTTATTTACTATTATAAACTTTATTTACTGTACGTTATAGCTGTAGTTCAAGATTAAAATATTGTTGTTTTTTTTTGTATCTGAAATTTTTCGGATTTTTACATTAGAAATTCAAAATATCTTTTTTTTTTGTTTTATCTTAAACCCCGAACCCATTTTTCGATCATTAGTCATTGATTTACAGTCCTTGTTCGGGTTGATGTGCTGCTTTTCTTTGGATAACAATCCAGACACACAGTTGGTGTCAGTCAGACTTTGCCTCGGTATGAAAGACAAACACTGAAGAAGAAAGAAACCTCCAAGTCCCACGCAGAGTTCGAACCCAGATTCAGACACATCAGCTACGCCGTAAAGATAACTAGGGTTTAAACGTTTGGAATGATTATTTCCGAAGAGAATCGTTTCGGTCACAATTTATCTGTTATATTTATATGAATACGGAATATTTAAAAAAAAATGATTAAAAATGTTTCGAATATCAGCAATAAGGATAAAACTTACTGACGTGAGAGTGGCAGTATTTACATTGAAAAGCCCATATACGGAAAACTGAAGTGAAGAGATGACAGATGTATTCAGGAAATGCTGAAATTTTTACAATAAAAATTAGTACTTAAAGTTAAAATAGCTTTTAAAAAAAAAAACTTAAATTTAATAATAAAGTGGGAAGCTATCAGAAAACATTAATAAGCACTATATAAATTGCACTATAAAATAGAAAGTTGTGATAATAAAAAGAAACTACAGCTTAATTTCCTGAAATTTTGCGTTTCTTTTCTTTTCCTTCTTAAAATCGCCTAAAATAACAGAACGGTCTTGGTTAATTCTTAAATTGAAATATTAAATTATAATGTTTATAAATTATTAAATGAAAAAGTACATATTTTCATTTCTGAAAAAGTTAAATAAATCCAATTAATTTTAATCAGATTACAGCAGGCAAATATCGTTGCCAAGTTTGAATAAGATCAAAGTGATTCAAAAGCTACGTGAACACACCAAGACAATTAGGTTAAAAAAGAAATGATAGGTTCCTCTGTTGAAAAAGCAACAGAAAGATAATAAGAATTGTTCGATCCAATGCAAAAAAATAAAAAATAAAAGAGAATGTACTCATTGAAAATGTTTCAGCAAATCTAAATTAATGATTTGTTTATGAGAGTATATTAAGTTACTTCAAGTTATTGGTGATCTGTAATTTCGCCAGAGGATTCCCAAGTTGTTTCTGTAAATAGTTTTTGAACTTAAATTTATTAATATATTCATTGACACATCAGTAAATTTACATATGTATATTAAATGAACTATTTACAAATTTAAAGATTTTTTAAGGATTTGTTCTTGAATTTATGTGAAATCAGAATTTGGTAATAACTGTTCGAACCCTGCAGGTTCTGATAATATTATTTATAATCAGTTGATAAATGATAAAATAAATTTTTGAATGACTAAAAATTTATTTCAACTTTTATTCATTCAATTTCATTCATTGAGTCATTCAATTTAAAATATTTTAATTTTTTTTTTTAACAAATCGTTTTTTATTTTGGATCGTAAAAAAAAATCATACTACTTTGCCTACTCCACTTGGAAAGTTATCTCACCTGAATTTCCTCCTTCAGTATTGTTGTTTTAGCATTACATTCACGTAATACGTATTGAATTTCTTTACCCTAAAATCAGAAAATAAAATTAATTATCAAATTACTTTTTTTTCCATTTTTATTTAATTTTTTACTGAATTTAAAGAGTGGCTACAAATCCAATTGCTTCCCTTAAACAACGCGGTTTACTGGGCAAGACATGGACAAGATCTGATTTTAGTCGAAAAGGCTAATTGAATTCCCTCCGCTATTAGCTAATGTTGAACATTTTCATTGTAAAGTTGTTCTAAAAACCTTATTTTAATCGTTTATTCTGTACAGTATGATTTCCTTCGTTAATCAGTCTGCCTAAGCGTGCTTTACTCTCTATTTTAGTAGAGTTAGCAAGCGTCTAATCCAAAGAATAACAAGGAAGAAGAATCACATGCATTTGAACAAAATGATCCGTCGATGGAGATGTTTTATACATGGTCTTTCATTCTCTGCTCTTGTCATTGAGGAGTAAATCTAACCGAAGGTCAATATCAATGGTGAAATAGCTGTTTCACGTCAATGACAAAATTAGAAGCAGGAATTGGTTTACTTTCATTTTTTTTCCAACATTCCCTGTGCACGTTAAACTCCTTTTCTTATGATTACATATTTTTTTACGGCGGTTTCTTTATAATTTAATGCCACTTTGTACTCTTGAGTTAAGGGTCTTTCTTAGGAATCATGTTCTAATACAGGTAATTTCTTGTCTTTATTTGTTTTTTGTTGGATCCCAGGACCGGGTGAGGTTTTGGGTTCCATAGCCTTTCATGCTCTCCGATCTTATCATTAAGGGGTAAATCTAGCTGAAGATCCATAGCAATGATGAAACAAGCTGTCCCGTCAATTAGAATCATGAATTGGTTTATTTTAGTTCAGAATGTGAGATTTCCCTTTGTTTCCAATGTGTTATACATCCAACAGTGTCTGTTTTCATTGCATTCCTACATTTAAGTGATTAAAAGACTTCACTAATTTTTTTATATACAGAATTTACAAATTTTCAAATTATTAACAGCTAAATTCAACCTCGAACTATCAAATTCAATTTTTTAAACCAAAGAAATTTAGAATGTATTTTTTTGGTTTTTCCTTTCATCGACTTTGGCCATCTATGGACCACGGGCTAGCCCTACCTGACAACGTCAGGGTGAGGCTCGGAAATTCCAGAAGGAGTACGAAATACTGAAGAAGAGAGATGAAACATCCATGCTCTCGACCGGGATTTGAACCCAGGTACCGGCCGAACGACAGACTGACGCCGGCATGACCTTTTTCTGTTTTATTGTTCAACATTTCTTACATATCTACATTCTCGGCCTAAAACTGAAAAAAAAAGTCATTTGAATGATGAATTTTATAAAAAAAGAAAAAGTTTCGATTAATGATTCATTAAATTCGATTTCATTTATTTTTACTTAAAAATTATTGTATTAGATGTCAAAGTAGAAAAGAACAATTGATGTTGGTCAATTTTAATTGTTAAATTAATTGTAAATTATAAAAAAATTATAAATTAAAATAAATTTGAAAATAGCCCGCACCCAAGAATAAACACAAAGTAAGCATTTAAAAGTCCATAGCTTTCGCCTAAGTACGACGAGGCATCTTCAATGAATGTAGGAAATATTCACTGAAATATTTGTCTTTATTCTTGTGTGCTGGCTGTATTCGTAAACTTGAGCACATATAAAAACTTAAGTAAAAAAAAGATTAACACATTAAAAGGGTGAGACCAGTATTTACAAGTTACATCTCAAAATAGCTTTGTTTTTATGTAATCAATTTTTTAACAAAGGGAAATTTCAAACATTTTATTAGAAGCACAAAATATTAGGGTTCAATGAAGAATAATATCCTAGTATTACTTTCGTAGTAAGTCTTCCTATGTGATTTAAATATTTTTTTTTTTTTTTTTTTATTTTCCTGATAACTATCATCACTTCAGTACATATATTCTCGACATAAATAAAGATCACAAAAACGAAACTATTGATTAAATAGTTATTGTTCAAATTATTGTTTCATTTTTTAAATCAATTACTGCATTCGTTCACGCCTATATGAAAATATAGTTCTCCGTTGATTATGGTAAAACCAAACAGGCAAAAAAAAAAGTGAATGAACAACTGCCTTTTGATGCAGTACGTATATGTGTATGTGGTTTACTTTATTTTTTTTAATTCCTTACTCAGCATATATTTGAAAGTTGAAGCGACAACTGTTTCTTATTCTTATGTATAATCAGAAAATTTTGTTGTTTCTTTAACATTGCAAAATATTCCTTAACTATTTTTCTTCTACTTCTATTCATCATCACTTTAATCTACCATAAATTTCCTTGGATCATCTAATAAAACGAAATTTTCAATCTTAAATCAATCTAAAGTTGTATATCATAAACTTTAAAATCAGAATTTACCTTATCAACAGTCACTTCTACTACGAAGCAAACAAAACTTATTCTTGTCATAGAGTTGCAAGCAAGCACAGCCAATACTCGTACTTCTGCACTTTTTTCTGTAGAGATGATGCAGTTCACAGTTACAAAGTACAGCTCTATACAAGAATATAATATGTGAAAAGTAAAAAGCAGCAAAAGAGACTGCTGAGAAATAGAATTTAAATCTTTCGTTAGGCCAAGAAGTTTAGTGTAAGATACTAGAAGATTCTTCAGCTGTTTGAGATTCAGTTCTTCGGAAGTATTCAGGTAACTAATTCTGTTTAGAATCACTTTGAAGCGATAATAAAGTACCCAACAAAAATATATCAAAACTACATTGGGAATTACTTCAATTAAAAATGTAAAAAGGGATATTGAATAATCCAGAGTACTAGAAAATGTTTTCTCAATAAGTTGAAAGTAATAGTAAACATCGCCTAGCAATCGCAAAAAGAACATTATTATTAAAAGAAATGAAGTCATGCATTTCGATGGTTTGAAAGTTTCCTGTAATATTCTAGCTGTGTTTTCCAATTCTTTCCATTTCGAAAAATAATTTAGAAGTTTGGGCGTCATAGTTATGGTAGCGGCAATACATAGAACACTGTGGATAGTATAAATATAGAAGAAAGCTGTCATGGTATAGTTGGTAAACATATTGGTTCCATGAATGTTGGCGGCTTCTGATAAGAACTCATGAATCAAACCATAGAGCAAAACACTCATAACTAATAATGAATATAATAAATCAAAACTTATCAATTGAATACGAAATTCTCTTCTTTGACGAAACACGCCCTGAACAGGGAAAATTCCCAGAAATTTCAAAGCCACTGCTATTGGTCTGAAATTCTTATAAACATTTGTGCAGCGACTGTCATGACAGGGAATAACTTTTGGAGAAGCAGAAGATGTCCATACATATCTTGCCATTATTCTGAAAAAGAAGATAATATTTGATAATTTGGTGTTAAAGCACAAAATTAATTTGAATTTATTTAAAACAACACTGTCAACTAAAATGCAATCTATTAACATAAACATTCTATTAAATAAATATATTTGGAATTAAGGTTAACACGCAGAACGTTAAGCCAAGTTTTCCTTTTTCTTGACAGACGTTGACTTCATAAAATATGTATTTGGAAAGCTCCTATTAAATCACACATCCAATCAAATCACATAAACTACTCATTAGGGAATGAGATTAGAAAATGGATGAGATAACGTAAATTGGAATTAGTGGTAAAATTAAGTTTTACGTGAATGCTTATATGAAAAGTTTGAAATTTAATATTGATATTTGTGCAACTTAGTTTCACGAAAAAGTTCACATTTTGTCACGGAATTTATCGTTTGTAATCAGAATTAAAATAACTGGCAGAGGAATCACGGTCTGCTACCAAATACTGAATATCACGGCTGACTAAATGTGAACGAATGATAATAACGTAAAAATCAAATTTACAATATACAGGCTATAAAAAAAATATTGAATGTGGAAAAATCTTAAGTAAGGATAAGTGAAGAATTATATCTAAACAATAAAACATAAAATATGTTAAAACAAATGAACAGACTTCTGCTACGTACTGCTTCTGAAATTTAATTAACACTTCTTGAGAATCTGGATAAAATGCACACCCTGATGACTACAAAGTTAAGAGAAGATAAAAATATTTATGATAAATACTGTCTTTCTATTTGATTAATTTAGTTGTAAGAATGATTTTGAGCAGGTAAAAAAATACGGAATGTCTTTGACTCCTTACATCGGTAAATTTAAGGTGAAAAGAGAATTCTTACAATAGATAACATTTCACCAAAATGATAGTAACGCCTCATCGATTTTCATTATCGACGAGTAAGTGATCGATGTTTAGTATTTTCACTATCTTTAAAACACAAATAGTTCAAACACACAAAAAAAAAACCGCATTCTGGTTTGAAATTGCTTGCAGATGAAAGTCGATCCTAACCTTGGCTGCAGTGAACACATATTGCGAGAGCATTTCAAGCCTGTCCATTCGTTTTTCTCCAGCAAAGGCACAAGACAGCTTCCGCAATGCTTTGCATCTTCATTTTCTTAATTCCTAAATTTCAAGGTTGTTTTTTTTTTGTTATTTCGTTTAATATTTTGTAGATCTTTACGAACTTTGTATACGATTTCAGAATAGTAGAGCTCACACATACAATTTTTTACTCAGACCGATTTTTGCAGATCTGCAGATTTTCTTTTCTTGTATGAACCTCGGTTTTTTTAAGCTCAAAAATACATATTATCGTCAGCCATCTTCAAAACAGATGCAATTCAGGAAAATTTAACATAAGGCAATGATAGTATGTTAAACTACACGTTGAAGTATCATCTTTCAGAATATTTTGTAGTTCAGTAACCATGTGATTGCACTGAAAACACAGTAATGCCATCTACTGCAAAAATCCGACATTACTTATTGACCAACTCAATACTAAACCAATCCTCTACAAATTGCACTGTGAAATAGTCTTCTATTACATCTTCTAGAAAATTGGTAATTGGTAATAATCTTGTAGAAAATTTATTTAGAGCTATATTCACATATAGGGTCAAGCCTAACTTTAATACTAGCAGATCTTTTCGCTAGCAAAGTAGAATTTTTGCTTACAACAGCTCACAGCTGAGACCAGTAATTTCCAGCAAGATTTCTGGGGAACACTGAGATTCCTCGAGATTTTACAAGAAGTTATAAAAAAAATTGTATTAATACAAAATCATTACAAAATACCGGGTGGCCATAATTAAACAGGACGTGTTTGGAGCGCGATAGGCAAAAAACTGTTGGGCCAAAAACAACCAAATTTGGTATAGATACTGTTCAGACCATTAGATTACGTATTTGAGATTTGTGTCAAGTGAAGTTGTGGGAGAGAGTATTTTTTTTCGATACGGGGTATTAACTAAATTATTAACCGTATGCGACTGGGTTCGTAACCCTAATGCCTTCGATGTATTCTGGAACTTTACTTAGGTCCTTAATCAGGGCGAATAAACTTTACCTGTTTACTGTAAACTGCTGCACGCCATAAAGTTGTAACCTTCTTGGTTGTTCTTCTGAGCCCTAAAATAACCCTGATTAAATAACTGTAATGCTTAACTACTTTAGCAGAGTAAATAAATACTTTAACACTCAACGTTAAACCAATAATAATTTATTTACAAAACGAAGAAACAGTTCCTTTACATACATATAAATTCTTCTTCTGTTATTCTTATTTTTCCATTAACACTTGTATGGTATCAGCCTGAATATTAACTAACAGTTCTTTGTATTAATATCCGCTTTATTAAAAGTTCGTTTACACTTGACCTTTCTTCTAAAATGCAAAGACTTTACTTTAAACTTTTAAAACTTTCTTTAGACGTCTTCATAAGACTGTGAATTTTCCTTCAAGTTCTAAACTAAATTCTTTAACGTTTAACAGAGTCCTCGGAAAAGAATTCACTTGATCCTTTTACCTATCTATACTTTACATTAATAAGATTTCACCTTTTATTAATGAAGATTCTTTATCATTAAACTTAGTCCGTAATATCTTGATTAAATCTTCTACTTATAAAAGCTTTATCATCTTGATAAATCCTTGCGCTTTGCTAACTAAGATCTTTCTATAAATCTTTAATCTTTAGCTTTACTTGCTTGATTAATCTTTTAATAAATTACTTTAAAGCTTGGACTAATCTTTATCTTTCTTAAATTCTTGATTAATCTTTATACGCCGTTAAATACAATCAGGAATAGGCATTTCGATTCTTCCGAAAAAATATCATTCTGCTGAATCTACATTACTAAAATCTTTTATTTCTCTGTCTGTCTGTCTGTGTGTCTGCGTGTCTGTCCGGCGCAGTTTTCTGTGAGAATGAAAAATAGAAAGAATTTTTTTCAATGAAACATCCGCTACAGGAATCGAACCTGCAACCTTCTGATCCGAAGTGAGACATCTTACCCATTAGGCCATGGGAACTACAACTCTCTTCATATTGCTTTTTTGACTTATCTGTCAAAACTGAACGGACTTTGACTGAAAAGTAACAATCTATATTACTAAAATCTTTTATTTCTGTGTCTGTCTTTCTGTGTGTCTGTCCGGCGCAGTTTTCTGTGAGAATGAAAAATAGAAAGAATTTTTTCAATGAAACATCCGCGACAGGAATCGAACGTGCAACCTTCTGTTCCGAAGTCAGATATCTTGCCCACTAGGCCATAGGAATGACAACTCTCTTCATATTGCTTTTTTGACTTATCTGTCAAAACTGAACTGACTTTGACTGAAAAATAACAATCTATAATACTAAAATCTTTTATTTCTCTGTCTGTCTGTCTGTCTGTGTGTCTGTCCGGCGCAGTTTTCTGTGAGAATGAAAAATAGAAAGAATTTTTTCAATGAAACATCCGCGACAGGAATCGAACGTGCAACCTTCTGATCCGAAGTCAGACATCTTACCCATTAGGCCATGGGAACTACAACTCTCATCATATTGCTTTTTTGACTTATCTGTCAAAACTGAACTGACTTTGACTGAAAAGTAACAATCTATATTACTAAAATCTTTTATTTCTCTGTCTGTCTGTCTCTGTGTCTGTCCGGCGCAGTTTTCTGTGAGAATGAAAAATAGAAAGAATTTTTTCAATGAAACATCCGCGACAGAAATCGAACCTACAAACTTCTGATTCGAAGTCAGACACCTTACCCATTAGGCCATGAGAACTACAACTCTCTTCATTGTTGCTTTTTTGACTTATCTGTCAAAACTGAACTGACTTTGACTGAAAAGTAACAATTGTAATTAAAAAGAAAGTCAAAAAAGAAAGAAGCAGTACGTCATTAGGTAGAATACTGAAATCAGTATTTGTAACTTAAAAACCACTGAAAAGTATCAATTGGAATTGGATAAACGAGATGAACGAGAGTGTCGATAACATCAATCGAATGATAAGTCTAAGAATACAAGGAGAGACTACAGAGCATACAGTACAAGTGCGAATAAAATTGACACTTCTGATAATTCACCACACGAACATCTGTATATGCCCGAGTGTCTGAACGCATTGAATCTCAGCGGTATTCCTCAACATCGTTTGTCATTGAAGATTGGATCTCCAATAATATTGTTGCGAAACATCAATCCCAAGTTTGCATACTGCAATGGAACTCAACTTAAATGCTGTTCATTCGATAATGATCTCACAGAAACCGAAATTCTAACAGAACTCATAAAGGAGATTTTGTTTTCATCCATAGGATGCCTACGGAACCATGCGGTAATCTACTTCCATTCACTTTCACAAGAAAACAATTTCCGATCAGACCTTCTTATGCGATATTTATCAATAAAGCTCAAGGACAAACTCTAAATAAAGTTGCCATATAATTGGAAAACGTTGTCTTAACTCACATACAACTTTAGGTCTTTGAGTCACAATTCAACAGAATTTGGTTATCTTCACTCTAAAGAATACTCACAATCAATTTGTTGCGAAGAATTTCGTATACAAGCTATGATCTTCATTTATCATCTATATAAACTAACGTCCATCTGAAATCTCTTCTTCAAATATCTATATCCAACAATCTGATGGCCTAGCTAATAGATATAGATAATTTTCACTATTTGTAACTCAAAAAACCACTGAAAAGTATCAATTGGAATTGGATAAAAAAGAACAGAAAAAAAAATAATCACTATTTCTATTAGGTAGAATACTAAAAAATCGCTTTTTGTTACTCAAAAACAATCACTATTTCTAACTCAAAAACCACTGTAAAGTATCAATGGAAATAAAATAAAGAGACTCAAGAAAGAAAGAAGCACTATTTCTATTAAGTAGAAAACTGAAAGCTCACTATTTGTAGCTCAAAAGCGACTGAAAATTGTATCTATATTTCGAAAATCTTTTATTTCTCTGTCGGTCTGGTGCAATTATTTATTGTAATTTACAAAAATAGAAATAATTTCTACAAGTTATCTACTGGAATCCAACATGCAACCTTCTGCTCCGAAGTTAGACGTCTTAGGCATTAGACCACAAGGATAACATTCTAATCTCTATAAAAAATAAAAATATATCACAGATATATGATTCACACGCTGATTCTAAAAGCAGTCGTGAATTGAGAGAATATATCATCAAAAATTAAAATAAAAAAAAAACTTTAAAAAAATTTTAGTTTTATTTTACTTGATGTAATTTGTGTGTGTTTTTTTTAATAAATAACAAATTGTTTTCCGTTACATACGCGAGGCTTCTGGAGCGACGGGTAACCGACTAGTTAAAATTAAAATAAATTGACTTACAGTATTTTCATCTCTGAAGTTTTATCGTAATTAGAACATCCTTCCATAAGCCTAATCTCGTCGTATGTTGCGTTGCCTAGCGACAATAAAACAACTCCTGAAAAATATCACAAATTGAGATTAGTTCCTTTGGCATACGAAGGTTGAAAATCCTATTTCAACTCTTGATAAATTCCTTGCAATAATTCGATACACAAATCCTTTTTCTTTTCATCGAATAAAATGCCAAAGATTCCCTAGTTGATTCCTGAGCCTTAAGAGAACCAACGGCCTTCCGAAATGCATCTATTCATGGTGAAATCAGAACTGCATCTGTTCAGTCATGGCGGCCTCCTTACAATGACACACAGTTCCTCTGATCGCGAGTCTTCAATTGTTGCTTTGAACAATTGGTCTGAAGTCAAGATTCTTTGCCGTGAGCTTTTGGCTTGCGATTGTTGTAGCATCTGGATTCCTTCGAGGTAAATGTTCCTTGTGATAATTGCTTATTTAAATTATATTTACACAACAGAAGTAGTATTCGGTCCTTCAATGATGCCAAAATTATCAACGTGTCCTTGGTAAACCAATGCTTTCAAGTAACTCCACAACCAAAAGTCCACATAAAGACACCCAGAATAACATTA
>JAFIDM010012231.1:48124829-48158756 GCA_023159025.1 Thereuonema tuberculata | reverse complement strand
AAAATACATAGGATAGATAGAAATAAATCGAACTATAAAAATCATTACAATTAATAATAAAACTCACTACAATATCCCGGCAAACGGATATCCCCTACTCAACGGTGCGGAAAATCCTGCATCAGATGTTGAAGTTTTACCCCTATAAAATCTGTCCTGTTCAAGAATTGCGCCCTGGTGATGCGACCACCCACATTGAGTTTGCATTAAGATTCTTAGCGCGCATGGAAGTGAATGAAGCATAGCCGTGATTATATGGAGTGACGAAGCGCACTTTTATTTGAACGGTGATATTAACACACAACTGTCGCATTTGGGCTGTGACTAATCCGCACGAGATGCCTATCCACTCGCCGAAAGTAACAGTGTGGTGCGGCTTTACGTCATCGTTTATCATCGGTCCTTATTTTTACGAGGAACTCGCCGAAGTGGACCTGTGACCTGTTTTGTCAATGCTGCACGGTATTCCAATATGCTAAAGAACTTTGTGGTTCCACAACTGCAACAAAGAGGATGTCTCGATTCGACCATCTTACATGCAGGATGGTGCACCACACCACAGCGTTTTTTACGCCAACATTTCTCTGACATCAGAGTCATGCATTTCCCACAGCATGCCACCGAGGTCGCCTGATCTCAATTCTTGTGGCTTTTGACTGTGGGGATTTCTTAAAAGCATTGTGTATCAAGGACATGTCCCCGATATCCCGACGTTGAAAGATCGAATTACATTACAGGTGCGACAAATCCATTCCGAGGTATTGCGAGGCGCCGTGGAACATGTGGTGCACCCCATGCAGCTCATGGAACATCAAGTTCCAATAAACGTTGCCTATATTATTATGAAACTTGATGTGTGCTGTCTCATTTGGCAATTACTCATTCATTACTAATACGTACTACAACCTTTGCAGCGCCACATTTTCCCCTGTTGGCGACTTTTGGTATTTTTTTTTGTTTTTTTTTTTGTTTGTTTTTAGAAATGGAAACCCCAAGTTCCACTCTGTATATCCACCGAATGTTTTACGATTCGTCCAATACATTCCTCACTAGAGGGCTGTGAACACCTCACATTATTTTATACCAACCCGGAATTTTAATACTGTTATGTGATATGCAATTAATTTTTTGAAGATAAGGATGTAGAATATTAATGCTGATTAATATCTTCAATGTAATAAATTTTAGAAATTAAAATTGGTATACATAATATACAATTAAAATAAATGAAGATTAGATTTAAAGTATTAAAATTTGATTTTTAACGTACTGTTGCTATCTATTAATTACTAAATAACTTATAGCTCTTATAAAGTTTTCCAGATCTGTCTGTGTCTAATGCATTTGCATAACGCATCTAACGTAACGCAACTAACAAGTGTTTGGAAAGTAATTTCAATTTTCTGGAAAAATAGGAATAATTTTTACAATGAAACGACCGCGAGAGGAATCGAACCTTCAATCTTCTGATCCGAAGTCAGACTTTTAATCCATTAGGCCACGGAGACTACATTCCAATTATTGTTAAATATATCTTATCACTCCCTGCGTGTGAGACGCAATGACAAAAAAAAACAACTCATTAGTTTCAGCCTACTAGATTAAAATTTAAGTTTCAAAATGTTCATTATTTTTAGTCTATTACAAGTGTAGGCCAGACCAGCATTTGATGCAGAAGCTTGCTCTCAGCGATGAACTGAAGAATTGTTAGACACATTTCTGAACCTGAATGAAGAAACTAAAAATAATATTTAAACACAGAAAAACTTTTACTTAAAATATTCAATCTCAATTTGGTTTCGTAAATACAATGTTCCATAATTCTTGGCATAATTATTATTTAAACTTTGATGCTTATTTCCAGGTAAGTAGCACCTTCTCCGACATTCAAAGATTTGATAGCTGATGTTAATACTTCAATCCAAGATATGACTGAAGTATTAACAGCAGCTATCAAATTGATGCTTATTATTTACAATGTAAATTTGACAAACAAAATATATATTATTATAAAAATAAAAGATATATACCGATAATTAAATATCTACTATGTTTCTCAAGCCACAATAATTGCTGTTCAAAAGAATTTTAGATATGGAATATATCCCATCATTTCTTAAGTAATTTTGTCTTGGGTAAATAAAAGAGTGAATAGCTGGTTTACTAAAATTGATAATTAAGGATAAAAATCCCCCCCCCCCCCAAGTCATTTCAAAACTGTATATAATTAAAATATCTTTTGTTTGAAAAATATTAAATTCATTACCTTTTATTCTAAGAAGCAAATATTCTTTACCAAGAACATATATTCTATCGCCCTCGGTTACGAATGGAAGAGCCTAATAAATATGCGAAGGTCTTTAGTTTCTTTTTTGAAAAATTCTCAGAAAAATTCTCAGAGTAATCATCATTAAGCTGCACCATCTCATTCACATCAATTTAAATGATGTAGCTTAATGATGATTAGCACATTATATAATATTATAAGCGTATGTTCGTATTCATTAATTTTTTTTTTTTTTTTTAATAATGCATTGATAAAAAGAGTCATTATTTTTCTTGTTGCCATTTGGAATTTGTCTTCATACACTTATGAATAATCGTATACACTTATACAGAAATTTTCTGTTATTATTATCTCTAAAAAAAAATTTTCAAGAATTTAGTGATTAATTATCTGGCGTCTATTGGAAAACAGAACAGAGACGAATCATGTAAATTTATTATTAAAGTATTGTTGTTGTCCAAATATCAATGTTTAGTTTTAAATAGTTAATGGAATAAAGTTTAATAAAACAATATCTTTCTCCATGGGTTCAGAAACTTTTGGTAATATTAGATAATAAAATGTTTATTTAATCATAAACATTTTGCTCTAAATAAAGTAATTCGTAACAGTAACGTAAGCCAAGTGTAGGCCTAATCATCCATCCCATTAGACTACACAAGTTGAAAATAAAATTTTTATTTTCATTTGTAGCATTGTTAAAGCTATAATAAAGCATTACTGTTTCTTCAGGTCTGAGTAAAGTGGATCATAAAATTGAGTTAAATATTCAAAATTTAACTCTATGAAATAACAGTGACTTTTTAATTTGAAATTTGATGTAAATCACTGCATTGTTCTTTGATTTCTTATGGAGTATTTGGCTCTGTTATGAATACTCTAAAGAGAAGGTACAAAGACCAAAATCTAATTATGGTTAACCAATGATGTTGATCAGTGCATTTCTGTCATTTCTGTTTCAGTATTTTGGCTGTAATATAAATTCGCTTGTAAATGGACTTATGTATTCAGAAATTTAACCAGACCTGGAAAATAGCACTCAACACTTAATCTCATAATTAATTTGACGTAGATTGTTATTATTTTTCCGAGATATTCTGCCCACAAGATTATGAATGACAGACATTCTCACATTTGTACGTCCATAAACACACACACACACACACACACACGCAGATATCATTCAAAACCCCGTCTAATTTTCTTATAGTAATTTTAATTTTCTTTAAAACATGCTATTACATTACTAAGATTTAATCTCCAGTTAAATTAGGACATGAGTATATAGTATGATTAACCTCCTTTTTTATATATAAATTATAAAAACTAAAATTATTTGATTGCTTAGAAAAAAATTATAGTTAGATGTAGCATTATATTACTGTATTTTCCCATTATTAAGATAGAAACAACAAAAATGCATTCATAGAGTGATTTATTTCCCGTTCTTTGTCAATTTTTCAACGGGGAAATGATATAAATTCAATTCCTTACATGAAAATAATCAAAAAGTACACCGAACGTCAGCATTATAAGGTTCCGTTCTGTAGGTTTGTGTGTCATTTTGTAATAAATTAACATAATGTTTTGATTATTTGTTTGTTTTTATTATTATTTGTAATTAAAGTATTGAATTTTAAATCGATCACACTCTAACACAGTTGTAGCAGTTAATGGTTACACATTATTTTGTCTTAATAAAAAGCAGGGACTCCTTTCAAAGTGTGAACTTCAATATGTAGAACAATGAACGACGGCGCATTTTCAACTGAGCAAAGCGAACCTCTGACCTCAGGATTTACGATGTAATTCGGGCTTTATTTGAGAACAAATAAAACTGTCTCAATCTGTAATCGAAAATGAAGAATCAGCATTCCATTTTTTTTTATTTTTTTTAAAAAAAGACTAAAATTGAGATCGGAAAATATCGACAGCTAAAATGCACTTAAAGATATATCTATGCAGGACAGGATATAGACCAAGAATCCAACAATATTCAATAAGAGTGATTAAGTTATTACTTGTAATATTTAAAAACAATGTTTTATGTAATCTTGATGAAACAGGAGCCTTTTCCAATATTACAACAAAGTAAATGTTTAAAAAGAGACAATACGTTTGTGGTGGAAACAATCTGAGAACTAAATCAAAGAATGGCTCAAGTTTATGTCTAACAGCAAACAAATTAAACAAAAAATTAGTGAATATAATTTAGTGCCAAAGCATTAATTTAAGGGCGACCAAAAATAATATAAAAAATTAAAAGTAATAACAAAAAAAAAAAGTACATTAATAAAAAGAAAAATATAAAAAAAATTACCAAAAAAAAATAAAAAAAACTTTAGGAAAATAAGAAAACAAAAAAAAAATAAATAAATAAATAAAATACGCGGACATTGAAGATTAAGAGAAATCTAAACAAAAAAAAGATATACGGGTTTGAACTGATAACCTTCAGTATGTGAATCCGAAATCTTATCCAGCAAGCTACATCTGACAACTGAAATTAACATGATGATGAAATCCGTTTGTCGATCCAACCTTCCTTTCGAAAGTTGTTAAAGGTGGACAGACACGGATGGATGGACAGGACAAATGCAATTAGTCCAGTCAAACTAAGAAAAATGACCCATAAACCAGGGCAAAATTGCTTCATAAGCGATTGAAGTGGTATTCAACTCAACAAATCTTGTCTTTTAACATATCCAAAATCAGAGAAAATCCAATCATGGGAAAGCATCTAAAAATTAAATTCAAAATGACGGCCATTTTTCGAACTTGTGATTACTTAGTTTGAAGATATATTGTAATATTTAGGTTAATGTAAGCACAGCCTTTAAATGTAAGTGTATATATTGAAACAACATAGAAATTGTATTTAAACAACAGATTTTATTTAAACAACATAGAAATAATTTTCATTGTTTCCAATTGCAACTTTGTTGTCATATCCACTGATCTGGCACTCCCCATAAGAGGCTGAACAAGGCCACCCGTTGTGTTTGCATCCACATCGCATTGTTGCGCATTGCGTCTTATAAGAACAATGTATCATTTTCAGTAACCACTCCGGCGCTGGTGGCATATCAGATACTGTAGGGTAATATGAGTTTTCCTTAACAAACCAACCCCATTCAGTAGCAGTTAAAAGCGAGTTTCTTTTGATTTCCAAACACTGATCTGGTAGTATGTACGAAAGCTATGTTAGTTTGTTGCTGATTCTGTAGGTAATTTATCGACAAATGATTTACCTAATGCAGCTTTTAACACTAACATTTTATATTATTAACATTCCACTGACATGACGAAGTGTTGTAGAGAATCTCCTATCTTGCCACCATGTAAGAGTAACATGGCTTTATGCCCTGCAGTTTCAATGTCAAATTGTTGACCTTAAAAATAATAATTATTCTTTAGATAAATTAAACTTTAGATATGGTTGATATTTCGTTTTTCTTTTTGGATGGAAAATGATCCTTTTACATTAAACTCTCAGAACCTATATTACAGGTGTACAGGTAAGAAGAACACCTAAATAGGTCTGATAAACATTGAAAAAAAAATGTTACAAATCAAATCATCAATCGAATCAAATATATATATATAACTAGAGAGGTTTACATAATGAAAAATAGTAGAATATATAAATGTATACTGCATATATTATAGTAGAAACCAATGCTGCTGGTATTCATTTTGTCTTTCATATTCTATTTTGAACAAAAGTCACAAATGTAACATTTCTGTCGTTACCAACGTCACTGCACTCTAAGTGAGCCCATTTTTGGCATTTTTGGCATTGCATCCAGTCACCGCCTATCATTGAAAAAAAGATCCCCACAGAAAATACACTCTGCGTCTTCAATATTTCTTTATTTCTTAGCATATGAATTTGAAGACTTTTTGCTCTTTTTTCTGGTTGCTGCTTCTTGGCATTCTCTATTGTATATTTGTGTGGATTGTTAGTGAGCACTGTAGAATGAACCACTTTTCTTGTGAAAGGCTTCCTTGAACCTTTGGCTGGAATAGCAATCAAGCCTCGGAATGTCGGGGAGCAATGTGGAGTTGATCTTTTCTGTGTAGATATTCCTGGTTGCGGTGAAGATGATCCTCGTGTTGGTGATGAGACAAGACAGCTGTCCCTTTCATTGGAATTTTCCAGGGATGATAGCTGTACAGAATTTCGAGAGGAGATAGTTGTGAGAAGAGCTATTAGAGGTAATAGAGTTCTGCTATTGTTGCATTCTGGATTAGCTGTGAGCTCTGCGGCTATGAAATCCTCTTCTGAAAATATATGGGGATTAAAGGGATGTCTGCCGTTAGGGTATTAAGAGCACCCGTGCTCATATAAACCGCGGGAGCACTGCTGTCTTTTCAGCCATTTTGTTTACTGTGCGAGATGTTAACCTCAAAACTTTTACATAGGATGAAATGAGAAGGTTTATAATATGTTTGAGCTTAATTAAGAAGCAAACCAATAATAATTCAAATCCCTGTTGCTAATAGAAACTACTGGAAACATTTTAATGAGTCAATCTTAAACGTACCTTTTCAACAATTGATAGATGCAAATCGCTGTGATTCTTCTGTTGGCACCAAGCGCTTGAGGGTGGGTTTCTACGATGTTGTTGATCATTTTTCAGCAAGATGGCAGCACCTACTTCCTACAGGAAACGTTTTAAACGGATATGCTCAAATTTTCCCTCTGCTCATATTCGTCAGACTTTCCCTATACATATAAATTGGCTAAGTTCGTCTGTCTGTAAACCGATATAACTAAGCTATTAAGAGAGATCCAACGGATCTCAATGGTACCATTGCATCAAAAGTACTCAAATTGGATGAAAATATTATTTCATTGTGTCATTCCATGTTGTCTATTTTTGGGAACTGGCCTCGACAACTAAAATTCTAACAAAACATACGTTCAAAAACAAATAATTTTGTTACCACTGCATCCAATTTAATGAAATTCGGCATACTTACTCAGTTGTTTACGCTGATTTCGAAACTCAAACCATTTCGGCCGTAGAAGCTTCGTTCACAAGTTAGCACAGTATTTAGATTATATTAACTTTATATTTAATAGTTGATAATAAAATGATTTTTCAGATTTTTTTACGCCTGTCGTCCGACAGGCTTTGCTGCTAGTATATAAATAAATAAATAAATTGGCAAAATCGAAAAAAGGAAGTTTTCAAAGATAATGCAGAAGCAGAAATTAAAATTTTCACTGTTATTTTTGTCAAATATTACAAAATAAAATTAGTTTTTAACAACATTGACTTCGCTTTCAATTAGGACCAATGAAAATTAAAGTGATGAAAAGGTAGCAAAGAAATTTAAAAAAAAAAAGTGCATGAAATTCGTTTTGAAATTATTTTATATAAGTAAGTGATTTTTTTTTTACGTCTGTGTTACGTCTGTTATACTAGCACGTACGATTTTTTTTTTTTACATGTGCGTCTAATACTATCAGTTGTAAACATCAATACTTACTTAAATAATAGACACTTGAGCAAATTCATATTTTCTTACCATTAATTGCCATAAATTCCTTGAATCAGAATCAGAGTTCACTGAAATTAAAATACATATCAATAACTTATTGTGCAACTAGTTCTGTTAAGTTGCATCTCTTTTCAAGACTTAATCAAAAAACAGATTAAAATAAAACTTTCAACTTTTAACCCCGTGATTGCTTAGAAATTCTGCGTACTTTTTGGTTATCCGAAGTCGAGTGGGTCTAGTCGTAGCTGGCGTTTGAATCTTGATAAGAGTAGTAAATGTAATAATATACAAATGTTTTAAATGACAAAATTAATTTTCATTTAAGGGGAAGGGGGATAAAATTCAGCAATTGCAGACAAAATTCTGTCGAAGATGTCCTTGCGCCTATTGCGATGCGTAAACAAAGAACCTATACACATTTTATATAGTAAACTCAGTAAACTCAGTTTAGAAGGAGTCAACGTGTAAATGCGATTCGGCAATATAGCAGGGCTTCAGATAATCCAAAAATACTATCCTCTCTACATAAATATCAAAAGTAATTGCCATAAATTAATATTCAATACAACTAATTGATTAAATTTATTGAATATAGAAAACGTGATGTGGGATGATTCGAATGAATGTTTCGTGATGTTAAATGATTCGACTGAATGTTTCGGGATGTTAAATGATTCAACTGAATGTTTCGTGATGTGAGGTGATTCGACTGAATGTTTCGTGATGTTAAATGATTCAACTGAATGTTTCGTGATGTGAGATGATTCGACTGAATGTTTCGTGATGTAAGATAATTCGACTGAATGTTTCGTAATAAGAGATGATAAGACTGAGTGTTTCGTGATGTCTCTGTTGAACTGTTGAAAATATATTCAAAGATGAGAAAACGGAAAGATATTAAAGGTACAGATTGGATTGTAAATAAAATTTGAAATTTATTGAAATCTGTAGATGAAGACAATTGAACATATGGAAAAAGATTTATTCCCTGGATTTATTGAAATACATCTTAATCCAGTTCTAAACTCTGCTTTAACAAAAAATTTGAAAATATAAGTTTTAATGGTTCTGAAAGTGAAATACCAAAATTTAAAACACACACAAGTATATCTTCAGCTATTCATCACCTATGACGTCTATAGGAAAAGCAGCACATTTCAGGACTGGAAATTTGACTATTTTCAAATGCTTATTTCTTACATAAGAGAGAATTTGAAATATGAAGACTGGTTAATAGAAATAAATTTTCAAGAAAATTTTTTGAAAGCTTCAAAACAAAGACATACATAGACTGTTTTTCTCAGTTAGACTTTTCTTTTCAGAAACTAATATTTGAACTTCTGCTGTCATTTACAAAATAGAGAAACTTAAAAGTCTCATATTAAAATAGAAGGTAAAACATTTTTGTAAATATTTAAAAATTCAAAATTATCGACAATTAAACGAATTTCATTTGTAAATGCAAAGATTTCTAATGATTATAACATTGAGTTAAATATAATCTTCCAAAAGGAATAACAGTAGATATATAAATATTCAAAACTATTGACAAATTTCATAATTAACTTTAAAGAAATTATTAAACAATTAAATGAATTTTATTTCTAAATGCAAAGATTTCTAAAGATTATAGTATTTAGTTATAAAAAATACAATCTTCCAAAAGGAATAACTGACTCATATATGTTATAACAGTATTTATTAATTATAACGATTGCTCTTTTCTCCTGAGGAAACAAATTATTTTTTTCTAATATTTACTCGTTATAAAACAAAGTAATTCCCTTAGATTACGAGTATGTAATGAGAAAAGAATGTTTTCAATTAAATTTTTTATTTAATAATAAACAATTAACTTTTTTATTTAATAATAAACAATTAATAACTGAAAATATCACATTTGAATTTGTAGAATATCTCTGAGTTATTAGGAGCTCTCTTAAACTGGGAACAATGACATTCACATGTATTTTGTTTCTGTTTGGTTGCTGTAAAAGTGAATAGTTATCAATATAATTAAATGATATAAGTGGTTCCCAGCCGAGAAAATCACGAAAATTTGACAACTTTCGATGCAGAAAACGAATAGGAACTAAAAAAATTGATTAGTAAAATGGTCTGTTAATCCTTGTGTCTCATCCATTCATCTGCATTTCATTTGATACGATTAATGTTATTCACCTTTTCAACAATGTAGGCTTTTTTTTTTTAGTCTTTTTATGTACTTAAATTTTGAAAAACAACCAAAGAAAAAAAAAAAAAGGAAATTTCAATAAGAAATCTATAAACGTTTTTTTCTTTAGTTATGCTTTGATTTTGTAATAAAATATTTATAATATTTTATGAAAAAAAAATTGAAATACGATAAATTTTGCAAAAATTATAAATATATTATGTCTCCTTTGTTTAAGTTAGCATTTTTAAAGAAAGTATTTTGTTTCTTAATTTGTAAAATTTTTATGATTTAATTAATTTTGAGTAATAATAATATTAAATTTTAAATGTTAATTGAATGCTCATGTAAAGGAACACATTTCTTGAGTTTACTTTTCTTGTTTTTCCTTCAGAAGAAAATAGGAAAAAACATATTCAAAGAACATATATAAGCCAAGTTAAAGGACTTATATTACATGGGCTCTACCATAATAAAGTATTGACGTTTACAACTGATAGTATTAGATGCAGATGTAAAAAAATCAAGCATGATAGTATAACAGTCGTAAAATGCGTTTATATATATGTATATATGTATATATAAAGAAACAAAAAAAAAATCACGAATTTCGTGAAATTTTTTTTCAATTTATTTAGTAGCATTTCATTTCTTTAATTTTCATTGGTCATAATTGAAAACGAAGTCAACATAGTTAAAAACTAATTTTATTTTGTAGTATTTGACGAAAATAACAGCGAAATTTTTAATTTCTGTCTCAGTATTACCTTTGAAAACTTCCTTTTTCGAATTAGCCAATTTATTTATTTATTTATTTATTTATTTATTTATTTTAGTGTCACACCGTATAAATTTATTATTTCAAATATTATTTCGCTAATTTTGAAAACATTTCTTTTTTGTTTTGCAAAAAATAAAGCGCTCTATTCATTTTTTGAATGGAAGAGAATTTCCAAGTTGTAAACGATGTGACGTCATGCTCAAATAGAAAATATCGCGCTGCCTACTACGCAGCGATTTGAACGCCTTCTAGAAAAATATCTTCTCTAAAGCTTTCAATAAGCACTTAATGAAATATTTCATAACAGATGCGTTTTTTTTTTTTTTTTTGAAACAGCGAAACTCATTAAAAAATTATTATTATTTTGTGAATAGAGAATTTATCATCGCTACATGATATGTTAAGAGTATTGATGGTTTTATTTCAACCATGAACTGATCTTTCAATTGTTGAAGCCATCCGATAAAATTTAATTTAACAGATTACCTAAATAGGTTTTCTAAAAAACATTCACAATGTATTGAAATATTTAATTCTTTTACAACTGTAAACCAACATTATCTTTTTAATTGTACTATTAGTAATTTCATCATCATTTGTTCAAATCCAAACAAATAAAGTGAAAACGAGGCTTATTAGTTCAAAGCAGAAATCAACATTGATATTTACTAAAAAGAGGAACGAATTACAGCTAGTTAAGTATTAATTTATGGTAAATTATGGTATTAATTTCAAGTACGATTCTGAAAAAAAAAAATCAATTTATTATTAGTTTATATTCGTAACATCTTATTTTAATCTTAAAATTGGATAAAATAAATTAACTTTTTAATCTTCCAGCTGCATTTCGGGTCTTTATGTTCATTTGTTCTTGATAATTTTTGGAACGAAAATAAAAATCTTCTTGAACATGATTAGCATATTTTAAGACAATTCAAATCGTATCTCTGATAAAAAGCTGACAATCTAATGTAAATTTAATTTCAGACAGATTTTTAAATTTTATTTCCTTTGGTAAATTTCAGAAATATTCTGGATAATTTTTAAAGAAATGGCAAACAGTTAGACAAACATGACTGAGACTATAATGATTTTATTAAAAAAATATTTTTGTTTAAGATATTTCAGCACAATCTTGAAAAGAACTTACATAAAAGAGATTCAGATTATTAGATGAAAATAGTTAGAAATATTTTCATTTTCCTCAGAAAAGAAATCCTATATTTTTACTAAAATTTCAATAAAATATACATGAGCCATTCCTTCTAGTTATGTATTTGAAGGATCTTTTTTTTCAATTACAGGTGTAATCTTCAGAAACTCTGAATTATATTTTTTGTTTTTCGATAATTTCTTTCAATGATCTGGATTGAAACTTTAGACTTTTAAATTTATACATCGGTCTTTAAAGAATTAAAATGTCAAATTTCTATGAAAATAGGGTAAAAATTGAAAAGGGATAGTATGAAAATCATTAGAGATAAATTATGATTCCGTTTTAGTAACTTTTGAACATGTGAATGCATATTCTTCAAATTGGCAAGTTCCTTAATGATGCCATATCTAGATAAAAAAAAGAAAACTTTTCAATGAACTTTGATTAAGATCAAATATTTTTTTTTTTTTTTTTCTAGTAAAAAAATTAAAAAAAAAAAAAAAAAAAAAAAAGAAAAGATAAAAAAAAAAAAAAAAAGACAAAAATTTATTCCTTTTTTTTCTGTTTTAGTTTACATTTAAGCCCTGTTAGTATTATTTTTAAATCCCATCACCTGGTGTTTTATTTAACTACATAAAAGCATATTTATTTAGGTGAATACAAAAAATTCATTTCATTCAGCTTTTTCTTTTTCCGCATTGGGTTTTCATAATGAAGATTTGAAACAAATTATTTAAATATATGTATCAGTAGTTATACATTATTACACATTTTTATAATTAATTGGTTTCCTCTTTTTTTTTCCATCACATTCCAATACTTATTAAGTTTTTAAACCTTAGTTGTTTTTCGTGTACTGATAAAGTGCGACTAGAGCAATTTTAAATTAAAGAGAAAATACGATAATTATCGATCTCAAATTATCAATTCGCTCTGGTTCTGGCTAACTAGTAGGGGAGGTGGTGGTAATATGGACCACTTTTTTATTTTTGACAAAATCTTGAATTTCAAGTGGCTTTAATGTATGAAAATCGTCAGTAGCATTAGTATACATATCGTGTGAGATAAATATCACACATTTTTAAATAAATATTTAAAACTCTTGAATAGGTACAATTATTCAGAACATTCTACAAAAAAAATGAATTGTTGAACTGGGGTTGTAATATGAAACAGATGTTAAAATGCAACAATACTTCTTTATTATTGCTATTATAGTAAAAAAATCATTTATTGTTGATACTTTAATGCATTGTTTTGCTTCACATCAATAGAAAATATAGAAACTACAGAGAAAAAGTAAAAATTAATGCTGAACACTTTCTAATTGAAAGAAAACGCTCAATTAAAAATTGCAAGTCTTTCATGAGCAAAAATCTGCTGATTTGGTGTTTTCTTGCATTTACCATATCTTCTTGACGCCATTTCTGCCTTATTCCCTTCTTTTCAGGTCCTAATTTGCTTCTTGGCATCGTGAGGTTGTATTATGGAACACCTGTTTCATATTACCACCAGTCGCCATATGAAAATTGACTGATCCATTCTCAGTAATAAAATATTAATTCTTAAGTACTGAATACATCATTTTGTAGTTCAGTTAATTAATAATGATATACAATTTAAGCAAAACCTCATTCGTATTAATAACAGTATCAGAAATTGTGTTGAATCTTACCCTGTAAAAACTTTCAGGCTTACGAAAACACACTACTTCTTCTCATAACCATACACAACGAAATACTGAAGTTATCTACCTCTAGCTGGCTAAAAGGAACACCAGCGATAGAAATTAGAGCGGTTTCCGGATGATAGCAGCAGCTACTTGCACAAAAATTGCTGTTTCATATTACAACCCTGTTCCATATTACCACCTTCTCCCCTAATATCTTCCTCGTAGCCTTCTGTATCTGGACGGTCCTTTTCAAATTCTGCCGGTACTCGTATCGACTTGTGCGGCCAAGAGTTGTCTTCCTCACAGCGTTCTTATCTCGGGACGGTTCTTGTTATCTTCTCCCGGTGATTGGATCGAATTGTGCGGCCCTCAGTTGTCTTTCTCGTAGCCTTCTGTAACGGGACGGTCCTTGGTATCTTCTCCCGGTAATTGGATTAAGTGGTGCGGCCCAATTCTGTCTTCCTCGTACTCTTCTTTAACGGGACGGTCCTTGGTATCTGCTCTCGGTAATTGGATTGATTTGTTCAGCCCAGTTCTGTCTTCCTCGTACTCTTCTTTAACGTTCAGCGTGCTTCTCAGGTTCTCTTCGGTAAAAAGTGCGTTTACCTCGGATTTGCTTCTTCTCTACCTCTAGACAGGAGATCTTCCCGTGGCTTGGCAGCCACAAATATGCTTTCCTACTCTCTCTCTCCTAGTGGAGAACTCTTTCACTCTCTGGGCTGCTGCCCAACAAAGGTATCTGCTACTCTCTCTCCAGGAGTAGAACCTTTCGTCGCTGATCGCCACTGGCTAACTGTCTTTGTAGCTCTCTGCGCTGCCTTATAAGCCCGATCCCTGCCTCCCTTTCACTCCGAAAGAGTCCACTATCGAGAGGGAGACAGGTTCGGACGAAACTATCCTTCTCATAGGTGGATTAGAACAAAACGAATCGACTTTTTTTAGGGGGCTGGCTAATTCCACTGATAACAATCTGTAGACTATAGTTTCGGCTTTCAAAAATGGAAAAGCCTTTTTCTAGCATATGATTGCTTGCAAAGTAACAGTATATGGATGTAGACAAGGTCCAATAATGAAGCGGAGGATGCCGTGGGGAATACATGTAGATGTTTTCCATAAACTGACGTGTGGGATGGGCATATCCTACACCCTCCCTCTGCTTCAAGGTCAATATTATCACAATGTTTATAAATGGAGCCTTTAATTTGTCTTCATAATCTTTAATTTCATTATGCATTTATGAACTACTCCAATAAAATGATTTCCCTGAGAATTTCCTTCATTGCCACTTTAAGAGGGTCATTGCAGGTTGTTATAATAAAGATGATTGGAATAAGCTTAAGAAGAATCAACTATATGTCTATTGACTTTCATTATCACTATATTACAATCACTTCTCCGGCTTCCTGTTCAATTCAGTGATTTCTTACATGTTTCAATAAAGAGTTTATTGTGGATGTCAAGGGTGTCGTCTACGCCATCAAGTGTGATAATCATCTGTGGGACCAGCAGGGTGTTAACTGACCGGCTTGCTGCGCATCGTAGGATCATAAAAAGCACAAATTCGGATTACCTTACTTTCGTACATAAGTTCAACTCACCACAATTGCATAAATTCAGGAATGGATAAACACTCGTACTCGATTTTAATGTTCCCGATTTCCGAAGGAAATGCATAGGTTTTCTCTACATTTTGTCTTCAGCCCACGCGTAGAATGATGGATCAATAAATCCATCCGTCAATAAATATGGGATTAAAAAGAAGAAGGAAGTAATACGGAAGATTTCAGTGCCTTTCCATGATTTCACAGTTTCACTATACTTTCTTCTTTCATTGTATTTTTTTCATTTTCTTTTTTCATTTCATCTAATTAATTTTGTTTTATTTTTTTATTATTTTATTTTTCCTTTTTACCTGCTTCACATTTTTACAAAAGTCTTATTTCAAACTCATTTCTTGAAATCATTTTGAAATCACTTCATTTAAAATGTGAATCTCTTTTTTATCAGTTCATCATAGGAATGCTGAATACTGTTTCAGTGATATCTTCTCCCTTGGTCGAAAAAGAAGGGGATGAGGCTTTGTTTACATCTGAAGTTACTTTGATTCGTGTTAGACCGATTACATCATCCACATGAGGTGGTATTTACATCAAACATTTCCAGTCTCTCCACAATTGCCGCTACCCATCCCACACTCCAGTTTATATAAAATATTAACAGGGAATTCCCCGGCATCCTCCACCTAATTGGACCTTCTCTACATAAATATATACAGTTATTTTGTAAGTAATCATAATCAAAACAAATTTGCGGCTACAAATTATTTCAATTCATTTGCTTAGTAATAAATAAGCTGGAGTCCTATCAGTCATTAGGAAGAGATTATTAGTTGTGCAGGTGAGCACAACATTTATTATTGTTAATTTTTGTTCTTCGGAAGTCACTGCCAGTTGTGACGGTGGCCTTCATATATGATGTTGCCTTTCTGGGTCTTTTATCAGAAAGGCATCAGACCCTTTTTTTTTGTTGTTTTTTTAATCTTATTTTTAAACCTTGTATTTAAAATATAAAATTCATGTAATCATACATATATATGTACATTAAATCATACAGTTATAAACAAAATTTTCAACTTCCTTTCTTTAAAAAAGAAACATGTATCCAACTTTACTGAGATTCTTTTTTTTTTTAAATTACATCAAAACAGTAACTTTATATTGTAATCTTTAGATATCTTTGGATTTATAAATGGAATTTAAATTTTATTTTTTATTAATTTCTTTCGGTTAATTATTATGAAGTTTGTCGATAATTTTGAAATTTAAAATATTCAAAACTATTAAGCCCAAAAAGTCTTACTTTATTTTTTTAAAAGAGAATTTTCAATTTCTCTATTTTATAAACGACATTAGAAAATCAAAACATTAGTTTTCGAAAAGTCTAACTCAGAAAAAGTGTATCTCGATGTCTGTGTTTACTAATTTCTGAACCTTAAAAAACAGAAAGCAAGAATATTATTTATTTCAAAATAATAAAAGAAAAAAGAAAGAAAATTCCCAATCTAAATAAAATGAAACACTGATTCACTCACGGACTACTCATCAACGCCTAGCCCCAAACCCTTGGACCTAGGAAGCTGAAATGTTGCATAGAGGTTCCCTTTATGATATAGACAAGGTACAAGGCCGGGTTTTTCGAAATTCCTAGGAGATAGGGAATAAAGAGGATTTACATTTCTGCCTTAAAGTTGCCTTATCAATATATAGGGGTGAGGCGCCAATGCGCAATACATCTCAGCTATCCGGTGAAGGCCACAACGGGCTGAGAAGTCGTATATTTTCCAATGTCGATATAATTTCCTAAATAAATAAAGTTTTTTGTTTTTTTTATGCTATGTATACAAGGGTCCCGGAGCGAAGCGACGGTACCCGGCTAGTCATAAATAATGAAGGAAAGTAAAAAAAAAAACAGGAAAAAACAAAAGAAAATACAAAAAATAGGAAATAACAGAAAAAAATTACAGCCACAAGAAGATCTGAAGCTGGTTACCATACCCTTAAACGTCAGTGTTTAGCCGCTGTTCCACAGCAACACTTTTAGATTGAAAACAGGAGTGAGGTAATAAGCCATACTTGAAAATTATACAAAAATGTTAAACACGTACCAAAGTACCAAAGTGTGAAGGAGATTCAATTAGAGGGACGAGGAGATGTGTCCGGGTTTCAATTGTACACAAGCGACCACGTACAGTCGGTTTATGAATGGCAGAGCTGCCACTACGGGACGATTCCACTCCTCAAAGGGGTGATACGCTCAGATGGATACTTTCCTAAGAAATTCTAAGAAAAAATTAACTGAGGAGCATTTTTGCAATAGTATTTATTCTTACCATAATTCTTTCCCGAAAAGCGCAAATAGAACCCAGCTACTAGTAAACTAACACTATAAAAAGTATACATCCCATCTTCCTCGCCCCTATTTGGAAGAAATCGCAGAAGACCTGACGCATGCGCAAAAGCGTTGTTGGCTCTCGTAAACGAAAGCGGACTGTAAGCGACCACGTTTTCTAATGTATCCATCCAAAAAAACCATACAAATGAGTCCGCAGCTTATCGCCTCTATCGAAATTGGACAAGTCAATTGGTTCCTGTACGTTTCACAGATGAGTCAATTCAGTTTTCCCTCAGATTCCAGATGTGACAACGGTACTGCGCACCGTCGAGAAAATGTGCAGGAGACAGAGATATGGTGGTGATGAGTCATCTTGTGGGAAGGCATCATGATTGCACAACACACTGAACTAAGCTACTGGAAATAGTACTAATAAGTAAGAAGCAGTCTATAGCATAAATGTCGCCAAATACTGACTTTACAATATCTTTCAAATGTAAACAAAAACATCCACTATCTATAAAATGCTAAATAAAAGAAATGACAAACATCATCAAGCAAATGTAGTTCCTGGCAAATAATCAACAACGGAGTTGCGATCATGATTACCGCTGTAAGATAATTTTTTGTTAGTTTTAGAGAGATCTAATTGTAATAAATCATACGTTGTATGAATATCTCATAATATATCATCTACTCATTTCGAACTTTTCATTTGGAAAACGGGATTAAAAATCGAATTCATATTGTCTCCTTATCAAAACATATTGTAAACTTTAGCCTTCTTCATAAATTAGAATTATTTTATTCACTGAAATAGTAGGAAATACAATGAAAACTTATCATTTGAATCACTTGAAGGAGAATTTCATTAAATTCTATCTCAAACTATGCATTGTTTGCTCATAAAAGTATTGTTTAATTGTAGTCATCCCTGGACTTACATTCAGGTTTTGTTTCATCGGGCAAGACCTAAGTGGAACGGACGTAAGTCGATATATTAAATTAACAGAGTAATAGGGGTTAGGGACTTAACCGTAATTACTTTACTTAGCGTTAGCGTTTGTTATTATTTTTATTATTTTATATTCTATATATTCAAAAGATAAAATATACCATTTATATTAGGCATTTCTTTTTGAGGAAATTTAATCTTGTAAACAAACTAGTCGGCTAACCGTCGCTTCGCACCGGAAGCCTCGCGTATGTAATGGAAAACAATTTGTTATTTATTAAAAACAAACACACACAAATTACATCGAGTATAATAAAACTAAAAAATTTTTAAAGTTTTTTTTTTATTTTAATTTTGATGTCTACATTCTCTCATTCCACGACTGCTTTTAGAATCAGCGTGTGAATCATATATCTGTAATATATTTTTATTTTTTACAGAGATTAGAATAATCTCCTTGTGGTCTAATGCCTAAGACGTCTAACTTCGGAGCAGAAGGTTGCAAGTTCAATTCCCGTAGATCACTTGTTGAAATTATTTTTATTTATATAAATTACAATAATTGCATCAGTCAGACAGAGAAATAAAAGATTTTAGTAATATAGATACATTTTTCAGTGGCTTTTGAGGTATAATTAGTGAGTTTTCAGTATTCTACTTAATAGAAATAGGGCTTCTTTCTTTCTTGAGTTTCTTTTTTTTATTTCCATTGAAACTTTACAGTATTTTTTGAGTTATAAATAGTGATTGTTTTTGAGTAACAAATAGTAAATTTTTCAGTATTCTACATAATAGATATAATGATTCTTTTTCTTTTCTTTTCTTTTTTTATCTAATTCCAATTATACTTTTCAGTGGTTTTTGAGTTACAAATAGTGAAAATTATCTACTAATCTAGACCATCAGATTGTTCGATATAGATATTTGAAGACGAGATATTCAGATGGACGTTAGTTGATACAGATGATAAATGAAGATCATAGCTTGTATACGAAATTCTTCGCGACAAATTAATTGTGACTATTCATTAGAGTGAAGATAACCAAATTCTGTTGAATTGTGACTCAAAGACATAAAGTTGTACGTGAGTGAAGACAACGTTTTTCAAATATATGACAACTTTATTTAGAGTTTGTCCTTGAGCTTTATTGATAAATATCGCATAAGAAGGTCTGATCGGAAATTGTTTTCTTGTGAAAGTGAATGGAAGTAGATTATCACATGATTCCATAGACATCCTACGGATGAAAACAAAATCTCCTTTGTGAGTTCTGTTAAAATTTCGGTTTCTATGAGATCATTATCGAATGTACGGCATTTAAGTTGAGTTCCATTGCATTATGCAAACTTGGGATTGATGTTTCGCAACAATATTATTGGAGATCCAATCTTCAATGAGCAAGATGTTGAGGAATACCGCTGAGATTCAATGCGTTCAGATACTCGGGCAGATAGAGATGTTGGTGTGGTGGATTATCAGAAGTGTCAATTTTATTAGCTCTTATATGCTCTGTAGTCTTTCCTTGTATTCTTAGACTTGTCCTTCGATTGATGTTATCGACACTCTCGTTCATCTTGGTTGATGAGCCGCATATTTTGACTTTGATATGATTCTAGCTTTATGAATTATAAAAAGTGATTTCTCAGCAATCTACCTAATAGAAAAAATGCTTCTTTCTTTCTTGACTCTCTTTTTCTTTCCAATTGATACTTTTGAGAGGTTCTTGAGTTACAAATAATGATGGTTTTTGAGTTACAAATGCTGATTTTTCAGTATTCTACTTAAAAGAATATTGCTTCTTTCTTTCTTGACTCACCTTTTTCATTTCAATTGATACTTTTCAGTACTTTTTTAGTTACAAATAGAGATTTTTCAGTATTCTACTTAATGGAAATACTGCTTCTTTATTTCTTGACTCTTTTTTTCATTCCAATTGATACTTTTCAGGGATTTTTAAGTTACAAATAGTGATTTCTCAGTATTCTACCTAATGCAGTACTGCTTCTTTCTTTTTTGACTTTCTGTTTTATTACAATTGTTACTTTTCAGTCAAAGTCAGTTCAGTTTTGACAGATAAGTCAAACAAATAATACGAAGAGAGTTGTAGTTCCCATGGCCCAATGGATAAGATGTCTGACTTCGGATCAGAAGGTTGCAGGTTCGATTCCTGTCGCGGATGTTTCATTGTAAAAGTTCTTTCTATTGTTCATTCTCATAGAAAACTGCGCCGGACAGACAGAGAAATAAAAGATTTTAGTAATATAGATTGTTACTTTTCAGTCAAAGTCAGTTCAGTTTTGACAGAGAAGTCTAAAAAAACAATATGAAGAAAGTTGTAGTTCCCGTGGCCTAATGGATAAGATGTCTGACTCCGGATTAGAAGGTTCCAGGTTCGATTTCTGTCGCGGATGTTTCATTGTAAAAGTTCTTTCTATTTTTCATTCTCACAGAAAACTGCGCGGGACAGACAGACAGAAAAATAAAAGATTTTAGTAATATAAATTGGCGACAAAAATTTTCCATTAAATATTAAGGTTGAATGGTATATTTACGAGTTGTATTGATACATGATAATGATTGAATAAGAGATTCTAGCTCTTAATAATAATCTTCTTCCTGAGTATATTTCTTTATTAAAGATAGATTGAGCCGTTTTAAAGACTTTCATCATTTTAAATTATTTCTTCTTTTAATTTTCTTCAAATGGATTAAACAAATAATTTTGATTCGTATTCAATATTTGTTAAACATTTTTGGGATAACAAGCTTATTACTTTTTAAGACAAGTCGAAATTTCTTTTTTAATTTATTGTAAAAGTCTCAGATGATTTAAATTCAAAGTTGCAAATTAAACTTTATATTTTTTGGAAGAGACCTTCTTTTCAAGTCATCCTTTTTTTAATAACTGTTTTTCCTGATACACTGATATACAATTTCGGACCTGATTAAATAACTTGAACATTATGTAATTTTTGAAAAAATGACCTGTACCTTTACATACACGATCTTAATAAGGTATGTGCAGAGAACTGGGAGGAATTCACTAATTGAGTGGACAACGTGGGTTTTTGCAGAGAGAGACAAACTACGCCAAATTTTAACTAGGGCTTGAGCCCGAACGGTTAGTCGGAGAAAAAAACCTAAATAGTGAAATTTGTAGTCAATTTTATATACTTTCGTTTTGAATAAGGAGGTTATTTAAGAAAAGTTGATAGTTATCGAGTTCTAAGGAAAAAAACCGCCAAATAACGAGATTTTTTACCTTTTTTTGCATTTTTTTTAATGTTGCGTCAATTAAAATGTTGTTAGCAAAGCTCATAGTTGGAATCAGCACCCCAAAAAACATATAGAATGGAAAATGAAACTGCGGAGAGCCAATACAATTAAAAAGTTCACAACCAGTTTCGCCTCCTATACGAGGCTTTGACGAGTTACAAAGCTACTGATCTGAAACGGGAATATATACTTTTAATAATTTACTTTTGCTTATTTTTTTTTCTATGTTGAATGGATATGAAGCAGTATTTTATGACACCACTGTTGAGATATCTGTCCAAATGATTTGGAAAGCTGAAGGTTTTCTCTGGTTCTCCCATTCCGTATTGCTGATACCGAAAAACAATTTTAGATAATTTGCTGGCTATGTTGAATGATTTTTTATAATTTTCGAAATTAATATTCACTATTAGTATGACTCATTGAAATTGATTTGAAAAATAATAAAAAAGAAGCTTTCACAATCATCCCTCGAATTACGTCCGCCCGAGTTACGTCCGTTCGAAGATACGTCCGTGATCCTATAAGGGAATAAACAAAATTTTCGACCTACCTTTCAATCAAGACTTAGGCGAGCGTAAAGAACAAAGGTTTCTATTTAGCAACAAACTATCAAGCGTAGTCACAATAGCGCATTCAGAGGCAACTTCCTTCGGCAGACGGCTATCGGCACAAGTTCCTCTGTTGTTTTTGTTTTTGGGAAATAGGTTGTTTGTGTATTTATTTGTGTTATTTGTGTATTTGTGTTATTTGTGATATTTTGGGTCCCTACACGCCAATCATAAAACCAAGTAATGAATCACAGAAAAAGAAGCGAGCACCTGATTTTGAAACGAAGTTGCAAGATTTCTAGCAACATGAAGCAGGTAAACCGACAGTGTGATCCCACATGACATTGGATGGTCTCATTCTACAGTGACGCCCATTTTGAAAAATAAGTATAAAAGCCTCGAAGGGGCTGAGAAAGGATCTGCGATAATAGTGGCAAAGCAAAAGCAAGTGTAGTCGACAGCTACAAAGTTCAGCAACAGTCTTGGTGAATATTACGGTCTCTTCTTCTCTCTTTCATCATTAGTAATATTCTTGTTTTTTATCATTGTCAATAATCCAGTATCAGTGAAATGTACAGTGTTTGGGATAGTAAAGTAGTTACGGTTAAGTCCCTAATCCCTATAACTCTGTAGATTTAATGTATGGACTTACGTCCGTTCCATTTAGGTCTTGCCCGATGAAACAAAACCTGAACGAAAGTCCAGGGATGACTACAATTAAACAATACTTTTATGAGCAAATAGTGCATAGTTTGAGATTCGAATGATAAGTTTTCATTGTATTTCCTACTATTTCAGTGAATAAAATAATTTTATTTTTTGAAGAAGGCTGAAGTTTACGATATGATTTGTCAAGGAGACAATATGAATTCGATTTTTAATCCTGTTTGCCAAATGTAAAGTTCGAAATGAGTAGATGATGTATTATAAGATATGCATATCGTATTTTTATTAAAATTAGATCTCTCTAAAACAAAAACAAAAATTTCTTACGTAGGTAATCATGATCTCAACTCTGTTGTTGATCATTTGCCAGGAACTACATTTGCCTGATGATGATTATCATTTCTTTTATTCAACTTTTTACAGATAGTGGATTTTTTGTTTACATTTGGAAGATATTGAAAAGTCAGTACTTCGCGGTATTAATGCTGAAGAGTGCTTCTTTGTTATTCCTATTTCCAGTAGCTTAGTTCTGTGTTTTGTGCAATCATGATACCTTCCCACAACATGCTTCATCACCGCCATTTCTCTCTGTTTCCTGCACATTTTCGCGATGGTGCGCAGTACCATTGTCACATCTCGAATCTGAGGGAAAACTGAAATGACTCATCTGTGAAGCAAACCAATTGACTTGTCCAATTTTGATGATAAGCTGCAGACTATTTCATATAGTTTTGTGGATGTAAACATTAGAAAACGTGGTTGCTAGTGTACGTAGTAAATAAATATATCAAATATGAGTAACCTTTAGATTTTCGTAAAAGATGAACCAGTAAAGTTCAACTATCGACAAACTATTCTTCGAAAGTGCAATTATCACTGTAAACAAAGAAAGAATTTTTTTTTTTATTATTGCTTGCCTGTACATTACTCTCATAGTATACATTTTTTATTAGCTTATCTAAATCAACTCTCTCTCCGGACCTTATGAACGATGTTATATCTGGTTCATTATTGTTAAAAACAGTCACTTAAAAAGCCAACACACTAGCATAAAAATAAACTTAATTTAAAAATGTAGTTTCAAAACCACAAGGCGCCGTTTTGTTCCGTACTTTAAGAGATTTTTAATGGAAGCTCATTATTGGATATGTAATTATGTAAAAAATTATATATAATTAGTTACATAATTATATATCACAATAATGAGCTTCCTTTAAAAATCAAAATCGGCTCTAAATTACCAATAATTTAACGAAAACTTTGCTTTGCGAAACTCAAAGCTGGCCCTCCGATTTTCGCAAAGCAAAGAATTCTATCAATCATTTGCAATTTAGAATAGTATAGAATATAAAAATCAAATTAACTTACATCACGAAACATCACGACAGTGATGTGGGATTTGAAAAAAGCCAATACAAAAATCATTCGATAAATGGGCGTATCTTCACAGAAACAGTGTTTTTGATTTTCTTTTTTTCCAATTCCACTTCACTTGTTTGTTTGTAGGTTTGAGGACGTTTGTTGGTTTGGTGTTTGTATGTTGTTTGTGCGCGATATCCTTTCAATCCCTTTTACCGATCTGCACCAAGCTTTGCAGAATTACTCTTTATGACCCTGCGGAAATAACGGGTATCTCCTCGTCCCTCTAATCGAATCTCATTCATACTTTTGTTTATGCTTTCGCGCCATTAAAATCTACTAACAACCAACAGTTTCTTGCATACAGATCATAAAAAAAACCTGATTTTTTTATTAAATTAATATCGTGATCGGAAAATGTACGAGTTCCCGGACTGTTGTAGCCTTCTCCGGATAAATGAGATATATCGCGGGTTGGCGCCACACACCTATATATCGATAAGGCAACTGTAAAGCGAAAATATAAATCATCTTTATTACCTATCCCATGGGAATTTCGAAAAACCCGGCCTTGTTACTTGTCTACATCATAAAGGGAACTTCTATGCAACATTTCAGCTTTCTAGGGCTGGGCTGGGCGTTGATGAGTAGTCCCCGAGTGAGTCAGTGTTTCATTTTATATAAATTGGGAATTTTCTTTCTTTTTTTTCTTTCGTTATTTTGAAATAAATAATATTCTTGCTAATTGTTTTTTAAGGTTCAGGAATTAGTAAACACAGACATCGAGAGACTCTTTTTCTGAGTTAGACTTTTCTAAAACTAATGTTTTGATTTTCTAATGTCGTTTATAAAATAGAGAACCTGAAAATTCTCATTTAAAAAATTAAAGTAAAACATTTTTGGCTTAATTTCATTATTGTATATTTTAAAATTCAAAATTATCGAGAAAGTTCATAGTAATTAACCGAAAGAAATTATTAAAAAATAAAATTTAAATTGCATTTATAAATCCAAAGATATCTAAAGATTATAATATTAAGTTATTGTTTTGATGTAAAAAAGAAATGAAAAGAAATTAAAAAAAAAAAAACCAGAATCCTAGTGTAGTTGGATATATGTTTCTAATTTAAACAAAAGAAGTTCAAAATTTTGTGTATAACTGTATGATGTAATTTACGTATGTATATATATATATATATATATATATATATATATATATATATATATATTATATTTAGTTGTAAGCAAGGTTTAAAAATAAGATTAATTAAAACAAGAAAAAAGGGTCAACAAAAACATCATCAAAACAAATTGCCTTTCTGATTTAATTATCGGGAAGGAATCGGGAACGGCCGCTTCGTCCTACAGAGGGCTCATCAGCCCGATCTCCGCCTTTCCCGACAAAAGACCCAGAAAGGCAAAATCATATATGAAGGCCACCGTCACACCTGGCAGTGATTTCCGAAGGACAAAAAAATAACAATAATAACTGTTGTGCTTACTTGGACAACTAATAACCTCTTCCTAATGACTAAAAGGACTGCAAGTTATTTATTACTCAGCAAATGAATTGAAATAAATTAGCGGGCCACAACTTTGTTTTGATTATGATTGCTTACAAAATAATAGTGTATATGTATATATATATATATAAATGTAGACAAGGTTCAATGAGATGGAGGATGCCGGGGGGATTCCTTGTAGATGTTTTGCATAAACTGACATGTGGGATGGGAAGCGGCACTTCTGGTGAGTTTTTAGACAAATTTATGACCGATATACCCAAAATGATGGGTTTTAGGTCAATAAAAACAAGACAAAACAAACAAACAAACAAAGAAAAAAAAAACAACCACAATTTAAATACTAAATTTACACAAACACAAGAGAAAAGAAAAACCAAGAAAGTGTCCCGTTAAACAGATAAAGGAGGCTTCGCGCCAGGCGGCCACTACCGGGCGACTGAAAAAATACCTTTATGTGTCGGCCATTCCCCAAAATTTCTGTGTCTGTATCTATGTCTATAACAGAATAGTCTCAAACATCAAAAACAAAAAACAAAAAAAAAACAAAAAAATTTTTTTAATGACAACACTAGGAAAATCAGAAGATTAAAAATTACTTTAAACATAGTTAAAACCCTTCCCCCTTTTTAAAAATAATCAAAAAGTTTAAAAAAAAGATTTAAAACATAATTCACCCTGGCAATAATAAAGTTCAGCATCGGATCCATTCTTTCCGTTCGGGAACCAACGAGGAAGCAAGAGAGATATTGCAGGAGACAGGGAAAAAATGCAGCACGGAGAAGAAAAAAAAAATTCAAACATCGGCCATGGAAACACAAAGAAAAACAAAAAGGGAAAAAAAAAAGGAAGAGAACATTCCGGGACGGTTCAACGATTAGCCGGGGGGAGCAGACGGCAGGACCGCAGCCGCCATGGAAGAGCCGTCGAAGACCCTACCCAACCACGTACGGTCAAGTTCGCGGTCCACCCGCTGCATTATACCCCGTGCCCGAAAAGTCTCGCCGCCCAGAATCAAATACAAACACCAAAACTTAAATTGTGAGCACCCTTTTGGCATAATTTCGAAATTCTTTAGTAAATTCCAAAAGGTCGCCATTAGCAAAGGGAGCGGAGATACCACTGCAGATCAAGAACCGCTCAAAGTTGGCTCTAAGGCCAAACCTCGTGGGATGTAAACACCGCCACAAGACATGATCTGCATCCTCGTCCGGAGCGGGAGAACCTACAGCTGGCATCAACCACTCTCCTAAATCTAACCAAATAGGCATTAAAGTCTCCATGGCCCGTTAAAATCTGATTAAAATAAAAATCTCCGTATATATAAGTTGCTTTCACCTCTTTAATAAAAGAACGCAGCCGATCACTCTTTGTGGAAGACCCCCAGACCCTCTGCCACATGGCTGAGACCTCAGTTTTCAGGCACAACTTCGAATGGCTACGAGGAAGGGGTCTATGGACGGAAACATCGTCTAGCAGCGTAGCCGACTTGGCCTCACGATCCGCTTCCTCATTGCCCGGGACACCTGAATGCGCTTTCACCCAGAACAGGTCGCAGGCGATATCATGTTTATTCAAGTCGACGAGGTCAATATAAGCATCCCTAGCATCCCAATTCTCATAAGAACAATGAGAAATGGAATGCAGGGAAGAGCTGGAGTCCGAAACCAGAGCAACCCTGGCCATTTGTCCAGCCCAGAACTCTGCCACCCACAACACCACACTCCTGAGGGCGCAGAGCTCCGCCTGGAAAATCGAACAATCATCGGGAAGGCGTTCCTTAATGATTTTAATAAGGTTCCAGGACTCGTTATAGATAACTGCTGCATATCCTACCTTCCCGTTCATTTTGGACCTATCAGTAAAGATGTACATGTCATATGGTCCTTGATCATTACTCCAGCTCTTGACCTCGATGGGGCAAATTTCACTGGGATGAACCCAGCCCTCGCAATCGACTCTACTACAATAATCCTGGGTGATCACGCGTTTATAATGCAAGGCCTGATGATACGCTTGAATCCAAAGAGGGGGGACCCCACTGAGGACGTGAAGAGCATCATTCGAGACGGTTCTGTAAGTTCTTGTAATAGCCAACAAAAAGGGTCTACTAATGGTGTTAAGGGCTTTAATGATATTACCCTTAAGAGCATCCTCTCCCCAGATCTCCGCCCCATACATAATCTTAGGCTTAACAATGGTGTTAAACATAAGCTTACGAACCTTTGAAGAGATCCCACCGTGCTTTGGAGTAAGGGCAATAAACCTGCTTGCGTTCTTAGTAACCCTTCCGCGAACCTGAAGAATGTGATCTGTCCACGTCAGCTTAGAATTAATCGTTATACCAAGATATACCAAATTCTCAGAATAGGGGACTGGAATACCCTCTATCTAGATTGCTGGTAGACGTTTTAGTTTACGGAAGGGAACGAACAGGGCCACAGTCTTGGCAGGATTGATGGAAAGTTTGTTTCTACTTGCCCATGCTCCAATAATCTCATACAGGGGATCCCATAAGTTCTTAATTTTATGAGCTGATGGGGCGTTGATCACAATAGCTGTGTCGTCAGCATAGGCCTGGACCAAAACCGCATCCCTGGCCTGGGGACTATTAAGAAAACCCTCCAATGAGGAGAAGAGGTCCTCCATTATCAAAATCCACAGGGTGGGGCCCAGATTACTTCCCTGTGGACAGCCCTTATTTCATGTGACCTTGGCCGAACCGAAACAAACGGTTCGACCCTGCAAAAAGGAAGCAATCAGATTGTACAAATTGGAGGGGCATCCCTTCTTCCTCATCACATTCAAAATCCCCGGATGCCAGGCATTATTGAAGGCATTCTGGATGTCCAATGAGACCATGATAGCATGATGCCCCCTCGATCTACACCGGCGGAGATATCCGCACAGATCCGAGGTAGCACCAATGGTACCGCGGCCTCTCCTGAAACCATATTGATTGTCGGAAATAAGATGGTTTGCCTCCAAATAATGTATGAGTCGATTACTACAGAGTTTATCCAGGACCTTGCCAACGACCGGGAGAAGGCATGTAGGCCGAAAACGGCCATCCCCTTGAGATAAAAACAACCCTTGCCTTCTTCCATATATCGGGAAAGGTGCCCTCATCTAAACATTTGTTCAAAAGTTTGACCCAAATGCTAGCTAAAACCTCTTTGATCACAGGGAGCGAACGGGTTGGAATCCCGTTTAAACCTGAGGTAGGTTTCGGATGGGTAGCGCCAATTGTGGAGAGACTGGAAACGTTTGATGTAAACACTACCACATGTGGATGCAGTAATTGGTCTAGCACTAATCAAAGTAACTTCTGATGTAAGCAAAGCCTCATCCCCTTGTTTTTCGAGCAATGGAGAAGATATCACTGAAACAGTATTCAGCATTCCTATGATGAACTGATAAAAAAGAGATCCAAATTTTAAATGAAGTGATTTCAAAATGGTTTCAAGAAATGAGTTTAAAATACGACTTATATAAAAATATGAAGCAGGTAAAACAGGAAAATAAAATAATAACAAAAGAAAACAAACTTAATTAGTTGAAATGATAAAAGAAAATGAAATAAATACAGTGAAAGAAGAAAGTGGAATGAAAGGGTGAAATCATAGAGAGAATTTTTTTTTTAATTAAGGCACTGTTCTCTTCCGTATAACTTCCTTCCACTTTTTAATGCCATATTTAATGATACAATCATTCTACGGCTGGGCTGAAGACAAAATAAAGATAGAATCAATGCATTTCCTTCGGAATAGATCGGGAAGACAAAAATCCAGTACTAGAGGAGTCCTCAATTAATGCAATGGTGATGAGCTGAATGATGTTGGAAAGTAAGATAGTCCGAATTTGTGTTATTTATGGTCCTACGATGCGCTACAAGCCGGTGAACCCTGCTAGTCCCACAGATGATTTTCACACGTAATGGCATAGACGACACCCTTGACATCCACATTAAACTTTTTATTGAAACATGTAAGACATCTCTGAATTGTACAGGAAGCCGGAGAAGTGATTGTGATATAGTGATAATGAAAGTCAATAGAGACATATAGTTGATGCTTCTTAAGCTTATTCCAAGCATCATTATTATAACAACTCGCAATGACCCTTTTAAAGTGGCAATGAAGGAAAGTCTCAGGGAAATCATTTTATTGGAGTAGTTGATAAATGGTGCATAATTGCTTATTAAATGTTTCAAGTGTAGAAAACAAATAAAAGGCTCCATTTATAAACATATTTATAATATTGACCTTGAAACAGAGGGAGGGTATAGGATATGTCCATCCCACACGTCAATTTATGCAAAACATCTACAAGGATTCCCCACGGCATCCTCCGCTTCATTAGGTCTTGTATACATACATATCCTGCTAATTTTCAGGCAATCAAATGCTAGAAAAAGGCTTTTCTTTTTTTTTTGAAAGCCGAAACTATAATCCATATATTACTGTGATTAAAAACTCTACTTATTATTGCATTAGTGACTTAGTTACGTATTCAGGGTCACCAGAATTGAGCCTCATGAGACGTAACGGAGATCTTCAAATTAACGAACATAATTATACTTATTAACAAAAAAAAGACACACCGAGAAGGAGTTGTCCGATGGAGACAAAAATTGGTGGAGAGGAAGACTATGTACAGAATAGAAAATGATTAAAATTTCAGACAAATTGAATGATTTATTTCAGAGGTACAGAGTTACAAAGTAACGAGCTCAATAAGGTGTTGACCCACCTCTACCCTGAATGCAAGCTGCCACACGACGTGGCACACAGTGATAAAGCTCCCTGATGGTCTCCTGCGGTATTTCTTGACAAATTTGCTCCAATTGTCGGGCTAGGTCATCCACATTCCCTGCTGGATGCAGTCGCCTTCCCAGCATATCCAAGACATGCTCGATTGGAGAGAGATCTGGGGATCTGGCTGGCCATGGAAGTGATTCACAAGCTGCAGGACAGGTCATAGCAACACGTGCCGTATGTGGTCTGGCATTATCTTGCTGAAAAATAAAGCCAGGATACTGCAAAAGGAAGGGTAGCAAAACAGGTCTCAGAATGTCGTCGACGTATCGCTGTGCTGTAAGTGTGGCGCTAATGTTCAACCAAAGAGGTCCGGCTATCAGGAGAAATGGCATCCCAGACCATAACTCCCGATTGAGGGTCTGTGTGGCGTGTAATAGTGAAAGCAGGATCGGCACGCTGCCCTGGGCGTCTCCAGACACGTCTGCGACAATCGTCAGGACACAGTTGGAAGCGGGATTTGTCGCTAAACACTATACGTCCCCAGTCAGCATTATTCCAACCGGATCGAGCCAAGCACCACTGTAATCTGGCCAGACGGTGTGCAGACGTGAATGGCAGGTGGCGTTGCGGTTGATACGAGCGTAGATGTCGCTCTCTCAGCCATCTGTGAATGGTCATGGTGGACACTCGTGTGCCAAAACTGAAGACGGAGAAGTGCATTTAAACTTTAAAATTTGATACTGAATATGAACAGTACACGAAAAATAATTAACGTTTAAAAACTTTATAATAAGTATTTGAATGTAATGAAAGAAAACCAGAAAAAAAAAACCAATTAATTATAAAAATGTGTTATAATGTATAACCACTGATTCATGTATTTAAATAATTTGTTTCAAATCTTCATTATGAAAACCCATTGCGGAAAAAGAAAAAACTGAATGAAATAAATTTTTTGTTTTTACCTAAATAAATATGTTTTTATGTAATGAAAGAAAGCACCAATTGATGGGATTGAAAAATAATACTAACCGGACTTAAATGTAATCTAGAAAAGAAAAAAAGAAGAAAGGAATAAATTTTTCTCTATTTTTTCAATGATGTCTGCTTTTTTTTCGAAAATTAGGAAATTCTTCACTAGCAAAAAAAAAGAAAAAGAAAAAGAAAATTAATTGATCTTAATCAAACTTCATTTCAATGTTTACTATTCTTATCTATATACGGCATTATTAAGGAACTTGCAAATTTCAAGAACATGCATTCAGATGCTCTAAAGCTACTAAAACGGAATCATAATGATCCTCTACTGATTTTCATACTATCACTTTTCTATTTTTACCCTAGATTCATAGAAATTTGACATTTTAATTCTTTGAAAAACGATGTAGAAATTTAAATTTCTAAAGTATCAATATGCATTATTGAAAGAATTTATTGTAAAACAAAAAATATAATTCACACTTTCTGAAGATTACACCTGTAATTGAAAAAATGATCCTTCAAATACATAACTAGAAGAAAAGGCTAATATGTATTTTATTGAATTTCAGGAAAAATACAGGGCTTCTTTTCTCAGGAAAATGAAAATATTTTAGAATAGAAAATATTTTAGATGAAAATATTTTAGATTATTAGGTGAAAATTTTCACCTAATAATCTAAAAATCTTTTATTTAAGTTATATTCTTCTTTTCTGTGCTGAAAAATGTCAAACAAGTACCTTTTTTTTAAAAAATATCATTATAATCTCAATCATCTTTCTGTAACTGGTTTGCCATTACTTTAAAAATTATCAAGAATATTTCTGAAACTTACCAAAAGAAATAAAATTTAGAAATCTGTCTGAAATTAAATTTACATTAGACTGTCAGCTTGATCAGAGATATGACTTGAATTGTCTTAAAATATGCTAATGATGTTTCAAGAAGATTTTTATTTTCGTTCAAAAAATTATCAAGAACAAATGAACATAAAAACCCGAAATGCAGCTGGAAGATTAAAGAGTTAATACATTTTATCCAATTTTCTGAATAAAGTAAGATATTATGAACAAAAGCTAATAATTCATTAATTTTTCTTAAGAATTGAAATATATTATTACCATAAATTACACTTTACCAATTGTAAAAGGGGTTTCTTGAATACGTTCCTCTTTTTCGTAAATTTCAATGTTGATTTCTGCTTTGAACTAATAAGCCTCGTTTTCACTTTATTTGTTTCGAATCTATATTACTAAAATCTTTTATTTCTCTGTCCATGTGTCTGTCTGTCTGTCCGGCGCAGTTTTCTGCGAGAATGAAAAATATAAAGAATTTTTTCAATGAAACATCCGCGACAGGAATCGAACCTGCAACCTTCTGATCCGAAGTCAGACATCTTACCCATTACGCCATGGGAACTACAACTCTCTTTATATTGCTTTTTTAACTTATCTGTCAAAACTGAACTGACTTTGGCTGAAAAGTAACAGATACTAAAATCTTTTATTTCTCTGTCTGTCTGTCCGGCGCAATTTTCTGTGCGAATGGAAAATAGAAATAATTTTTACGATGAAACATCCGCGACGGGAATCGAACCTTCAACCTTCTGATCTGAAGTCAGATGCCTTATCCATTAGGCCATAGGGACTACAACACTCTTTATATATTTTTTTTTAACTTATATCTCCTTTCCCTTCCCCCATCAATAAGGAATGTATTCAACCTTTTTTTTGAATCTCAAGATTGTTTATTTATTTCCCATCCGTTAGTTTATTTGTAATTCGAAACTGACAATTAGAACTATAATTGCCGAAACGTTGCAGTATTTTAAATATTCTTATTTAATCAAATTCTGTGTGATATTGAAAAAAAAGTGCGTGTACACGGCAGATGTTGAAATAAAGAAAATAGAGTCAAGAAAGAAAGAAGCACTCTTTTTTTGAGGTGGAATACCGAAAAAAATCACTATTTGTATCTCCAACACCATCAATATTTGTTACTCAAATGCCACTGAAAAGTGACAATCTATATTACTAAAATCTTTTATTTCTCTGTCTGTGTGTATGTCTGTCTGTCCGGCGCAGTTTTCTGTGAGAATGAAAAATAGAAAGAATTTTTTCAATGAAACATCTGCGACAGGAATCGAACCTGCAACCTTCTGATCCGAAGTCAGACATCTTACCCATTAGGCCATGGGATCTACAACTCGTTTCATATTGCTTTTTTGACTTATCTGTCAAAACTGAACTGACTTTGACTGAAAACTAACAATCTATATTACTAAAATATTTTATTTCTCTGTCTGTCTGTCTGTGTGTCTGTCTGTCTGTCCGGCGCAGTTTTCTGTGAGAATGAAAAATAGAAAGAATTTTTTCAATGAAACATC
>JAFIDM010012231.1:48111861-48123454 GCA_023159025.1 Thereuonema tuberculata | reverse complement strand
TCTGCTGATTTGGTGTTTTCTTGCATTTACCATATCTTCTTGACGCCTTAGTCCCTTCTTTTCAGGTCCTAATTTGCTTCTTGGTATCGTGAGGTTGTATTATGGAACACCTTGTTTCATATTACCACCAGTCGCCATTTGCAAATTGACTGATCCATTCTCAGTAATAAAATAATAATTCTTAAGTACTGAATACACCATTTTGTAGTTCAGTTAATTAATAATGATACACAATATAAACAAATCCTCATTCGTATTAATAATAGTACCAGCAATTTTGTTGAATCTTACTCTGTAAAAACTTTCAGGCTTACGAAAACACACTACTTTTTCTCATAACCATACACAACGAGATACGGAAGTTAGCTACCTTTAGGTGGCTGAAAGGAAAACCAGTTAAACAAAGGAGACAGAATATATTTAAAATTTTTGCAATAACTATCGTATTTCAATTTTTTTTCATATAATATTACAAATATGCCGTGCCGACGTGGCCGAGCGGTCTTGACGGCGGTCTGCCGTGCGGCCAGTATGCCGGTACCCGGGTTCAAATCCCGGTCGTGGCATGGATGTTTCTTTCTTCTTCTGTTTCTGTCCGTTCCTGCGGGTATCACTTGATGCTGCCTCCCTTGGCGTACCCTGGGCACCGATTCGTCGGTTAAAGGCATTATATCTCGCCCCTTGTTGTTGGCCTAAAGAAAGACGATTAGTCTACGAGCCCGGGCATTTGTAAAAAAAAAAAAAAAAAAAAAAAAAAATATTACAAATATTTTATTATAAAATCAAAACAGAATGAAAAAAAAGAACATTTGTAGATTTCTTCTTTAAATTTGCTTTTATTATTTTCCATGTTATTATTTACTTTCTTATTATTTTTATTATTTTGTTTTTTCAAAATTTAAATAACAAAAAAAAGACTTAAAAAAAGTCTACATTGTTAAAAAGTGAATAACTTTAATCATATCAAATGAAATACAGATGAAAGGATGAGACCCAAGGATTAAAAGACCATTTTACGAATCCATTTTTTAGTTCCTAATCGTTTTCTGGATCGAATTTTATCGACTTTTCGTGGTTTTTCTAGACTAGGAACCACTTATATCAATTAATTTTATTGACGAATATTCACCTTCACAGCAACCAAACAGAAACAAAATCCATGTGAATGTCATTGTTTGCAGTCTACGAGAGCTCCTAATAAATCAAGAATATTCTGTAAGTTCAATGAAAGCAAGTTTCAAGCAAGCAAGTCCGTAATTATTCATAAATAGAGAGAAAAATTCACCAACGGACAATAAATATGCCTCCGCACATTGAGCCAACATCAACGGGAATTCTGAGCAGCTGTTTCATCCTTATTAGGAATCATCAGCAGAAAATACCCTTGATGTTTGGCTCAGTTGCGCGAAAGTTTACCTTATATCGATACGACAACACAGATCTGAATGAAAAACTTCCCAAAACTGTCGATAGATGAAGCTGGCGCAGTTTTAAATCGCGGTGTAGTTTGATCGACAATTGTGCTTTAAAGTTACATATGCTAGGCTTCCAGAGCAAAGCGAAGATAGCCAGCTAGTGTCGTACAACCAACAATGAAGGCCTTTCAGTACAGATAAAGAATATTTAGTGTAAGCTATTGAAATGTAAAATATTATTTTTATTTATTGCAATCATATATTATTAAAATGTAGATTACTTCATATAGAGTATTTAATAAAATAATGTGCAATTAATTTAGAATGATTTAGATACTCTTTATAAGGAGTTTTTATTAGTTTCTTCCCTAACACAATTCATCTTTTATTTCCTTTCTAAAAGGCACGGTAAATAATAAAATATTTAACCAAGTACTCCCAATTCGATCATGATATTTTTTATCAGTTTTTCGTCAGTTTCGCACATTCTTCAACAACCTTTGTTCTATTATTTTTATTTTATTCATAATTTTTTTTAATTTTACTGATAAATTTTATTGTAACTAATTACGGTATTTATATTTACTTATATTTATTTTGTAATTAAATATAAATATAATTTTATAAATTCAAATATAAAGTAAAATTTTTATGAATTTTTTTTCACAGCCAACATATTTTGTTTAGCAAAAAAACCTGTGGACGCTCACAGCGCTGATAGGGGACTCCATTCGATTCTCTATCAGATGATCCGATTGCTAGTAAGTATCTTCTGTTTGCAATACACGATTATTGGATGGCAGCTTACAGCTCACTTGCTGCAGTGAGATTTTTTCACATCACTAAGTTTAAAGATATTATTGTACTACTATATTATTGTATTATTGATAATCGTAATATCGTGTGCCCATGAGCTGATGCAAAGTCGATCACATACTGCTTTCTGTCTATTTTGTGATGCTTCACAATACCTTTTAACTCTTGCTTTCAACATACGTGCATGATGAGGAATTTCTTGACGAGTTAATCAACAAGTCAAGTCGGCTTTCCTGTTATTGCTTGCTGGAGCCTTTTCTATTTCAAAGGAATGATATGACGCATTAGCAATTAAATTAAATTTCGCCCTTCTGCAGCAATGAGTTCCAGCATCAACTAAATGATCAAGATTTTACCATATACAAATATGGCAGGTCAACTCTCCTTGCATTAACTATAGTTTGGGCCGAAGAGATGATGACTAACAGAACGACGTTTTGACACATTCGTGTACGGAATCACTATTATTTTTTTTAATTATGAAAAAAGTTTTAAGTAGCGTTCTTTTAAAAAACTCCTCTCTCCTTACCTAAAATTATAATGGTTGCATATTTAATAAACGTTTTCTGAACCTGTCTCTTTAACTAATAGTTACCTGGACTTCGGACGGCATTTACAGTATACTCTCGATATTTCGAACTTCAATATCTCGAATACCTTGATATATCGAAAAATTATTTTTCCCCTTGATATTACATATTTGTGGATTGTGTAACGTGAAATTATAGTCAACGTGTATAGCGTGATTTAAGTTACTCACCATAATTTACCATGATATAAATATTCATTCTGTCCAGATAACTACAAAATAGTGCTACTGAAGTGAAATAGGGTTATTTGCCGGAGAAAATCCAACAACATGTATGCAGTTGTGGACGCTCAACAAATGAGAATAATGCATGCGACGTTCACATGCAATTGTTAACGGAGCCGACGCTATGCTGTGTTGCAAAAGGAACGACCCGGCAGTTACTTGGCTACTGCAGTCACAATGTGAGTTTTCCAGTGCTACAAATCAGTTCCTGTTAAGATGTTGTGCCAAACCAAATGAGAAGAAAGTATCCTATCATTACGTGCTATGTCATCGAAGAATATGAGCTTAAGTCTAAATGCTTATATTCTGTGCCTTTCAGTGTGTGAATCAACTCTAAGATTCCTGGGATGAATTTAATTCATCGATTTCGCTTGTGAAAGATGAATTTTCGCAAATAAGAGGCAGTGTTTGTTTCCTTGACGACGGCAGATACAACAGGGCTATCATGAATTGGAACATTGGTCGCCTTGTTTCAGCAGTTCGACGATTCAGAAGCTACCGGATTCTGTGTTAAGTAACCAGAATCAATTACATTGCATTTCTTCGTTGGTGCATCGTGTTCCACGATTTCTGTAAAACTGAAGATCGTAAGTACGAACTATTGTCCGTTCTTTATTTGGGTGAACGCCAGCGCAGAAGAAGCAAGATTCAAGTCAAATGGACTGTAATCGTTAAATGCTAGTAGATCTAATTGCTGAAAAATGAAGCGACTAGGTAATTTTTTTTTTTTTTTTTAAATACTTATAGTTGCTTACTTTCAATAACAATACTTGAGTTTCAGCAAAGTTCTACATTGGCTGTAACTAGTATGGTTTAAAGTTCACTTCTGCAATGTAATAGTTTTTCATCTGTATGCAAAGTTTATATTAAAATACACTTCGATAATGTCAATAACTTTTCACTTGTGTGAATACTAAAGTTCACTTCGATAATTAATGGCATTGTACGAATAGATAATAATTTCTCACTAAACGAAATTGGCTCTGTTCCAAAACTTCTAATGATTCCTTCATCATTACAGCATAATGCGTAGGATAAAGTTTCGTTTCTTTCCCTTTACTAGAATATACAAATTAAAAGTTTTCTTCGTCACCTGGACTTGAAACTTTACTAATAATTAACTTGAATTAGGCTTGCTTTGTCTAATTCACTGATGAACTGTTTAACTGTTCACTTATAAAATTATTCAACTCTCGAATAGTTTTCACTGTTGATTTACTTTAATTATTTTTCTAGTAAATTTCCGTATTAATTCAATATTAACACCCTCGTGCTAATTATTTCCTTCTGTTGTCCAAAAGTCACATTCACTCAGTACGTTTCTTCTTTTTGACTATCCTAATCCAAAATAAGGAAATAAATAACTTTTCGACACTTACAGTTTGCGCTCAGTCTATTTAGTATTCCTTCCTTAATTATCCTTACTCCAGCGTTGCCTTCGCTGTAGTTGACCTCCGTTTTCCTTTCATGGAATCCTGACGCAAATTTCTGTAGTCGTATCACTGTAGCAATTTGTCTAACTTTAAAATAACCGCCTTGCTTGTGTCCAGTTGCAAGCGGCGATTCGATTCTGAGTGTTCACATGTCTCTAGTCTGACGTCATAGTTAACCTGGTGGCACTTTCCATTTTAACTACAGGGTCCAGGTTAATAATCAGACTAACCCATAATTAAATTCTTAATTAAATAACTTAAGACGATGCGAATCGATTTGACTTCAAATTAATTTTATTTTATAATTAACACTTAATATTAATTTTCGTTTGAAGCTATCAAATAATACTTTTAATAATCAATAATGTTTCCGGGGGCGGAATAATTACTTTAATATTACACCTTCAATTGCTTATGTCAATTTACGGCAATTTAGCTGAATCCAGTTAATTAATGTAAAACGTAAATTTTGCTTTGAGGTTTTAAGCTATTTTTGGAACTGACTGAGTCATTGAACTTTAACCAGTTATGAAAGTCATGTTTTGACGAAAGTTATTGTTTGCCATATTATCGATAGATAATATTTTTTTGGATATTTAAAGTTTAATTCAAAGAATTAATCTTTTGCCTTTTCCTTTTTCTGTGTGTTCGTTGAATGTTCGCATTACTCTTAAGTTGATTAATCTAGTTAGTTTAATTTTGCCTGAGGTTTTCCGAATGACCATTTGTATACTCTGAAACCGCTTTTGTAGGGAAGTGTTACAAGGATTAAATAGTTCATTATCCTTGACAGAGGTTCTGGACGTCCTACAATATTCATCTAATATTAATTTTAATTCTTGTGTCGAAGAGCTCTCACTCAAAACGTTGTTATGTCGAATATTTTTCGATGTAAAAAATGTTTTTTTCCGGAAAAATCGCCGTTCAGTTGTATTGAAGCAAATAGCGATATTTTTTAAGAAATTCTGCCAATGTAAGTTCGTTGTATTTTACTAATTCTTTTCAATTTAATTATTTTCGACTAGTTTTAAAAATTAAAATTATCATTGCTGCATTTAGACTTATTGTCAACTATCATTACATATTTTTATTTATTCTTATCTATCAGGACTCTAATTTTTAGAATAATATTCCAAATCTTGTGTTTTTACGTGAATTTTAATGTTTTGGTTAAGACCTTGTTATTTCGAAAACTCGCTATCTCGAATTTTTTTAGCGTCCCTTCTACTTCGAGATACCGAGAGAATACTGTAAATGCAAGACCGTTCCTTTATGTTTCACAGTCAAGCTGTAATCTAGGGACCGCTAATACAATGCTTAGTGCATCATTTGAATATGTTAAAGAATTTATGAAACATTACGTTTTTAAATTTTAATAATGACGTTCTGTTGGCAATTGCTAGTATTGTTAGTATTGTTGGTAATTGTTGTATGAAGCATCAGTATTACTACTGTGTTAATCGTTATCATTATTATTAACACTGCTACGGAAAACGTTAATTTGGAAGGACAGGGAGTGGTTCTACAGGTCTGATTTTGTTTTACGTAGTCACCTTCTTTTTGATGCTGAACACAATGTTGAAGATTCCATTCTAATATCTGTAACCGTTTGGCCGCTACAGAGTGTGAAATAAGTGTGACAGACAGACAACACAAAAGCAATGTATTCCCTATGTTAACTGTAATATGTGACCGCTAACTAATTTTCAATTGAGGCGAAGCCACTTAGATTTATAAAAAAATTAAACAACTATGATCAGTGAAACCGAAAACAAATCTTTTTAATTTCATGTAATGAAGAAAAAAAGATAAAGGTAGACCTTACAAAAGAAAACAACATTAATGAGGAAATAAAAGACCTTCAATATAAAATTTTGTAGATAATTAGCAGAAAGCAGGGCTTTGAGTAGACTCGTGCGCTTTTGAAATCATTTCCGAAAATTTACAGGATTTTTGAGGATCCAGGATTTTTCAAACTGGGGGGGGGGGGGGATACCTTTTCTGACGGGCTGTCTATGCAAGAGCCTGAAATGCGTTTGAAGCGCATGTTAATCGCCAGTGTTATATTAGCAATTGAAATCGTCATCATGGCAATATTATTGTCTATCAGGCAGCAGCATTTGGAAACCCCATTCTATCCAATCTATATTCACAGATAAAGGGAGGATCCGCCTATGCACACATGTAACGATTGAAGATATTTAAAAGCAAAGACATGTAAGAGTATTATATTATATTACATTATATTATATTTCCTTGTTAAAAGTGACTAATGCTACGACGCTGTAGGAGTATAAGAAATTACAATTATTAGTCTCGGTTTCAGAATTACTGACCGATTTTGTTATTATTGCTTTTCTAATGGATTTTGGCCGCGCGGTTGGCAATGTCGCTAAGACACTGGCCTCTCACCTCTGAGTCCCGGGTTCGATTCTCATGTGGGTTTCGTTGTTGGTGGCGATCCGGGCTGGGTAGGTTTTCCCGGGATTCTCCCGTTTCCCCTGCATTTCTCACGCCATCCTTTCTCTCCGTCTGTCCTTCTTTCCGTGGGATAGTACAAAAGATCTTTCAGGTCGACGTGCTCGGCAGTCATGCCATCCACTTTCAATTAATCTAATCTAATCTAATGGCTTCTTCCAAATTTTTAAAAATAAATAATTGTTATAAAATTTAGTTGTGTTGAAAATTTGATTGTGCACTTCTACATGAATTTCTATGTGGGCAAGTAAAATTTGTGATGCTTCCCAATATCGTTTAACTCTGCTTTCAACATATTTGCATGATGAGGGATTCTTTGACGGGGTTAATCATTCAGTCAAGTCGACTTTTCTATCATTGGTTGCTGGAGTCTTTTCAGTTTCAAAGGAATGATACGACGCAATAGACATTAAATTAAAATTCGTCTTCTGACGAATATAATAATATAATATAATAATTTATAATAATATAATATAATAATTATTTATAATAAATCATTTAATTTTATTAAAATATAAATGTTTGTTTTCTTTGGATCTGTCCTTGACAATAAAAAAACGGTAAAACGCCATTTTAAAGTACATTTTTATTTAAAAAAATGATTTATTTGTAGATTACAACGCAAGAGAATTATTAGAAATTACAAATGTTTGTTTCGGTTTCGAAAATAAAATCGCTGTTGTAAAAGTGTTTCTTAGGGCTTTTTTCACGTATAAACTAGCAAAAAGCAATGTTTTGAGTAGACTCGCGCTATTAAAATAGTATTTCATTCATTTTGATACTGTAGCTTGAAAAAGGAAGATCGAGTAGCTAAAGTTGGCACGTTGCTGCTTCGTGTCTCAAAGACTTATAATAATCTTTGGTGTCTCAATGGCAAATCAGTTAAGTAGGCCGCGGTGTAAGGCGTAATAGCGTAACCACATGCTTAGAAAATGTGTATGGGCGTTTTTAACTCGACAAGGTTCTGAAAAGTTTCTTGCTTATTTATATTATTTTATGTTTGTTTTAGATAAAAAATAAATATATAAACGTCTAATTTATAGTAAAAAATTTTATGATTACATTACGAAAAGAAAGTTGTTAAAAAATTGTTTCTAAAGGTAGTTTCGATTTTGAGTTACTCACAAGTTGACAAAATTTTGTATTTATATTTTTTTAATAATAAATCCTTTATTTTTATTAAAATATAAATGTTTGTTTTATATGGATCTGTCCTTGATATAAACGTTTAAACACCATTTTAAAGTGCATTTTTATTTTTAAAAAATGATGTTTTTATAGATTACGACGTTGTATGATTATTCGAATTACAAATGTTTGTTTCGAAAATAAAGTCGCTTTTATTAAAGCATTTCTTGTTGCTTTTTCCAAGTTTTCAAAAATAAATAATTCTTATGAAATTTATAGTTTAAGTGTTCGAAGATAAGATTGCCCTCTGATACCTGGATTTCTATTTGGGCATGCAAAATTTCATATAACTTGTTACTGTAAATTTGGAATAAAACGGTCCACAAAATGTGATCCAAATTGGAATGGAGAGACTAGCTTCACTGGTATAAACCAAATACATATAGCTTATATATTATATGTCTTTGGTATAAACTAGCAAAAAGCAGGGCTTTGAGTAGACTTGCGCACTATTAAAATAGTCTTTTGTTCGTTTTGAAATTTTGTAGTTTGAAAAAGGAAGATCAAAATCACTCCGAGTGGCTGGAGTTGGCGTTTAAATCTCGATCAATGACGTTATGTTTTCGAGATGGCAATCGATCATCGATTCAAATTTTCAGTCCGAAATTCTGTTATAATTTTGATTAATAATATAGCGTTTTCTGGAAGAATCCACGAAAACGTAAGTAAAAGATGGCCTCCGTTCGTGAAAATCATTTATGTAACACTTCAGTAGCTTACCCTAAATATTATTTAAATATCAGTTTATTCATTTCGAAATCTACGACGTAAAAGTGTTATAAAACGTGCTATATTTCTGAAATTCGATCGAACTGTTTCGTTGCATTACAGCCTGTACTGTTGAAAGAAAAAACAAAAACAAAAAAAGAATTTGTCAAAAAGGTTTGATTTCACATTCTTGTTTATTTATTGATTTATTTTTTATTTTATTTTATTTTTTAAAATTTTTTTTTTTAATTCAACTAATGTTTTTTTTTCTATAATTTAATCAATTCTACTATTGTAGTATAAGCACATTGAGAATAAATGTAAATAAAAATGAATGTTTGTTTGTTCGTTTGTTTGTTTGTCCCATATATACTACTACGCTCTTTGACCTATCTGGACCAAACTGTGCAGAATTACTCTGTGCAGAACCCAACGCAAGAACCCAACGCAAAAGATAGGATACCTTAGAACCAGGACCCCCCCCCCTCCAGTGGTTGAAAAGGGGTAAAATCTATGAAATAGCCAAACATGCACCTGGTGGTGACAATGAGAACTAAAGCCATTCATATATATCCCGTATGCGTTCCTATACCGATTCATCAGATTGCGATGAAACTTTGAGGAGTTGTTGTGGGCACGCCCACGAAGCGTTCTGATATAATAAAACACCGGACCCTTATATTTAGGGCCCCTTCTCGGGCACCCCAAGTCTATTGCAAAAATTGAAAAATTCCCTCTCCTATCCCCTGCCGCCATACTTGGGTGGGTGGAAGGCGACATAAGGACCTAAGTATCCCAGCCCCCACCGGGCCCTTTCTTTCTTTGAGTAACATTGCAACGCATGCCAGATACAGCTAGTGTAATATAAAAGGAAATTTCTAATTATGCTGATCGAAATATGTGAAATGTTCTGTAGTTTGAGGTTCCCAAACTGTTCCCAAAGGGGTCATGATAAAGACCTGGAAGTGGAGAGGGGTCACGAGAGGATTTAGAAATAAAACAAAAAAACCCTAATTGACATACATTTATTTTATATTTAGGAGCATAAACATAAACATCGTTGAGCATAAAAAATAAAAAATGTTTCAGTAGTTACAAAGTAAAAACAAAAATTAATGTGATGAATGTGTCTGTTTTTCAAAAACTAGTTCTCAAATATGGGCTCTGCATTAGATACACACACAATGATATCATTTTCCAGTTCAAGGCGATTTCTCGCTTTGGTTTAGATATCAGTAATAGACGAGAAACTTAATAGGCTCAAATACGAGATTGCAAATGGTATTAAACACTTAAGAGCTTCTCTTGCATGCTCGGATTTCTCTTTCAATTCTTTTGATCCGAAACTGGTCTACGCAATTAGAAACTACCGAATTTCAACATTCCATTGGTGCCTGTATTCCATCAGTATTTCCTTCATATTCGCTGGAATTTCAGCCAGTTGAAAGACAAATGCCTGAAAACGGATTTAGTATCTATCTGTCACTATCTTAATGATTTTGACCTTCATTCGAAAAATAGTCAAAAAGCTGTAGTTAAATGCCGCTATGATTCCAATAATGTAATTCAATAATGTCCGCGATGGACCGTGTAATGCAGAGGTTAATGTGTTTTATTTACCGAAATAAATTAAAAATGGCTTTTTTGGAAAAGTGAGGGGGTCGTAGGATACCTGGTTATTAGAAAGGGGGGACGCGACTTGAAAAAGGTTCCCAAACACTGGTTTAGAATTTACATTTCTGTTTTGAAAAAAGATTAGTTAGTAGATAATTTTGCAATTAATGCCATTATATATATGTGAATAAAATAAAAAACTGCAACAAATAACCTAGTTTATTAATAGATAATTTAGTGCATAAAAGCTATTAATTAAAAGAAGTAGTTCATGATAATCATTAAAAGTAGCACTTACTGTTCATCTGGCGAAATAGCTCCACACTGAAGATCTAAAGGTCCCTGATTCCTCACGGATTTCGGCAAAAAGTTTTTTTGTTTTTTTCTCTCTCTCTCATTTCGTTAATCTTTTTGATCATCAGAGGGTTTTAGTCTTCAAGAATCTTATATTTATTTCATTGTCTAATTTTAGAACAATAACTTAATCTCAAAAGATTCGAGTCCGGATTTCGGCAATAACTGTTTTTTTTTCAGTTTATTTATTTTCTTTTAATAAAAAATGTAATTTTGTAAAACGTTTAATATTTATTCGTTTCTTAAATTTCAATGTTATTTTTCTCTTTGTTTTAATGAAAATACATACTAACAATTATATAAATCATTCATTGATAGATAGCGTTCACTGTAAAAATCGTTTGCATGTATTATTTATTAGTGGTTTTTGGATTAAATGACTCAGAAATATTTATATATATATTACATAATACAATCATTATTATTTTGCAGTAAAAACGAGGATTTTAAAAGTGCGTTTCCTGAAAATGTTTCCACGCAATATTTTAATTGTTTTCTTAGCAATCCCAGACACTAAAGTGTAAGTGCTCTTACGTTCACCATCCGTCTACCACAATCGCTACAGTCCAAACTACAAGACGGACAAACATGAGTCATTCCTTATTGGAACCCTTACGACTTCTAGAGACAAGGAAAAAATACGAGTTCTTTTTTGGTGCAATGTAATTTCTTGTAGATAAATTTGAAAACTTTACTTTACAACTAATTTAGTTTACAATTTTTAACTATATGATCCGTAATCTTGAATAATATAGAGGTTGTACGTTAGACCT
>JAFIDM010012231.1:48058575-48085770 GCA_023159025.1 Thereuonema tuberculata | reverse complement strand
TACATACGCGAGGCTTCCGGAGCGAAGCGACGGGTAGCCGACTAGTTTTCATGAATATATAATGGAATTTGGAGCTCAATCTCCGTCGAGCTCAATGGAATTTCGAGATAAAAAGAACCAAGGTTGAACCCAACCTGGTTAATAAGTATAAGGTTTAACACGCCACAAATTAATATACACCGAAACTAAAAAAGATCTGAGTTTTCATCGGTGAGAGTCTTGGACGGCCGTTTCCTCCTTCTTTTTGGACTATTCAATCCTACCCACACACTAGATAAAACGTTCAGATAGTGCGAAAGTGTTAAGGGAACCCACTCTCACATCTAATACGGATCCCTATCAAAACGAAAACAGAATTAAAAAATTTGTACAAATAGGATTCGCAGTACAAAATTTGAAGCTGTGCTTTATGTTTTGATTTTATTCTTTTGGAGGGGTACGGCTGTTGAGTGCGAGAGAGATGACCGTTAATACTTATGCACTATTTGATCGTTAAATCTGGCTGAAGTGGGTCTGGCTGAAGAATCCATAATAATGTAAACTCCAGACTCACCGATGAAAGCTAAGATATGTTAAGTTCTGTGTCAATCCTTGTTTATATTAATTTAAAGTGACACAGTACGACTTCAGAACATTCGTTACTGTGAATAGATTCATACTCACCAACAATGACAGTTTTTATATATCGAGGGTCTCAAGCCAAAAGGTTCTATGTGCGTTTTGCCATTTTCTTGCCCGTAGAACTTTCCGGCACCGAGAAAGCTCAAAGAAGTAAAAGAAGTGAAAATAGAACCTTTTGGAATAATCAGCTGATAGGCTAGAACTAGTTTTTCAAACAAAATCTTCTGGCACACGATAGATGTAGCCAAAATAAACCGTTTAGCACACAGAACTAAAATTTATTAAAAGTGCACATAGAACCTTTTGGCTTGAGACCCTCGATATGTATTGCACAATTGGTTATCTCTGTTTTTTATTACTCTTCAGTTTTTGGACGAAATTACTTTAAATGTACTAGAAACTTAAGAAAATAAGTCCGTAAGATTAAATATGATTAGCTTACAAAACGATATAACTTTACATTAATTGAAGTTATCTTATAAAAAGCTTCTTGTTGATAGATCTATAAATACTGCGTGTTTTATTACACAAAACTTTATTACTTTAAAAAATAAACACATTGAAACTTTATGACACGATCAAGTTTCCAATCGGACATGCAAGACATTAAAGGAAATCGTCCTCTTTGCATATTGTCTTGTCATTGCTTATAATGGTTTCATAAGCACCTTGTACCTTTTGAAATTCACACTTGTAAATATGCGGCCTCTCCGGTTCGAAACATGATCGTGTTATAAAGTTTTAACGTGTGTTTTAAAGTATCTGTGTGTTGTGATCTTTTTAATTGCTTCATAAATTACTATTTGGAAGGGGACCGCTGTTGGATGCGACAGTGCTTTCCATTAACACTTTTGTTGCCTCCATGCGTTTCATCTGTTGATCAAGTCTGGCTGATGAGACCACAAAAAGGATAAAACGGCCATCCCAGGCTTTCACCGATGAAAGTTCAGATATTTTTTAGTCTGTGTATATTCGTTTATGGACGATAAACCTTATGGTTCTTAACTAGGTTTTGTTCCGCCTTGGTTCTTTTTATCTATAAACTAGTCGGCTACCCGTCGCTTCGCTCCGGAAGCGTCGCGTATGTACCGGAAAACAATTTGTTATTTATTAAAAAAAAACACACAAATTACATCAAGTAAAATAAAACTAAAATTTTTTAAAGTTTTTTTTTTTTTTAATTTTAATTTTTGATGTCTATATTCTTTCAATCCACGACTGCTTTTAGAATCAGCGTGTGAATCGTATCTATGATATATTTTTATTTTTTATAGAGACTAGAATGTAATCCTTGTGGTCTAATGCCTAAGATATCTAACTTCGGGAGCAGAAGGTTGTATGTTCGATTCCAAAAGATAACTTGTAGAAATTATTTCTACTTTTGTAAATTACAATAATTGCACCAGACAGACAGAGAAATAAAAGACTTTAGTAATATAGATACACTTTTCAGTAGCTTTTGAGTTACAATACTAAGTTTTCAGTATTCTACTTAATAGAAATAGTGCTTCTTTCTTTCTTGAGTCTGTTTTTTTTATTTCCATTGATAATTTACACTGGTTTTTGAGTTATAAATAGTGATTGTTTTTGAGTAACAAATAGTGATTTTTCAGTATTCTACCTAATAGAAATAGTGATTCTTTTTTTTTTCTTTTCTTTTTTATCCAATTCCAATTGATACTTTTTAGTGGTTTTTGAGTTACAAATAGTGAAAATGATCTACTAATCTAGGCCATCAGATTGTTCGATATATATATTTGAAGAAGAGATGTTCAGATGGACGTTGGTTGATATAGATGATAAATGAAGATCATAGCTTGTATACGAAATTCTTCGCGACAAATTGATTGTGACTATTCTTTAGAATGAAGATAACCAAATTCTGTTGAATTGTGACTCAAAGACATAAAGTTGTACGTGAGTGAAGACAACGTTTTCCAAATATATAGCAACTTTATTTAGAGTTTGTCCTGGAGCTTTATTGATAAACATCGCATAAGAAGGTCTGATCGGAAATTGTTTTCTTGTGAAAGTGAAAGGAAGTTGATTATTGCATGGTTCCATAGACATCCTATGGAGGAAAACAAAATCTCCTTTGTGAGTTCTGTTATAATTTCGGTTTCTATGAGATCATTATCGAATGAACAGCATTTAAGTTGAGTTCCATTGCAGTATGCAAACTTGGGATTGATGTTTCGCAACAATATTATTGGAGATCCAATCTTCAATGACAAACGATGTTGAGAAATACCGCTGAGATTCAATGCGTTCAGATACTTGGGCAGATAGAGATGTTCGTGTGGTGGATTATCAGAAGTGTCAATTTTATTCGCACTTGTATGCTCTGTAGTCTCTCCTTGTATTCTTAGACTTATCATTCGATTGATGTTATCGACACTCTCGTTCATCTTGGTTGATGAGCCGCATATTTATTGTGAGTTTTTTGACTTTGATGTAATTCTAGCTTTTTGAATTACAAATTGTGATTTTTCAGTAATCTACCTAATAGAAATAGTGCTTCTTTCTTTCTTGAGTCTCCTTTTTTATTCCAATTGATACTTTTCAGTAGATTTTGAGTTACAAATAGTGATTTTTCAGTATTCTACGTAATGGAAATACTGCTTCTTTCTTTCTTGACCCTTTTTTTCATTCCAATTGATATTTTTCAGTGGTTTTTAAGTTACAAATAGTGATTTCCCAGTATTCTACCTAACGAAGTACTGCTTCTTTCTTTTTTGACTGTAATAAAAAACAAAGTCAAAAAAGAAAGCAGTACTTCTTTAATAAAAAACAATTTGTTACTTTTCAGTGAAAGTCAGTTCAGGTTTTACAGATAAGTCAAAAAAACAATATACAAAGAGTTATAGTTCCCATGGCCTAATGGATAAGATGTATGACTTCGAATCAGAAGGTTGCAGGTTCGATTCCTGTCGCGGATATTTCATTGTAAAAATTCTATTTATTTTTCATTCTCACAGAAAACTGCGCCGGTCAGACAGACAGAGAAATAAAAGATTTTAGTAATATAGAGGTAATATAGATTCTGCGACTTATCTGCGACTTTCGAATTCGCAGGCCAGGATTAGAAGTTTTTCTTTTGAATTTTTACTTTGTTTTCTTTTGAAGGGGGACCGCTATTTGGTGTGAGAGTGGTGTCCCTTAACAGGTGTGTAAGATTTGAGCGTTTCGTCGGGAGCGTTTAGTCGGCTCCAGAAAAGTACGAAACGACCTTCAGAACACTCGGCGATGAAAACTCAGATATTCTTAAGTTTCTGTAATTTCGGCATCTGTTTCTAATAGTATATATTAAATATTTGATTTATTCCTGATTTTTTGATAAAATTAGTGAAGTTTAATTCTAACGAAAAATTTAAAAGCAGCTTTTTTTTAATATTTCTTTTAGCTATAAAATTCTTTCGTTTCCTTGATATTTTCCTACAGGTGTGTTGATGTTATAGAACACACATTACTTATCGATTCAGGAACAGCAAGCTTTTTACAAGATTACCTAAATAAATGTAGAAGTTACATCTTTTTTTAAGATAATCATATTTTGCCGTATGTTTTTTATTAAGTTTCTTAATTATGGATTCGTTTGGAAGGGGACCTGTGTTGGGTGTTAGAGAGGTTTCCCTTAACACTTTCGCAATATCAGAGTGTTTTGTAAGGGAATGGGTCTGATTAAAGAATCCAAAACAAGAAGAAAACGGCCGTCCAAGACACTCGCCGATGAAAGCTCTTTTCTGATTTTTCCTCACAATACTTCTGACAAAGCATTTCTTTAATTCTGTAGACCCTGTCTAAGATCCCAGTTTTCCTGTTTTATTTATTATTTTTTATTTGATATTTTAAAAAACTTGGAACATATTTCTTTTTGTCAATATTCGAATCCCCCATATCATCATCTTACAACGAGGTTACATTAAATGATGCAGTTTGTTCCTGCTAAAAAATAAAATAAAAAACACTTCACTAAAATGCAGATAAGAGTAGAGAAATTAGATATATAAACACCTTCCAGCTAGATATGCTAATTATTAAAATGTTATTGCCATGACAGCAATGAAACTAGAAGAGCTACAGCATTCTTTAGCTAAAATTACCCTCAGAGAGTTTAAGAATGGGGGCATCATAAGCTTAATGTCTTTCATACCTAACAGCTATCATCTTGATCAGTCGATGTTGTTAGCTATGAACCTTCAAGACAACACATTATCATTGTGAAAGATCTAGTCGTCCCAGCAAAATGGGATCTTGATGGGATGGTTCATCAAGAGAGCAACCTTAATATCAATAATGCCGTTTCTATCCACGTCGAAAAACACAAACGCATCGTGTTGCAACAAGGGATATAATTTGGCGGCAACTGCCAGAGGCAAGACTTACTTCCCAGTTCCTTTAAATCATCTATATACTGCCCATCCGAGTGATGAGCCGGGGATACCTGTAGAATGTCGAAATGAATCCTCTATAAGATCATGGCGCGTCTGTTCGATTGTTCAATTGAATTCGGCTGAATTGTTCGATCCGCACAACTCAATCAGATCTACAGTTATACGTTTGAGAAACATTTCGTGTAACATTTCTAGTTTTGCTTTAGCATACTTTGACAGCCTTTCTGTTTGCCGATAATATTCTGCAAAAGATTACATTAGTAAATGGGTTACTACTACAACGATAACACAATACCTCACATGGCGATGACACAACGATGACGCAAAACCCAGACTTCAAAATGAAGTTCACATCCTCCCTTGGCCATCCAAGTCCCCAGACCATTCGATAATAGAGCATGATGTTGGGACAACAATTAAAGCCATCACTGAATGGACAAATTCACGACAATTTGAGAACATCTGGCAGAAATTGCCACATGAGAACTTTACAGTATTATTTCTTTTGGAGGGGGACCGCTGTTGACTGCGAGAGTGGTTGCAATTCCTTAGGGTTTCATCTGCTGAGTGAGTCTGGCTAAGGAATTCATAAAAAGATCGAAACTGTAGACTGTCAGCGAAGAAAGCTCAGATATTTTAGGTTCTGTGTCATTTCTGCACTGCTTTGTAATAATTCAACATGGCATATTAATTCTTATGAATATTAATTACTGTGAATAGATTCTTAAGTCATAAACAATTTTAATAAAGTAATTATATATAAACTAGTCGGCTACCCTTCGCTTCGCTCCGGAAGCCTCGCGTATGTAACGGAAAACAATTGGTATTTATTAAAAAAAAACACACACACAACTTACATCAAGTAAAATAAAAATAAAATTAAAATTTTTTTTTAATTTTTGATGTCTAAATTCTATGAATCCACGACTGCTTTTAGAATCAGCGTGTGAATCATATATCTATGATATATTTTTATTTTTCATAGAGATTAGAATGTAATCCTTGTGGTCTAATGCCTAAGATGTTTAACTTCGGAGCAGAAGGTTGCATGTTCGATTCCAATTAATAACTTGTAGAAATTATTTCTATTTTTGTAAATTACAATAATTGCACCAGAAAGACAGAGAAATAAGAGATTTTAGTAATATAGTTACACTTTTCAGTGGCTTTTGAGTTATAAATAGTGAGTTTTCAGTATTCTACTTAATAGAAATAGTGCTTCTTTCTTTTTTTATTTCCATTGATACTTTACAGTAGTTTTTGAGTTGTAAATAGTGATTTTTCAGTATTCTACCTAATAGAAATAGTGATTCTTTTTTTTTCTTTTCTTTTTTATCCAATTCCAATTGATACTTTTCAGTGGTTTTTGAGTTACAAATAGTGAAAGTTATCTACTAATCTAGACCATCAGATTGTTCGATATAGATATATGTTCAGATGGACGTTGGTTGATATAGATGATAAATGAAGATCATAGCTTGTATACGAAATTCTTCGCGACAAATTGATTGTGACTATTAAAAGAAGATAACCAAATTCTGTTGAATTGTGACTCAAAGGCATAAAGTTGTACTTGAGTGAAGACAACGTTTTCTAAATATATGGCAACTTTATTTAGAGTCTGTCCTTGAGCTTTATTGATAAACATCCCAGAAGAAGGTCTGATCGGAAATTGTTTTCTTGTGAACGTGAATGGAAGTAGATTATCGCTTGGTTGCATAGACATCCTAAGGATGAAAACAAAATCTCCTTTGTGAGTTCCTGTTATAATTTCGGTTTCTACGAGATCATTATCGAATGAATGGCATTTAAGTTGAGTTCCATTGCAGCATGCAAACTTGGGATTGATGTTTCTCAACAATATTATTGGAGATCCAATCTTCAATGACAAACGATGTTGAGGAATACCGTGAAGATTCAATGCATTCAGATACTCGGGCAGGTAGAGATGTTCGTGTGGTGGATTATCAGAAGTATCAATTTTATTCGCACTTGTATGCTCTGTAGTATCTCCTTGTATTCTTAGACTTATCATTCGATTGATGTTATCGAAACTCTCTTCATCTGTGTTGATGAGCCGCATATTTATCGTTAGTTTTTTACTTAGATGTGATTCTAGCTTTTGAGTTACAAATAGTGATTTTTCAGTAATCTATCTAATAGAAATAGGGCTTCTTTCTTTCGATTCCTGACGCGGATGTTTCATAATAAAGAGTATTTCTATTTTCCATTCACACGGAAAATTGCACCGGACAGACAGACAGACAGAGAAATAAAAGATTTTTTTAATTTAGATTACAACAGTTGATTAATTCAATTTGTCATTACTCTTTAGTTCAGGAATAACTTCCTTTAAATAGACTAGAAAATTAAGAAAAAAAACACTGTTATAACTAAATACGATTAGCTTATAAAACGATAAAACTTTTCATTAATTGAAGTAAAGTTTGTTCTTGCTTATTCTATAAATACCGTGTGTACCGTGTTCACACCTGTAGGAAAATACTAACTAATGGTAGAGGTAAAAGAAATATTAAAAAAAAAAGCTGGTTAAATTTAAATTTTTGGTTAGAATTCAAGTTTATTACTTTTATCAAAAAATCAGATCAGCAATTTGAAGATTCTGAAAAGATTTTTTTGGTATTTTCCGTACAAAACAATCAATTGAGATATCAAACATGAAATTTAATAACTAGTAATTTGCCCTTGATTTTTCAAGTATTATAACAACTTTCATTTTATTGAAATTTATTCATTGGTTTAACCTTTAATTATCTTTTACAAAATTTAATGATCTTATTTACCTCTTCTGCTTTTTATTAAAAAAAAAAAAAAATCGCATAAACAAAGTAGTGTTGCTTTTAAGAAATTAATAACTTAAAATTATGAATATTCCAGAGAAGTCTCCTTTGAAATCCTAGCTATATTTTAAAGTCTCTTAGTTTTTTGAAATGAATAACAATTGATAAGCTACTTCTTTCGATTTTAAATAATTACTGGAAAGCCTCATTTATATAATTAAGTTCAGATTCGTTATTGAATCATCAGAATATGCGGAAAATGGAAAATAAAATTATAATTTTAATTATTCTTCCCAGTTCTAAACACTGTATTTACGGATAAATTGCAGTATCGTTTACCCCATGCACTGGTACACTTTACAAAAGAACTCATTGTTGCATGCTATAAATCTCTAATTCCCAGAAACCTAGAATTTAAATTAATAAAAAAGGAACTAAGAAATAATTGCTATGAAGTTATTTTCATTTTGATAAGAAGATTGTAAAACTAAATATAAGGTTTAACATGCCACAAATTAATATACATTGAAACTAAAAATAATCTGAGCTTTCATCGGTGAGAGTCTGGGACGGCCGTTTCGTCCCTATTTTTTTATTTTTTTTGGACTCTTCAATCCCACCAGCTCTGATAGTGCAAAAGTGAGAAACCACTCTAATAGCGATCCTCATCAAAACAAAAACAGAATTAAAAAATTTGTACAAAAAGAATTCGCAGTCTAGAATTTGAAGCTGCGCTTTTTGTTTTAATTTAATTGTTTTGGAAGGGTACGGCTGTTGAGTGAGAGATGAGGACCGTTAATACTTTTGCACTATCTGATCGTTTCATCTAATGAGTGGGTCTGACTGAAGAATGCATAAACAGGTAAAACTCCTGTCTCCTTACCGATGAAAGCTAAGATATGTTAAGTTCTATGTCAATTCTGCACATGTTTTTACTAATATAAAGTGGCATAATAATTGTTCTGAATATTCGTTATTGTGAATAGATTCATACTCACAAACAATAAAAGTTTTTATAGATGCATTGCACAGTTGGTTAACTCTGTTTTTTATTACTCTTTAGTTGTAAGACGAAATTATTTTAAATGTACTAGAAACTTAAGAAAATCATCATTAACATTAAACATAATTAGCTTATAAAACGCATGATGCCAACCATCTTAAAAGAATCGCACCCACAGCTTCACAGAGAGCCGTCCAGATGAAAAGAGGCCTTTCAGCTTTGCTTCGAACAACTCTGCTGCCTGGGCGATGTACTCTGACGACAAAACGTCATCCACCGAAGTCGTTCCAGAGTGTGGTCTGAGTGTTTCGTTTCAGGCAATCGCTGAGAAGAGAGTCTGCTTCTTGTATATCCTGAATATCTCCAACGACAGCTGCATCAGAAGATGTGTGCGGACAGCTAGAGCTTAGGCATGGCCGTTTACCATCTCGGTCACCGTGTTCTTCGCGTACACCGTCTCCCACAATTCTTCCAAGCAGGAGAACTACGTGATAGCCAAACACTGTGCGAGTTGAGCCATGCGCAAACTCGGCTAATTTAAAACTTGCTCATTGGCGCATTTTTTTTTTGTTTGTTTTAAAACTGCAGTTAGGAGGGTTTTTATCAACAGCGACAGCTTTTTAAACAGGCTGTTCAATGTTTAATTTGTTTCATTCTAGGTTCCAGTTTGGATGGGGAATCGCCTACTGGAAGCAGAGTGGGGATGGATGGCTCATGCAGTTCAGCTGACACCCATTCCAACTAAAGAAGAACCAGTACCAGAGCGGGTACTGAATATTATATTCGCCAACTGTAACTGTGGTTGCGAGAAGAGATGCAGGTGCAGAAGAAACGGTTTTTCTTGCACAAGTATGTGCGGCTACTGCCCAGGACATGGCTGCACAAATCGTATGGACTACTCTGACTCGGATAGCGATGACGACGTTGAACCTTTGGCAGACATGTTGTCGTAGAAACGTTAAATACCTACAAAATTTAAAGAACACTGTTAAATTGATTAACTTGTTTTAAATTGAAACTTGTCTTAAATTGACGCTAATATAGATTATATTTCTTCAGATCATGCATTACCGTCAAAGATTTTGTCCAGGCAGATTAGTGAACAGGCAGTCGAGCTCCAGTGATAACACGAAACAAGCTATCTAACTTTTACCCTTAATAATGTAGTTCTATTGCTGCTTATGCCTATATTTCACGCCTTGTGTTATGAAGTCTTCTTTGATTATTTTTTTATGTTATAATAACATTTGTTATAAATTTAGATCAATTTTCGTTTGTCACATTTTCATAATTATTATTATTTCTCAAGAACCACAATTGGTCTATAATTATTAATTTTTAGTGTTTCGGAAGGTAATGCAGTCTGAATTGCGTAATTTGACGCAAAAACGAATACATTCAGACGCTCGGTTCAGTCGCTATGCTTAAAACTTGAAATATCCAAGATGGCGGCGGTTTTTTTTAAATGGTGGATTATCTCCAAGATGGATTTTTTGGGAATTTTGGGATATCAATCAGAACACTATTCTCAACATTTCTACCAATTTTCAGCTTGTTATTTCAAATGTCCGGGTCAATGTCTAATTTCCCTGGACTAATATTTGAGCTTTCATCGATGAGAGAATGGAATTTCCTCTTTTTTATAGATTATTCAGTTTTTTTCTAAAACGCTCAGATATTGCAAAAGGGTTAAGGGAAATCATTTTGCCTCACAACCAGCGCTATCCTTCCAACTGAAAAAAAATAAAGCAAAAACTAAAGCTTCAAATCCTGGACTGCAAATCCTGAATCTTTTTTTTTATTATTATTCATTAATAATCCCAATACACAAAAAAGGGAATAAAAAAAGACTGCGGCAATTATAGGGGAATATCTTTGTTCTCAAGTTGTTACAAGATCTTGTCAGCCATTCTGCTTAACAGATTAACACCATATGCTGAAGTTAATATTGGAGATTATCAAACAGGATTCCGCAAAAATAGATCAACAGTAGACCAAATATTTACTCTTAGACAAACATTGGAAAAAAGATGGGAATACAATTTACCAACACACAACTTATCAATAGACTTTAAAAAAAGCTTATGATAGCATCCATCGTGAAACACTGTGGAATATCCTGAGAGAATTTGGAATCCCACAGAAACTTATCTCTATTACCAAGATATGCATGGGTGTCAGCTTAAGACAGGGAGATGCTCCGTCTCCATTGCTCTTCAATCTGGCTCTGCAAAAATGTATCAGAGAAGCAACCAAAATCTCAAATGGAACAATCATCCTGGGATATACCGATGATATTGATCTAGTAAGCGACAATCCAGAAGTGATCCGTTGTACATTTCAAAATCTTAAACTCTCTTCAGAAAAGATTGGGCTTCAGGTGAATCAAACCAAAACAGAATATATGATGGTCTCAAGATCAAGTACACAGGAGACAGATTTCAAAGTTAACAATATGCATTTCAAAAAAGTAAATTCATTCCAATATCTGGGATCACTTATTAGCAACGATAATAGAACAAACAAAGAAATACAAGCAAGACTAAATTCGGGAAATAAAACCTATCACTGCTTACAACATTTATTAGGGTCAAAAACACTATCTATAAGAATAAAAACAGACTTATATAAAATTTGCATTAGACCTATTGTCCTCTATGGGGCTGAGCAGTGCCGGATTACCAAATAGGCGGAGTAGGCAACTGCCTATGGGCTCCGCGCCTTTTAGGGGCCCCGCGATAACGGATCAAAATAATATTCCTTTGATCTTGATGGAAAATTACAATCAAGCTTTCTTAAATTGTTTTCAAAGATAGAAAAAAAAATGAATCAGCGCAAAGAAACGAAAACTACAATAAAGACTCTATAAAGAAAATACTGTATTAATGTAATGTACTTATTAACAACTTAACGTACATAACCATAGACATCAGGTTCACATTACAGTTTGTCTCTTAAAAGCTCATCTTTTGTCAGTTGTCAGTTTGTAAAAACTTTCGGAGCAACCTACGTACGTGTATAGTATACAGTAGTGATGCTTATCAGTGGAGGATTAACCATTAAGCAAAATGTCTTGAAATGGGCAAACTTGGACAATATTCTTCATTTTTATTGCTGCAAACGGTTGTCAGCAATGAAAAAGGGCAATGTTGTCCCACAATATTGCCTGAAATTGCTACGTGTTCGCCCAGCATTAAGGGTGATCCCGTCTAGAAGACAAAAGGGTGTCGGCATCGAGGCAATTACATGTGAAAATAAAACAAAAAACATTATAGGGAAAAAATAAAAGAGGAAGAAACTGAATTCGTTTCTTTATTTTTTTTACAAATATTTTACAATGTACATTATGAGGGCGAAAAAAATTCAGTTCATCACATTTGCTGAACCTATATGCTGCGAAAATTATATAATATAAAATTAAGACTGATGGCGTTTACCTAGATAGAGGAAGGAGAAAATAAAAAAGGAGAGAGTGAGAAGAAAGAGGGGAGAGGGGGGATTATAATCAATTATTGGGTTCATGTAAAGAGATGAATTATATATTTATGAGGATTTATTAGGATTGAGTTGAGTAGATAAGTGTTGTTTAAGTTTTCTTTTAAATTGTGTCAGAGAAGTGTAATCACGAATTTCATTTGGAACTTTATTTCAATTTAGAGGAGCTGAATAACTGACTGCTCTTTTTTGATAGTTGGATCTTGTTTTTGTTAGTAGAAGAATAGGATTGAGTCTAGAATTGGAATTGGTTTAATATTGAAAGTAATTGAAGGACATAGTTTTTTGTTAATTGTTTTGCAGGTGAACAGAGCCAACTGAAGCTTGTAGATATGTTCGAAAGGAATTATTTTATATTTTGTCCAGCGGGATTTAGAGTACAGGCGGGGCTTTCTATCTAAGAATCTTAGGAAATGCTTTTGAACTTTAAGTATCCTTTTTTCTTGAAATTTGGCAGTGGTACCCCAGATGATTACACCGTAGCACAAGTTTGTATGAATTAGCGACCAATATAGACTCAGAAGTATTTGCCTAGGAAGAAAATAAAGTTTCCCAATGATGCCTATATTTGTTGAGACTTTATGAGCGATTTGTTGTGCATGGAGATTCCATGATAGATCGTGCGAAAGATATCTGAAGGATTGAACTTCTTCTAATAAGGACTTGTTAGAAGTGATAGAGAAATTGTCAGTGTTGAGTATTTTATTTCTTTGATAGAAAAACATATAAACCGTTTTGGTTGTATTTAAAGTAAGGTCGTTTGAGGATAGCCAAGATTCAAGATAGAAAAGTGAGCACTGGACCTCGTGCTTGAGTTTTTCCACATTAGGATGAGCAAATACGAGGGTTCCGTCATAGGCATAGAAGATACATTTCGGAGCAGGTGATGTGAGAATGAGATCGCTTATAAATAAATTAAAGAGAAGAGGGGAAAGGATAGACCCTTGGGGTAAACCTGTAGACCTATGATGTACTGAAGAGGAATATCCGTTTATGTTCAGTTGGTATTGTTTTTGTGATAGATATGAAGAGGTGGGGCTCTAATACCCATATGTTCTAATTTTTGAAGTAAAATATTGATATTAATTGAGTCAAAGGCCTTTTTCAAGTCAAAGAAGACCTAAGACAATCTTATTAGCCGCCATATTTTCCGTGATAAACTCTGTGAGATCAATTAATGTGTCTGCATTCCATGTTCAAATAAATGAACCGAAGAGCTGCAATGAGGCTATAGCAAGTAATGAATGCAATGAATGGAAAGAAGCTATTGATGATGAATTAAAAAATATTAGTCAACACGATACGTGGAAATATGTAAAAGTGCCAAAATACGCTACACCATTAACAACGAAATGGATATTTCGTGTTAAATATCATCAAAGTGGGGAAGTTGAAAGGTACAAAGCAAGATTGGTGGTGAATGGGTACACTCAGAGAAGGTACCTGGACTATAACCAAACCTATGCTCCGACCCCGAGCATGACTAATATAAGGTTGCTATTAGCTGTGGCTACAGACCAAAACTGGGATATTCAACAGTGCGACATAAAAGCTGCGTACTTATACGGAAAATTAGAAGAAGAAATGTATCTAACCCTGCCAGAGGGAGTAATCTGTAACAGGGATAAATATGATGGAGTGCGACTTCTAAAGGTTTTATACGGACTAAAGCAAGCTGGCAGACAGTGGTACAACGAATTAAAAGATAAATTAGATCAGATTGGATTTAAACCGATTAAATCATAACCTTACATATATATAAATACAAATGGATCATCTAAAGGGATAATCATTGTATATATAGATGATATCCTAATTTTAAGTAAGAACCAAGAAGAGGTTAATCGTACATTGGGCAAGTTAGAATCCATGTATAAAATTAAGAAATTGGGAACCATTCACGAGCTTTTAGGAATGGACATTCAATATAATCGTCAAGAAGGAAAGTTGGAAATAAGCCAGTACAAGTTTATTTGTGATCTTCTAAACTCTACTAAAATGCAAGATTGCAAGGGAGTATCTACACCCATAGAAGATAAACGGAAGTTATTAATTGATAAGAGTAAAAGTTTAACTCAGCAAGACCAAACAACCTACCGTAGTGTTACAGGAAGCTTGAACTATTTGAGAAACACCAGCAGACCAGATAGAAATTATGCGGTGAATCAACTTTCGAGAAATTTGACGAATCCCAACGAACAGAACAAAATGCAATTGAAAAGAGTTCTGAGATATTTGCAAGAATCGAAAAATTTGAAGTTGGTTTATTCCAAATCAGAAGATCAATTAAAAACATTCTGCGATGCATCGTGGGCGGATGATTTGTTGGATAGGAAATCCACATCCGGATGCGTTATTAAATATCAGATGATTAAGAAAGCCGTAGAAAAGAATGAATGAATTTTTCTGTACATCGAATCAACGAGAAATATAGCGGATGGTTTGACAAAACCTTTATCAACCATGAAATTAAATACCTTCGTAAGGTTATTAGGTATGGAATAAAAAAAATAAGAAAAAGGAAAAATTACGTTCAAAGCAAGAGGGAGCACTGTGGGATAATTTATTTTAGTTTATAAAATAAATATAAGTATTATAAAAGTGCTTTAAACATAATTTTAAAGTGAAATGTAAATAGTTCAAATCGTAATTAAAATATGACGTCACTAAGAGAACAGTTAAATATTGTCTGCGGAATTAACAGGAAACGATAATAATGTAATAAGTAACTATGGAAACCACAACGCCACTGCCATGACAATGACTAGTCGAATAGAAGCTTCCGAGGCGAACGGAGCTAAATGCCGGGAGTTCTAAATCTCCGGTAGAATGGAAATATTATTAGCCATTCGAGCTAAGTAAAGTTAATATGAATAGCATTAAGCCATAAGCATAAAGTTAAACTAGTAAGCATTAAAGTTTGAGTTTCGTTAAACAATTCAATAACTGAATTGTGTGTGTGACCTATCGAATAGGAAATCGGTCAACAGTGAATTTCATTCCGGGAACCTAAGGAGGCCGAGATAAATTGTAGGTTTAAATCTGGCGGTCAAATTCTGATGTAGCATCGCAGATTTACATTACTTGAAGTAGCGTAATGTATCAACGAACTCAATGAACTGTAAGTTAAGAATTTTACTTAAAATTTCCATGGCGGACCAAAGGACAAAGTTTACAAAGAGGCTTACGAGAACATGCAAAAATAGCGCACCTTCGAATTAATAGAGTCGCTAGGCATCAAGAATATAAATAGTTGAAGATAGTTATAGTATCTTAGGTATCCAATAATATTAATGCATCCAACTAGGAACATTAAGAATTAATATTATTATTCATCGAATGTGTGAGATGAAGTTAGGATAAATTGACAAAGAACTATTTGTAAGATGGAAAAGAACATTCGACTATAAAGACTTAGTGAGTGATAAACTAATATTATGACGGCATAAACTATTCAAGTAACAAATAAATAGTGAAAAGGAATTTACTACGTTTGAAAATTCAACTAAGAAGGAATATATTAAAGGATAAATATTCCAAGATAGATCATTGAAATAATAGTGTAATGACTTAAATAGATGTGATTAAATCATTTGATCTAGACAGAACTAATAATCATACTAGATGAAAAGATTTCAGTAAATAAATCATGCTAGATAACAAGTTATATTATTAGTTGTATGCGAATAAATTTCGTATAGGAAATTTCATACTAGATAATTAGTCATAGTTATCATTAAATGATAAGTAGCCAAAATCATATTAGGTGAAAAGTCGATCAGTCAGGATAAAACTCATAATAACCGAACTGAATTTAATGAAGATTAGAAAGTTATTCAAGAAAGGACAATAGTGCTTATCAATGAAGATAAAAGAGAACTGATAGACTTTGAACTATGAACTATGTGTTAATAGAATTGTATTAAGAAGTTGAGTGTACAAAGTAAAACATTATAATATATTTTATACTAAATGTTTCCACTCTTGTTAAATTTATTTTATTGCTCAATCACATGCCAATTTCTTTTGCCCAACTCTGCTTACCCAGTAAGATATTTGTTTGGATTATAAAAGGGAATATAAAATTGAGGTAATAATTACTAAACACTAATGAATAAATCCCAGAATTTCCAACAGATATTAAGAAATTTACTTAGGTTTTGCTCGGTTGTTTTTAAGTTATTTTCTATGATAAGAGTAGATGGACATTTTGATTTTCTGTAATTAGATATTAATTTGTTGATATTATTCCACTTTTCTTTTATGGAGAGATTATCCTTAAATATATTTTCGTAATAAGTTTCCTTGGAAGCTCTAATTCGTGACTTTAATTCATTCCGCATGACTTTAAGGTGTTCTAATTTTGCGGGTGTAGGATTTTTCTTATACGATTTATAAAGTTTTTTTTTTTTTTTGTGATGGATATTTTTCAAAAGTTCAAAGGATATCCATGATTTCTTATTAATAGTGGAATTTTTTTGGGAGATAAGAGGAAAATATTTGTAGAATCCTGAGAAAAAGAATTCGTTGAAGATTGAAACGGAGTGTTCCGTAGGGATTACGTTTTCCATTTCTTCAGCCCAATCAATTGAATGCAAATATTCTTTAAATTTATTTATGTTATTTAGGGAGAATTTGCAATTCCTCATTTTCGTCGCTCTTTTAAACGAGAAACCTTTAAATAAACTTGAAAGATTTGTAGTGAAAAATACCGGATCGTGGTCAGTAATAAAGGCGTGAAAGATACCTGTACTTTGAGTCGGAAAATTAGTGAAGATTTGATCAAGAAGTAAGTGAAATGAGTGCGAGATAGAGTGACAGGTTGGAGAATCAATAAGTGGAAAGAAAGAGTTACAATTCATTGTTGTAAGGAGACTGTTGTAAATATTGTTTATTGGCAATAAAATTATTGTTATTATATTATATTAACCAGTTTGGGTTCAGCTTTGGTTCTTTTTCTCTATAAATTCCTTTGAACCTGACGGATTCAGAGGCCAGAATTTGAAGATTTGCTTTTGTTTTGATCATTTAATTGTGTTTCTTTGGAGAGAGGATTTGAAAGCTCAAAAAAAAAACACACAAAAAACACACACACACACACACACACACACAGAAGTTAAATAATCAAAACAAAAAGCAAAGCTTCAAATCCTGGCCTGCTAATTTGTCAGCTCAAAGAAGTTTGTAGATAAAAAGACTTAACTCATCCTAGTTAAAAAACATACGGTTTAATGTGCCACAAATTAGAATTCACAGAAACTAAAAAAATTCTCTGCTTTCATGTCATTGATAATTGAAATGAAAATAATTATTTACGTATTGCAATAGTTGGTTAACTCTTTTTGTTATTACTCTTTAGTTTTAGGAAGAAATTATTTTAAATGGACTACAAGAAAAAAGACTAAAAAAACAAGAGTCATAACTAAGTAAGAAAAGCTTACAAAATGATAGAATTTTACATTAATTGAAGTTATCTAGTTAAAAAGAAAAAAAAAAGATCGCTTAAATAAAGAAGTGTTGGTTTTAAGAAATTAATTCCTTAAAATTATGAATATCCTAGAGAAGACTGCTTTGAAATCCTAACTATATTTTAATGCCTCTTACTCTTTTGAATGACTAACAATTGATAAGCTATTTCTTTCGATTTTTAATAATTACTAGAAAGCCTCATTAGTAAATGAAAAAAAACAAAACTCATATAACATCTAAAAAATTTAATATTTCTGTCGTAACAAAATAATTTCTTCAGGAAAAAACATAATAAATGCTTGCGATGAGGAAAATTTTAACGTCTTGATTCTTATCAATGAACAGATTTTAATAAACAAATAATCATGAATGCTACTATAACACAAATATCTCATTTGTTTTACATTATTACATTAATTGACTGTTGATTATTATTATTACTAACAATAATCGTGAATGCTACTATTACACAAATATCTTATTTGTCTTACGTTGATACATTAATTGACACCTAGATAAATATTATTACTAATAATCATTATTAATCACTGTTTACATTGCTGATTTATTTATTTTTTTATTTTATTTTATTAGCATGTGTTTTTTCAGCAGGAAATTTTTTTTAATAATTCAGCAGATTTTTTTTTAATAATCCAAAAGAAATTTCGTTGACCTTTAGATTTTTTTCTTTATTAATACATTCATTCCAATTAATGAAACACGGTTGAGAATCAAATTGGGAGAACTAATGAAATAGTTATAAGTATTCTATTAAATATCTCTCATTTTCATCATGTGCTTCATAAATAACTTTAAAAATAGGGTCTGGATTGTGGGATAATTCTTGTAGATGGTCAGTCCAATCAGATATTCCCTTCTTCTTCCCTTTGAAAGCCCGTACGTTTTAATTTAGTACTTTAATTTAGATCTTTGAGAGATCTACCTGTGATTCCAAATATAAATTTTGTTACAATCCCTACATTCTAATATGTATATTACACCCATTTTTAATAATATGTTATCATTTCTATCATTCATTATATTCATTATTTTTTAATTTCTAATTTCTTCTTCAAATTACTTATCTTCATTTTCCAGAATTTCTGTATATTTTGTTATTCTTCTAAGATGGCTTTTTTAGTCGGAAATCTATGATTGGATGTAAAATTCAAGAAATGATAGGAAATTTTTCTGATAATGGAAAATAAAGATAACTAATTTGTAGAAGAAATTAGAAATTAATGAATATCCAAGAATATTTATTGGACGCACAGGTAGTGTCCTTCTACTCAAAGAAGGAGTAGATGAACACGTACGGGCTTTCAAAGGGAAGAACAAGGGAATACCTGATTGGACTGACCATGTACAAGAATTATGCCACAATCCCCAGACCCTATTATGAAAGTTAATTATGAAACATATAATGAAAATGAGAGATATTTAATAGAATCGTATTTCATTAATTGGAGTGAATGTATTAATAAAGAAAAAAATCTAAAGGTCAAAGAAATTTCTTTTGGATTACTAGTCGGCTACCCGTCGCTTCGCTCCGGAAGCCTCGCTTATGTAACGGAATTTACTAAAAAAAAACACCCCCCTACAAATTACATCGGGTAAATTAAAACTAAAATTTTTAAAAGTTTTTTTTTAATTTAATTTTTTTGTCTATATTCTCTTAATCCACGACTGCGTTTAGAACCAGCGTGTGAATCGTATATCTATGACATATATTTTTTTTATAGAGATTAAAATGTAGTCCTCGTGGTCTTATGGCTCAGATGTCTAACTTCGGAGAAGAAGGTTGCAAGTCGATTCCTTTAGCGAACTTGTAGAAATCATTTCTATTTTCACAAATTACAACAATTGCACCAGACAGACAGAGAAATAAAAGATTTTTGTAATATAGATATACTTTTCAGTGGTTTTTGAGTTACAAATAGCATTGGTTTTTAAGTTACAAATAGTGCTTTTTCAGTATTCTTCCTAATAGAAATAGTTCATCTTTCTTTCTTGAAACTCTTTTTTTTAATTAGAATTGATACTTTTCAGTGGTTTTTGAGTTATAGGCTAAATAGTGATGGTTTTTAAGTGACAAATAGTTATTTTTCAGTATGCTATGTAATAGAAATAGTTTCTTCTTTCTTTCTTGAATCTCCTTTTTTCATTACAATTGATACATTTCAGATGTTTTTGAGTTACAAATAGTGATTTTTCAGTATTCTATCAACAGAAATAGTGCTTCTGTCTTTCTTGAAACTCATTTTTTAATTACAATTGATATCCTTCAGTGGTTTTTGGAGTTACAAAATTGATACCCTTCAGTGGTTTTTTGAGTTACAAACGGTGATGGTTTTGAGTTACAAATAGTGATTTTTCAGTATTCTATCTAATAGAAATAGTGCTTCTTCTATCTTGACTCTTTTTTTGTATTCAAACATCTCCCCTGTGCACGGGCTTGTTTTTCAATATCACATAGAATTTGATTAAGTACGAATATTATATTTAAAATATTCCAATAGTTCGGCAATTACAGTTCTAATTGTCATTTTCGAATTAGAAATAAACAGACGGATCGGAAATAAATAAAAAATCTTGAGATTCAAAAAAAATAAAAAAATAAATAAAGGTTGAATTCATTCATTATTGATTGGGGGAAGGGGAAGTACACATAAGTCAAAAAACAATATAAAGTGAGGAGTAGCCACCTTGGCCTAATGGATAAGACGTCTGACTTCGGATTAGAAGGTTGTACGTTCGATTCCTGTCGCGGACATTTCATTGTAAAAATTATTTCTATTTTCCATTCGCTAAGGAAGTTGCACCGGACAGACAAACTGACAGGCAGACAGACAGACAGACAGACAGACAGACAGAGAAATAAAACATTTTAGTAATATAGATTTAAAACATTACGCAGAAAAATCACAAGTTAAAAAATAAATAAAAAATATTCATATTATTCTTTTGCTTTCACGGAATACACAGCAGCTTGAAGTTAGTTTCTACTTCAACTTTTTATGAATATATATTTTTGAAAATTGAACTCATTTACAATATAATTACAAATATAAATCGTTGCCAGTGAATCCGTCAAGCTCAATGGAATTTGGAGATAAAAAGAACCAAGGTTGAACCCACCCTGGTTAATAAATATAAGGTTTAACATGTCACAAATTAATATAGACCGAAACTAAAAAAGATCTGAGTTTCCATCGGTGAGAGTCTGGGACGGCCATTCCTCCTTCTTTTTGGACTCTTCAATCCTACCCACTCACCAGATAAAACGCTCAGATAGTGCGAAAGCATTAAGAGAAACCACTATCACATCTAATACTGATCCCCATCAAAACGAAAACAGAATTAAAAATTTTGTACAAAAAGGATTCGCAGTACAGAATTTGAAGCTGTGCTTTTTGTTTTGATTTTAGTCTTTTGGAGGGATACGGCTATTGAGTGCGAGCGTGATGACCGTTAATAGTTTTGCACTATCTGATCATTTCATCTAATGAGTGGGTCTGGCTGAAGAATCCATAAAATTGTAAACTCCAGACTCACCAATGAAAGCTAAGATATGTTCTGTTTAAATTCTTGTTTACATTAATTTAAAGTGCCCATGGTACGACTTAAGAATATTTGTTATTGTGAATAGATTCACACTCACCAACAATGTTTTTATATCTGTATTACACAGTTGGCTAACTCTGTTTTTTATTACTCTTCAGTTTTTGGACGAAATTACTTTAAATGTACTAGAAACTTAAGAAAATAAGTCCGTAAGATTAAATATGATTACCTTACAAAACGATACAACTTTACATTAATTGAAGTTATCTTATAAAAAGCTTCTTGTTGATAGATCTATAAATACTGCGTGTTTTATTACACAAAACTTTAATACTTTAAAAAACAAACACATTGAAACTTTATGACACGATCAAGTTTCCAACTGGACATGCCGGACATTTAAGGAAATCGTCCTCTTTGCATATTGTCCTGTCATTGCTTATAATGTTTTTATAAGCAGCTTGTACCTGTTCGAAACATGGTCGTGTCATAAAGTTCTAATGTTTTTTAAAGTATATTTGAAGGCGACCGCTGTTGGATGCGAGAGTGGTTTCTATTAACACTTTTGCTGCCTCTAAGCGTTGCATCTGTTGATTAAGGCTGGCTGAAGAGACCACAAAAAGGATAAAACGGCCATCCCAGGCTTTCACCGATGAAAGTTCAGATATTCTTTAGTCTGTGTATATTAGTTTGTGGACGTTAAACCTTATGGTTCTTAACAGGTTTTGTTCAGTCTTGGTTCTTTTTGTCTATAAATTCATTTGAGACTTACGGAATCGCAGATAGATCTTTGAGGTCGCTGTGCTCGGCTGTCAAGCCACCCACGCTCCCCACATTACACTACATTACATTACGGATTCGCAGGCGGATTAGAAGCTTTTCTTTTGAATTTTTAGTTTGTTTTTGTTGTGAATTATAAAGATAGAGATCTGTTTGTTTATTTTTTTCCCCCCAATTTCTTTCTATGTAAATAGTAAGGATCATATCTAAATGTTAATGTTTATAAAGATTTTATTCAATGGCGTTTGGTTTTGACATTGTAAAATCGGCTACCAGATGTCGTTTCATGCGCATTGATTAGTTCCGTTGCTAAGCAACGTTTGCAGTCGTTTTGTTTGATTCCAATGAGTTGACATTGTAAATAACGTTTTCCGTCGGCAGTATTTTGGAGTGGTGGTGAATTTTAAAGGGAGCCAACCTTCGAATTCCACCATTTAGGTTTTGTGGCGATTACCAATTGCCAAATACCTGTGAAATGCCGATGACCGTTTGAAAGCCAGTATATTTTCAAACAACATGATTTTCCTTCGGAGAGGCAGTCATCCTAGGATTGCCGATGGGGAAAATAGGCATAGAAGTTCCGACCGATCAGATGCGTATAACCCAGCGTATCATAGAGATTTCATAACATGGATTTGAAATCTGTTTTTAGTTCCGATGCCGTTAAGCAATTCGGAGAATTGCGTTTGCAGGAGAATCCCACGACGGAAGCATCAACCAAAGGTTAAGATGGATAGGCCTATGCAAATGAAACACGGCCTTCCATAACTCACGACGAGAAATGATCCCAGCAGAATTTCAACACATGACAAGATAAGGTAGGGCATACCCTTATTTGTTTAATCCAGCGTTTTCCGTAGAGACGTCAAAAGAAGCAAGAAACTTGTTCTATCGAAGAGAGGAAATTAAGAATTCTGTGTATGGACTTATAGGGATAAATTCTCGTGATAGAATAGTAATCAATGTATTAAAGTTCAGTTTAAAACTTACTAATGTATTCAGATTATTAATTCAGGAATCTCTAGTGAGAGATTATAAAGATCATTCTTAGTTTAAGATTTTATCAGGATAGGAATTATTAAATATAATTCAATGCAATGCCGTAACCAGGGGTTACGCGAGTTAAATATATTACCGATTGTATGTTTGGTATAAAGAAGCCATTGATAAATCTTTGAATGAAATTAGTCTTGATAATTTTTAAATGAAATAAGTCATTGATACTTCTTTGAATAGAATAAGATATTGAATGAAACTAGTGGGTTCTATTTCAATTGTATTTCTGTGATAAACTCAGGTATGATTAACTATGTTTTAAAACGTAATTCATGATGATTTTGTTGAATGATAATATCCAGAAACTTTAGAAGTTATTTGATGTTAACCTGTAAACAAGTTGTTTATTAATTGAGTAAGATTTCTGTTCAAATGTCTTAACAAGAATACTAGAATTTTATTTACGATTCCAGCAATCGTTATCTGTATTTATATTTGTGCTTAATGAATATAAAGTTATGTCATGTTTGAACGAATATGTGTTTTTAGTATTTTTGATTCATTTGGTAATTCTGCAAATACTCTGCTATGTCATTCAAATTTCTCTTACTGTTGTCATGGGCTCTTTTTAGATTCATTCTAACTTTTCAGATCATTAACAGTAACAGTTTTCTTTTGAAGGGGAACCGCTATTTGGTGTGAGAGTGGTTTCCCTTATCAGGTATATAATATTTGAGCGTTTCGTCGGGAGCGTTTAGTCGGCTCCAAAAAGTACGAAACGACCGTCAGAACGCTCGGCGATGAAAGCTCAGATATTCTTTAGTTTCTGTCATTTCGGCACCTGTTTCTAATAATAAATTATAATATTTGATTTATTCCTGATTTTTTGATAAAATTAATGAAGTTTAATTCTAACGAAAATTTTTTTTTAATATTTCTTTTAGCTATAAAATTCTTACTTTTCCTTGATATTTTTCTACAGGTGTGTTGATGTTAGAGAACATACAGTAATTATCGATCCAGGAACAGGAAGCTTTTTATAAGATTACTTAAATTAATGTAAAGTTACATCGTTTTGTAACAATGTTTTTTTTTATAAGTTTCTTAATTATGGTTTCGTTTGGAAGCGAACCTGTGTTGGGTGTGAGACTGGTTTCCTTTAACACATTCGTAATATCAGAGTTTTGTAGGGGAATGGGTCTGATTAAAGAATTCAAAAAAAGAAGGAAACGGCCTTCCAAGACACTCGCCGATGAAAGCTCAGATATTGTTTAGGGTGTCATTTTGGCACCTGTTTCTAATAATAAATATTAGAGTATTTTATTTTCATCTAAATCTCCAAAGTTACTTGTTTGACATAAATAAATGTAAATTAATGACAAATTTCAACTTTTTTCAGCAACGTCCACGTAAGACATTCTGTTGCAAATGATAGACGTATACACTACGAAACTTCGGGGCGCGATGATTATGGAGCGATAAAGAAAATTATATTTTCATTGCAAAAGATCTTAGTGCACTGCAGTGATAACATAACGGTCGTTTGATAAAAAGTAATTCGTCTCCTCTGGCGGCCTACAAGGCGATGTACAATACTGCGTGAAGTCAAATAGTACTCTAAAGTTCTCCTGTGGCAATTTCTACCAAATGTTCTCAATTTATCGGGCTAATTTTTCCAGTTAGTGAAGGCTGTAATTGTTTTTCGAACATCAAGCTCAATTTTTTTTTTCAGTGAATGTGTTTCCCATGGCGTCATTATGAGGTTTGTTCAATTTGGTGCCATTTCATTGGTAAGAAGTGTTTGCTGTAGAGTGCGGAGAATAGATAAAGTTTAATAATAGACACCCAGTATATTGGAAACAAGTTAAACTTTTAAAAAATCTGTATTTATTAAGATTTGAAATTTAAACTAACTTCAGACCGTTGGATATTTCTTCAAAGAGAAAGACTAAGAACATAAATAAAACTGAAAAAAAAATGGAGAAAAATCCACAGCTATTCTGCTGAGAAAAATTCTTTTCACAATCTTGTTATCAAAATCAGAATAACTGAATAAAAATTACTTTTAGTTATTATCTTTTTAATTTAAATTCGATGTTTTTTGAGAAGTATGAATTCACATCTTGCAACAATGAGGGCTCCTACAAAGTGTGAATGGGGGAAATACTACTGTAATGTATCCCAAAATATAATAATTATAGTTAGAAAAAATAATTAAAAATATAATTATATTTTCCATTGTCCGCTTTTTCCGATGATTCAATAACGAATCCTAATTTCATTGTAAAATGGTTTCACAGTAATTATTTAAAATCGAAAGAAGTAGCTTATCAATTGCTATTCCTTTCAAAAGAGCAAAAGAGGTAGGATTTCAAATCAGTCTCGTCCAGGAAATTCATAATTTTAAGTGATTTATTTCTTATCAGCAACACTCGTTTATTTTTTACGATTCTTTTTTTTTGTTTGATTAAAGAGATAAATAAGAATATTAAAATTTGTTAAATCTCATTAGAGGCTTAAGTTCCAATAAAAAGAAAATTATTAGAGTAGAGTCCCGAAAACTCGGCCTAATGTGGACTGAAGGGTGGCCGAGTTTGTGAAACTGCCGGGTTATCGGGAAAGGTGTTAAAAAAGAATAAGTATGATTTTTTTTTCGTCTTAAAATACTTTTATTTGTTGCTTGAGAATACATCTGTTTACAAAGAATGCTATAACTCAAACTGTCCAAATAAACTTAAGAAAATATCTAATACATGAACTGTATATAAATGCAACTTGTAACGGGTCTGCCCACGGGGTTTTTCCGCCCTGCCAGGGGGTGGCCGAGTTATCCGGATTGCCGGTTTACCGAGTATAATACTTTAACATTAATTGGTAAATTCTTATTTATTAATTTTGATGTTTGCTAACTCAATGGAAGTTTCAGTTTGGAAAATATCAAAAAATTCATTTCACAATCTTATATTTGCTGATCTAATTTTTTGAAAAAAGTCATAAACTTTAATTTTAACCAAAAGCAGCTATTTTTAATATTTTTTAAAGCTCTAACCTTCGTTAGTATTTTCCTACAGGTGTGTGTCATAAAACACGCAGTATTTATAGATACAACTACAACAAGCTTTTTTTTTAAGTTATCTTCAATTAATATAAAGTTCTATCATTTTATAAACTAATCATATTTAATGTTAACGATGTTTTTCTTAAGTTTCTAGTACTTTGAAAGTAATTTCGTCTTATAACTAAACAGTAATAAAAAACCAAGTTAACCAAGTGTGCAATACATATATAATTATTTTCATTGTTGTGACGTACGAATCTATTCACAATAACTAATATTCATAAGAAATAATATGTCACTTTAAATTAGTACAAACATGTGCAAAATTTTCATAGAACCTAACATATCTTAGCTTTCATCAGTGAGAGTGAGGAGTTTTACCTGTTTATGCATTCTTTAGCCAGACCCACTCATTAGATGAAACGATCAGATAGTGCAAAAGTATTAACGGTCCTCATCTCTCACTCAACAGCCGTACCCTTCCAAAACAATTAAATTAAAACAAAAAGCACCGCTTCAAATTCTAGATTGCGAATCCTTTTTGTTTAAATTTTTAATTCTGTTTTCGTTTTGAGGAGGACCGCTATTAGGTGTGAGACTGGTTTCCCACTTTTGCACTATCAGAGCTGGTGGAATTGAAGAGTCCCAAAAAAAATAGGACGAAACGGCCGTCCCAGACTCTCACCGATGAAAGCTCAGATTATTTTTAGTTCAAATGAAATAATCGATGAAAGCTCAAATTATATACATTTTCAATGTATATTAATTTGTGGCATGTTAAACCTTATATTTATTTTCACAATCTGCTTATCAAAATGAGAATAACTTCGTAGAAAATATTTTTAGTTACTTTCTTAATATTTAAATTCTAGGTTTTATAGCATACAACAATGAGTTCTTCTGTAAAGTGTACCAGTGCTTGGGGTAAACGATACTGCAATTTATCCATAAATATATGTTTTCAGAACTGGGAAGAATAATTAAAATTGTAATTATATTTTCCATTTTCCGCAT
>JAFIDM010012231.1:48023070-48053575 GCA_023159025.1 Thereuonema tuberculata | reverse complement strand
AGATATACTTTTCAGTGGTTTTTGAATTACAAAAAGTATTGGTTTTTAAGTTACAAATAGTGATTTTTCAGTATTCTACCTAATAGAAATATTGCTTCTTTCTTTCTTGACTCTCTTTTTTTTTATTTTAATTGATACTTTACAGTGGTTTTTAAGTTATAAATAGTGATGGTTTTTGAGTAAAAATTAGTGATTTTTCAGGATTCTATCTAATAGAAACAGTCCTTTTTTCTTTCTTGTCTCTCTTTTTTTAATCCTATTGATACTTTTCAGTGGTTTTTGAATTAGAAATAGTGATGGTTTTTGAGTTACAATTAGTGATTTTTCAGTATTCTATCTATCAGTAATAGTGCTTCTTTCTTTCTTGAAACTCTTTTTCTAATTACAATTGATACCTTTCAGTGGTTTTTCAGTTATAAATAGTGATGGTTTTTTGAGTTACAAATAGTGATTTTTCAGTATTCTATCTAATAGAAATAGTGCTTCTTTCTTTCTTGACTCTTTTTTTTTATTCAAACATCTCCCATGTACACGTGTTTTTTTTTCAATATCACATAGAATTTACTTAAGTAAGAATATTATATTAAAAATATTCTAACATTTCGGCAATTATAAATAATTAAAATAATTTTCGAATTAAAAATAAGCTGTCGGATCGGAAATAAAAAAAAAATCTTGAGATTCAAAAAAAAATTGCTGGGAATAAATGCAGAACCCTACTTGGTAGGAGAGTGAACAACAAGAAACTTAGGGGTATCCAGATAAAAATCATAAAATGATTTATTTGATGTGTTATTAATAATTTTTTTATTATTTTTTATACATAATAGATATTTCTATCAGTTCTAATTCTCAATAACTCAGCTACAGTCCTGGAGTTCCTGTAACAATCATCACTACAAATGTCACCATGATATATTTTCATCAATAGCAGTAGCACAATTCACTGGTTAATTAATAACTTCAATAAATAATAATAATAATAGTAAAGCACGCTTCTCCGATAATTACTATCACTGCTTTAAAGTACTGTTCTAAATTACTGCCACTTATATAATCCTAACACACATTAACGTTCACTAACACTAGCGTTCCTATCACTATAGCACCGCTTGAAATCAAATCGTTAATGGCTTTTAATTACAGCTGTATGAAATTAATTTAGGCTTTTAATTCACCTGTGTGAATAATAACTAATAAGTAAATGGCATTTCACAAATCTTGTGTGAGCTAGTTCTTGTGATGAAATAATTTAAAGTGTTGTTATTTTAAATCCCTTATTTCAATGATGACAAATGACACTGGATTGGTGGTGGAGAATAAAACAAATGTTTATTCTCAGAAAGAACCTTCCCAAAAGTAACTGGCAGAAAAGATCGCAAGGCAACAATCGAAGGCGCGTGGCATCACAGCTCGTGGCACGCAGAAGTGTTCCTGTCGATTGTTGCGAGCGAGGAAGAACTCGGTTCCAGTCAAGACAGCGACAGAGCAAGATGTGCTTTGTCATGAATAAGCCAAGGACGTTTAACAACTAAAATAAGAATATTAAGTGTGAGTATGTAGTTGTAGTTATTCAACTCTGCCCAGCGAATAAAGAAATACTTTATTACGCTCATAAATAACTATAATATTCCCTCACTAAATAACAATTGGTTATGGGCCAGCCAGCCCGCGTTCAATTGCGCAAATAACAATTGGTTCTGGTCACTAGACCGCATCAAACTGCGCGACAATGAAGTTTAGTTGAGGCCATTGCAACACAAGTTAGGCTTAATCCCGTAAGCTTCAGGGAAAATTGTTAAAGCTTAGGAAGAGTGTTGGACAGTTATTAACCAGTCATAAGAAAGCAGTCAGGATAGCTGTAATATTTCCGATCAATGAAATAATTAGCAATAGACTATATAATTGGTTATGGACAATGACACATTGTTGCAAGTTACCAGAGTATCCTCAGAAAAGATGGCCGCCAAACGTTCGGAAACGTGGAACATCAACGTGATGAATTAACGCCACGTGTTAGGCTTATGAATTGTCGTACTGCTTAATTGAGGTTTAATTAAACTGGACAAGTAAATCTTGAATTTAAATAGTAAAGGAACAATTTATCGACAAGATGGCCAGTTGTATGTTACAGTTTAAGGGAAATAACTATATTAGCTGGAAGCGGAATGTCCAAACGCTACTTTTGAAGGAAGGACTATAGGAGACCGCTAACACGCCGATTATTGATATTAAATCCGTAGAAGATAAAGGGCTAAAGTTAAAGCTATTATGTAATTCCGAGAAAGCTGTCGGAACGATCCTTAGCAGTATAGAAGAAAGATTTAGATGTCTAGTTAAAGAGAGAACTGACCCTAGTCTACTATTAAGGGAAATTGACACCCAGTTTAACGTAAAAGATTGCCTAAGGATATCTGATTTAAAACGCCAGATATATCTAGATAGTAAGCTTCAAGTCGAAGATGACTTTCCTGAAAAATATCGAAGTTTAAAAGTAAGATTAAAGGAGCTTGAAGAATTAGGTGGGAGTTTTGACAATGGTGAATTATGTTGGCTAATACTTTCAGGATTGCCAAGTGCATATGATTCATGCGCACAAAACTTACTTCAATTGCAAGATAAAGCTGAATTCAATTCAGAGTATGTCATTGGCAGAATCGTCCAAGAATACAGACGGAAAAATCAAAGAATTCCCGTTACAGCAAATGAAGTAAACATGTGCAATAAAGCCGAAGTGACTGTAAATAAACCAACTACCAGCGAATGCAAAAAGGAATCCCGCAAATGTTTTAACTGTGGAAAAGTAGGGCATTTAGCTCATCAATGCAAGTCTAAACCCAAATCCAAGAAATAATCACCAAGAGCAGATGATATGAAAAAGGAATCATTTTCTGGGATTGTGGCTTTGAACAGTTGCATTATGTCATCAGCAAAAGATAAACCTAAAGATAGCCCATGGTATGTAGATAGTGCTTCTACAAACAACATTTGTAACCACAAAGCTTGGTTCAGCAGTTATAAAAGCTTCGACGCTTCCCTAAAAGTATATGGAACTTCCATACTACCTATAAAAGCGTTAGGTGAAGGGACGGTTAACTTAGAAATTATGCTACCGAAAGGCAAGACTCAGAAGATTACTTTGTCCCAAACGCACTTTGTTCCAGACATGATAGTCCAACGAATAGAGACCAAAAAAGAGGGGTTACCTTACAAAAGGTCCGGTAGTTCTAATTTTTTGATATGTTATCTAGGATGGTTAGTAAGTGTTTAAAATGCAAAATGCACAATTCCTCCGCCGCCGCGCCCGCCGCCATCTTATAAAATTTGTAGGGAATTTAATTTCCTACAAAACGCATATATATTTTTATGAACCAACCCTACGAGTGTTGTGTAAAATCAAAACTCAAGAACAACGGAATATTGCTGGTTTTTGCCTTTGTGACGCACTAGTCCAGCAAATAGAGACCAAAGAGAGGGGTACCTTACAATAGGTCCGGTAGTTCTAATTTTTTGATATGTTATCTAGGATGGTTAACATAACATAACATAACATAAAATGGGAGGTACTATTAAGTCCCTAACACTGCGGCCTCAAAAGGCCTATTGTGTATCCCAATGTCCTTAATTCTGCATAAGTCCTAGGATTTTACCAATCTGTAGTGTTTTATGCAGGGGTATCGTCACATAGTTTGAGGGATTGGGAAAACCCATACCTATCAACTTGTGTCTAGTGCTCGCAAGCGCTTCACACTCACATAGTATGTGTGCTGCTGTTTCATCAGCTTTTCCACATCTTCTGCAAGTAGGATTTGAAACTATTTTTATATTAAAAAGGTGTTTCATTAAGTGACAGTGACCTGTAAAAAGTCCTGTCAAGATTCTAGTCTGGTTCTTATTTAAACTAATAAGTTCCCTGGCTCTTTTCCTTAAAGGCTCTTTAATAAAGAGCTTTGAGTGTTTCTGCCCTGGAAGATTACTCCAATAGGTCTTTTGCTGTCTTCTTGCCCAGTCCCGAATTGCAGTTTTAGTGGTTTCAATAGAGATCCCACAGACTGGTTCAGGTCCAATGAACAAGGTTTCAGCTCTTTTTTTTGCTAGTTTGTCTGCTAGCTCATTACCTTCAATCCCTTTATGTCCTGGTACCCATATTAGGTTTACCCAATTATGTTCAGCAAGACTATTAAGGGTTTGCTTACATTCCCATACTAATTTAGAATTAGTATTGGGAGAATTCAGGGCTTTAAGAGCTGCCTGACTATCTGTAAATATATAGATATTTCTATTTTTATATTTACGTTTTATATTTTCATAGGCACACTGTAGAATGGCATATGTTTCCGCTTGGAATACTGTTGAGTAGACCCCTAGGCTTAGACTTATGTCCATCCTTGGTTTCATTCCTCTGATTCCAGCTCCAGTTTTCCCATTATGTTTAGAACCATCTGTATACCAGATTATTCCATTGACATCTGTGGGTTTTTTGTCATTATTCCATTCATCTTGGCAAGGAATGATAATGCGGAAAAGTTTTGTGAAAGATATTCTAGGCATCATTTTGTCAGAGTTCATTTGTAAAAATGGTTCATTAGAAATGTCCCTAGTTAGGGCTGCATGTCCCACATTACAATAATGTGGTTTCCACAGATTATTAATTTTAAGTCTATGTATAGTCGCTCTTGCCTCTGCTTCAAGTGCCAAGTGAAGAGGGGGTAAATCAAGAAGGACCTCCATACTGGCAGTAGGGGTTGTCCTCATAGCCCCAGTAATGCCCACACATGCTAGTCTTTGTAAAGTGTTCAGTTTGTTCCTGGTTGTAATCAGTTTACCTTTAGTCCACCAAACTATAGCTGCATATAATATAATGGATTTAATAACCATTGTGTAAATCCAATAGATAACACTAGGTTTTAATCCCCATGTTTTTCCAATAGCATTTCTACATGACCAGAAGGCAATGTATGCTTTATTGATAGTTTTATTAATATGGGAGTTCCAGTTTAGTTTAGAGTCTAGGGTAATGCCCAGATATTTAACTTCCTTGGATAATCTAATGTTCTTGTTGTATAGGATAGGTTCTTTAAGACCCTCCAAATTCCTTTTCTTAGTGAAAGGAACAAGAACCGTTTTATTGGGATTTACTGATAATTTAATATTATCACACCAATTTTCTACAGTACTTAGTGCATTTTGCATTAGACCTGAAATCACGTTAGGGAATTTGCCCCTTACAATGATCACAATGTCGTCCGCAAATCCCTGAGTATAAAAACCTTTCTTTATTAGTCCCTCAATAAGTTCGTCAACCACCAGACTCCACAGGAGAGGTGAAAGAACCCCTCCCTGCGGACATCCCCTGGTCACCGAAACTCGTGAGGTATCTTCATAAATGGAAGTATGAATAGTTCTGTTTTTCAACATAGCATTTATCCAACCACACGTGGTCGGGTCAATACCATGTTTTTGTGCTGCCCTATCTATAGAAAAGAAGGATGTATTATCAAATGCTCCTTCAATGTCAAGAAAAGCTGCAAGAGCTATTTCTTTGTTTTCAAGTGTGGTTTCCACAATAGAGACAAGGCTATGAAGAGCCGCCTCAGTTGATTTCCCAACTTGATAGGCATATTGGTTTGGGTGTATTGGATAAGTCCTAAGTACACCCTCCCTGATATATTTATCAATTAGTTTTTCCATAGTTTTCAGAAGAAAAGATGTTAAGCTAATTGGTCTAAAAGCTTTGGCGTCGACATAAGAAGATCGACCCGGCTTGGGAATAAACACAACCTTGACTGGTCTCCATTGAGATGGAATATAACCCAGTGCTAGGCTTGCTCTAAAAATATTACAAAGAGGTGTAGCTAGAAAGCTTATTCCTTTTTGTATAAGGGCTGGAAAGATTTGATCTAATCCAGCTGATTTAAAAGGTTTGAAAGTAGATACTGCCCATTCTACCTTTGATCGATTGATGGCCAGTCGCGCAGTCCGCCAATTTTCCTTGGGTGCTCTAAAATGAGACCCCAAGTTTAAATTTAGCGAGTTTGCGTTTCCGTCCCGATCGATATCGACAGAATCTGGGAAATGTACACTGGTTAGAACCTTAAGTGTTTCTTCCCCATTGGTAGTATAACTTCCATCTTTTTGTAACAGAGTCCCTAATCTAAGATTAGGTTCTTTTGTTAAAATTTTATAGAGTCTAGAACTGTTAGGTACATTAGAAATTTCCTCACAGTACTTCCTCCATGATTTTCGTTTAGCTTTTCTCAAAGCTCTATTATATTCAGTGAGTGATTGTTTATAAAAATCCCATTCACCGTTTCTTTTAGCTGCATTAAACAGCTTTCTAGTGCGTGTTCTGAGATTAGTTAGCTCTTGATCCCACCAAGAAACACGTCTAGGTAGTTTGAGCTTAATCTCGGGACAATTCGCATGATATGAAGAGATAATAGATTGTTGTACATAATCAACAGTTATCTCTATGTCTTCAACAGATTTAATCCGTTGTGGGCAAAATCCAATACTATTTTTAAGGTCATCTTTGTAAGATTCCCAATTAGTATTTTTAGGATTTCTGTAGAATTTAGTTATAAGATAACTTGATTCTAGGGTAAAGCTAATGTATTTATGATCTGAAAAGGTCATCTCATTAGATACATGCCAATTTTTCACTTTGATACTAACAAAAGGAGTACCTAAGGTAATGTCAATAACTTCCTCTCTAATTTTATTAAAAAACGTAGGAGTGTTACCATTATTAAGAATTTGTAAATCTGAAGTGATTATAAATTCTAAAAGTTTTTCACCTCTGATATTAATGTCTTTACTCCCCCATATAATGTGGTGTGCGTTGGCATCAATACCAGTGATGAGTTCTTCCTTTTTATCCTTCACCATGTTAACAAGTTTAACAAACTCCTCAGCAGGTGGAGGTTCAGGTGAATCATAAGGAAAGTAAGCAGAGGTAAATATAACATCCCTCTGTTTTTCCTTATCATTAAACTTAACTTTAATTGCTACCAAATCAGTGGTGCAATATTCAGTCAGAGTAAAATACTTAATATTCTTTTTAATAAATATACAAGTACGTGGTTTATTGTTAGAACATGCAATGATAGTTCCCCCAATATTTCCTAATCCTCTAACTTTATCCTTGTAACACCAAGGTTCCTGGATGAGGACGATGTCTACAGCTTCTTCTAAGATGAATTTGCAGAGTGTAGCGGTTGCTGCCTTGCTATGCTGTATGTTTACTTGAATAATCTTCATAGTTTAAAATCACCTTTGTGTTTCATTACCGTTCGAGTTCCTCTGAGGGTCCTCGACCGTAGGGTTTTTTTCTTTTGTAATGTTTTCCATTATTTATTTAATTGGGGAAAAAAAGCAGTCGCCAGGCACATATCCCCATATCTGCCTGGAAGGCACTGCTTTAGGCAGTTTAAATACTGTGGGTGTCGCCAGGCAACCCACAGGGATCGTTCATGACACTATTTTACCCCGTAGTGCCATACATCCATCGGCACGATGCCTTACACCTTAGATTCGGAGACCAGAGCCTCGTTAGCCATCTATAGTTATCTATCTAGAACTATCAATAGTCTATCTAGAGCCTATGATGTTGCCCGCCACCCACGACGAGAACGTGAGGTTGACTTTTTGAGTGGCATCTAGGATGGTTAGTAAGTGTTTAAAATGCAAAATGCACAATTCCTTCCCCGCTGCGCCCGCCGCGCCCGCCACCATCTTAATAAACCAAAAAAAAATTCGTACTTTCTTTAGATTTTGGCTTATAACTTCGTTTTGGTGCATTGTAGCTACAAAAGAGTTCTACAATATTGTAGAGAATACAATTTCCTACAATTTAGTTTTTAAATTTTGTTTCTAGTACTGATAGTTACGGAGATATGTTTGTTTTGAAGAAATAAATAAAAACGCACTTTCTGGAGACTTGTCAAACTTCTAACTTTAGGACGCTGTAATTCAGTTATGGCCTATTCTAGGAAAACAAGTATCAGAATAAAATGTGTAGGGAATTTAATTACCTACAAAACGCATGTAAATTTTTTGACCTACGGAGAGTGGGGTAAAAAAAAATTAAAAACAACGGAATATTGTGGTTTTTGTTATTGTGACGCACAGAGTATCTAAAAAAAAATCACCAATTACCTTCCAGTGTTGGCTTGAAATTGGAGTGTATACCAACCCTACTTGAGTTTCTGACATGTTACAGCGCAAAGCTCATGAGGCAGGTACTGTTTCACTGGAATATCTACTGGTGAGAGCGGATGTTCAATTTAAAATATCCCACCAACACAGCTGATACATTTTTTAAAGATGCATGTATGTAAACAAAGTAAGAACAAAAGGATTAATAATCATACAAGAATCGATATTAACTGAACTAAAACTGAAAAGAAAAAAAAATTTACAAGTTACTCGATCCTCGTCGTCTTCGTGGTCGACGAGGCCTCATTCCTGTTGTCATATTCTTGGACAGCACAGAATTTGCATAGGGCGGAACAATTGAGGTCCGCATTTCTACAGCCACACGCCCCCATACAGCCAGTTTTGCATCTGCATGAGATGGTCTTAAGCAGGTTTGGAGGAGCAGCGTCGCTACTCATCCTGATGGGTTCCAGTCCTCGAGCTCTTCTACACCAGCCCCACTCGATCGAGTCTTTGACAATCCCCATCCACTCCATGACCGGCTGGTATGAACTCAGGAAGTGGAAATGTGCTGCGTCAGTGGTCGGAGGTAGGTTAGCCAGATTGAGCTTGGTGGTACTGGTCATGAATTTGCTGTGGCGAAGTGACTCAATGACTGTTCGTTACTGCCACCATACAGGGATACCAAGATTTTCACCCCTGTTGCTGAAATTTCGTGGGAGTGGCAGCGAAGTCCCCGAACCTCTCCGTCTGCTCCAGCAATGATGGGTCTTTCCTTAAAAGTTGGCAGAATTTATTCTTTCCAAACCCAAAAATGATCGAAATGGTGTCGCAGCCCGATATTGCGTGCAGGAGCAAGATACAGCCTGTGGAGTTGAACTTGTAAGAGGAGGCGAGTAGATTGCGTCTGGCTGTTTCCCTCTCGCTGGTTTTTTGAGGTAGACATTGCTGACTGCAGGTGTTTAACCAGTCAGCAGGACGATTAGGTCTCGGACAATGACGACGGCGTCGTACGTGGGGGAGAGGCATTTAGCTGTGGCAACTATCAACCTGTCAGCATCTTCAGTTTCATGTCAGAAACTCAAGTAGGGTTGGTGTACACTCCAATTTCAAGCCAACACTGGAAGATAATTGATGTTTTTTTTTAGATACTCTGTGCGTCACAATATTCCGTTGTTTTTGATTTTTTTTTTACCCCACTCTCCATAGGGTCAAAAAATTTACATGCGTTTTGTAGGTAATTAAATTCCCTACACATTTTATTCTGATACTTGTTTTCCTAGAATAGGCCATAACTGAATTACAGCGTCCTAAAGTTACAAGTTTGACAAGTTTCCAGAAAGTGCGTTTTTGTTTATTTCTTCAAAACACACATATCGCCGTAACTATCAGTCCTAGAAACAAAATTTAAAAATTAAATTGTAGGAAAATGTATTCTCTACAACATTGAGTAGAACTCTTGTGTCGCTGAAATGCACCAAACAGAAGATATAAGCGAAAATCTAAACAAAGTGCCGATTTTTTTTGGGTTTTTTTTAAGATGGCGGCGGGCGCGGCGGGGGAGGAATTGTGCATTTTGCATTTTAAATACTTACTAAACATCCTAGACAACATATCAAAAAATTAGAACTACCGGACCTTTTGTAAGGTAAAACACCTCTATTCGTTGGACTATGAGCGTAAACCTGATTTCTGGTGGACATGTGGCATCGATGGGCTGTTCCCAATTCATAAAAGGCAAGGATTATGTCGTCAAGGACAAAAACCAAAGAACTGTAATCTTAGGTAAAGAGAAGAATAATCTCTTTGAGGTAAAGTGCAAACTTTTCAATGTACAAGCAAAAACCTACTTCAATAAAATCAAGCATTCCAAGTACAAGTTGTGGCATGCAAGGTTTGGACATATTTCAAAAGGACAAATGAAAGTCATTCAAGACCAAAAGTTGCTTCGAGGTATAGAGCAAGTAAAAATTCCAAAAGAAGACTCTGATAGTTTTTGCGAAAGTTGCAAAAATGGAAAAATGACATATGTTCATCACACGAGGATGAAAGCCATTAGAGCAAAGGGACTTTTGGAATACATCTATTCTGATGTATGTGGTCCGATAAATATTGATAATGACTCTCAGACGAAATATATCCCGTGCATAATAGATGATTTCAGTAGGAGAAGCTTTGTGTATTTGCTTAAAAGTAAGGACCAAGTGCCAGAATATATGAAGCAGTTCATAACTTACATACAGCGCCAAAGTAAGGCGAAAGTGATAAATCTTCTCACTGATCAAGGAAAGGAGTATGAGAATAAGGAACTCAACAATTTTCTAAAAGAAAGAGGAATTGTACATAAGACGACATCTGCACAGCAAAATGGCATTCAGAGAGGTTTAATCGTAAGTTGATGGAAACGGCACGAACCATGTTGATTGCTTCTGATCTTCCGCCAAGATTCTGGATTTATGCTGTAGAATGTTCAAATTATGTTCTAAATCGAACACCTCATTTAAAGTTAATGAATACTACTCCAATGGAAAAATAGTTTAAGAACGGGGGAGCACCAAATGTAAGACATATGAAAACTTTCGGAAGTTTGTGCTACCTGAAGAAACCGAAAAACGCAATCAGGAGTAAAATCGACTATCGAACAACCAAGTGTATTTTTCTTGAGTATTCTCCACGCACCAGAGGTTACAAGATATTGATACCAACAAAGTGGAAGAAACGAGGAACGTGTATGTAAACGAGAATCTAAGAGCAAGCGATCTTATAAACAAACAAAAGACTGATCATGAAGAAATGAAGAAAAGACTATCGTTTGATTCATTAAGTAAAGCTCAAGAATCCTCTTCATCAGACGAAGAAGACGAAAAGAATGTAAACATCCCGTCCATAAGTAGCTGTGAAGCAGACTCTAGTGAAGATGAAGTAAGAATTATTAATGAAGATAAAACTCATGAACTGATGTGAGAACGTCTAGTTCGAGTGATATCGATTCTAGCAATTTCAAAGAAGATCCTGTGGTCGACAAAGGCTACATACAACTGAGAAGCAGAAAAGTTGCTCGTAGACAATGCGTGAAAATACACAAAGATGTTGATGTCCAAGAGCCGAAAGATTATGAGGAGGCGTTAACCTATCCAGAAAGCCAAAAGTGGCGAGAAGCAATTCAAGCAGAGCTGAAAAGCTTGAAGGATCATCACACGTGGGATTACATAGCACCCATAAGCACAAAGTGGATTTTCAAGTGCAAGAAGAAGTGTGATGGCACGATGGATAAATTCAAGGCCTGTTTAGTAGTAAACGGATACATGCAAAAGCAAGGTGTGAATTACGAGAAGACGTATGCACCAACGCCAAGTGCTGAAGTAATAAGACTAATGCTGACCTTGTCGTTAAAGCGAAAGTACCAGATACATCAATGTGATGTGCGAAGCGCCTATCTCAACGGAGACATAGATAGCGACATATATCTGGAAATACCACAAGGTGTAAAAGTCAAAAGTAAAGACTGTAATGGTCTGAAGCTATTACGTGCTTTGTATAGTTTGAAGCAAGCCGGGAGAAATTGGCTTGAAACCATGAGAACTAAACTAATAGAAAACGGATTCAAGACCTTGAAAACTGATCCATGTATATTCAGATTCCCAAAGGATGGTGTCATGAACTATCTAATCGTCTACGTGGATGACATGATCATCATAGGTAAACGAACTCATCATATTCGAGAAATAAAGCAAATTCTGAATAAGATGTTCTCCATTAAGGATCAAGGTGAAATTCATGAATTTCTAGGAATGGAGATAAAGTATCAACGTAGCAAAGGTTCAATGACTATATCACAAGAACACTTCATTAAAGATCTGTTGAAGAAACATGGAATGGAAGATTGCAAAGCTGTATCAACCCCATTCTGTCCAGAAGGAAGAGATGGAAAAACAGACGAAGAAATTCAACTGTTAAATAAAGACGAACACCTCAAGTACAGAAGTCTGATAAGAAGTCTATCTTACATCTGCAATTTAACGAGACCAGATATCACGTACTCGGTGAATAGATGTGCAGAAAAAAGCAATTCACAATGAGCCAGTGATATGCGTAAGGTAAAACGCATCCTCCGATATCTAAAAGGAACTGTGTCTAAGGTGTTGAATCTCTCCAATGAAGATGACAATGTAAAGGCTTACATTGATTCAAGTTTCGGAGATCGGGCAAAAGGACATTCAACTTCAGGTTACGTAATTTATATGGGAAAGTCACCTGTAACCTGGAAAGCTCATAAACAAAGTTTAGTTGCTCATTCAACACAAGAAAGCGAACTGGTTGCAGCATGGGAAAGCGCTACAGCAATCATGAGCTTGAAGAGCTTCTTAAAGGAACTTAAAGTACAAGATGAAGCAACATCACCAATCGTATTATACTGTGACAATCAAGCGACTTTGAAGTTGATTGAAGACAAGTACAATCAAACTAAAAGCCGCCACATAGATGTAAAATATCACAAGGTGAAAAACTATGTGGACCAGAAGATCATCATAGTGAGATACATCCCAAGTAAAGATAACACAGCAGCCATTTTCACCAAGGACCTAAGTGCAGTGAAGCATGAAAAGTGCACTAAAGAGCTGAGAATAAAATAGACACATTTTAATTCCAAGGGGGGATAACCTCACTAAATAACAGTTCTATCTTTATAGCTTCAATAAAGATATCTGCAACTAATTCAAATTGGCTTTTCAATAGCTTAATTACACCTCTGTGAAATTAATTTAACTTCGCTTTCACTTAAAAACAAAGTTCACTACCGACGCACTAAATCAATGAACTGTCACTTCTCGGAATTAATCCTATTTGGCTAGCGAGCTGCTTGCTCCCTCCAAAATGTAAATAAATTATTACTACTTACAGTTCGGTGTTTTCGTTTGGTTTTTCACATGTGTATGATAATCTACGTTGAAACTAATCGGCTGGAAATCCACTGCCAGTCTTCTACGATTCAACACAACCTTGCTGCGTAGGTAATATCCTTTCGTAACACTTTTGAATATGGCGCCTTCTTAACCGACTCCTGACTTCTCCTACCCATAATTCTTTGGCACGGAGTGTCAGCTTCGTAACTAATAGCGCTTGAGACTTCGGTCTTCCCGAATAAACGGAAAGTAAATTCGACACAATAATAATTAAAGTCCCAGAATATCAATTTTACTATTTCTTATCGTGAGTTCTTCTTGGCAATAATTAATCGAAGCTCTCTTATCGCTTCGACTGATTCTTCTGGTTTTTCGTCTTCCACGAAAATTAATTCTAATTGGAATTCTTGCTTCTAAATTGGATTAACGATACGATAATAAATCTTTAGGATGTATTATTACTTGCTTCTGTAGCTACGGTCTTCGTCCAATTGTAAACCAGAGCGTTACTTCGGTTATGACTACGGTATCTTCGCAGTTCTCCGTCACTCTATTTCGACTTGACTGAATTCGCCCTATGCAATTCCAGGTCTTCCAAGTTGTCGTCTTATCTTTACGATAATCTCCGGTTCTATTCGAATCTTAGGATTTATCTTCACACAATATATACACGTGTGCATTCGACTTCGAATATTCTATCCTTTTAACTTGGACTTCGACATGTATTAGCCTTCGCTGAACTCGTTGAGCATTCCTTACTAACTGCACTTCACAGAACTTATCTGCCATCGGAACTTCTTTGAACTTGACTGATTTAATCAGTATTGACTTGAGTTGTTAACTGTTCTCGACACTGTTCTAAACTGATCTCAACAGTTTCTAAAACTGTGGTAAACTGATCTCTCGAACTGATCTATCAAAACTGAACCAACGAAGAGACTTGCTCTCCCATTATATGACGTAAGCACTCGTTACGTACAACTACTAATTTGCATATTTAAATTCGATCTTCGACTCTTCCAATTGACGGGGTGAAAAAAATTTAAAAAAAAAAATTCTTTTCAAGCATTCTTATGCTTTTAAATTTTCACTTAAACTAATTAAATTATTTTACACAATAATTTAATATCGTATTGATGCATCTTTCTTTTGCAACAAAGTGAATTAACTGTGAAACTGAGCTATACTTCAACAGGAATTTAAAGGAAGGAAAAGTTTGAAAAATTTTCTAATGCGGAACGAAGCAATGAGTACAGATGATGTAAACATATTAAATCACCTATAATGAAGTAGGTTTAAAAGTTTTAAAATAGCTAACACACTGAGGTAAAATTAAGACTTTTTACAACTAAAAACAAAGCCGAAACAAGTTTCCTTCCGTTAACGGATCATTTTCAGTGAATAAATCTTCCTAACAACCTTAGCCTCTTTTTAAGGGAAAGTTCACCATGGGAAGCAAACTTCAATAGAACCAATTGTCGAAATGATGCAAATTTTTAATAACGGTGAACAATGCGATGCTGGTGGCGGTCATAACACTACTAAAAGCTTATGGTTTTGTATACAAATACAAAAGTTTGAATAAAAGTTTGTAAATATTAAGCGAAGTTTATAAACACAGAAGACTGTGAGGAAACGCTTACTTGTTTTTTGAATGTTGACAATTGAAAATCTCTTGACTTTTTTCGAAAACCATATTGATAGATATTATTAACAGGTACACAGACATTAATACAATGGCTTGATGATGAAATCAATAATTGATGAGATACTATTGGTTAACAATATTGATCTATTGATCAATACGTTTTGCACTGAGTTGTAAGTGAAGTCCTTATTTGGAGGGACTCGTACATGCTCTCACATGCATTCGCCTAAAGATCTGTGTGTTTCCCCAATATAAAATTAGTTACATCCTGAGAACTGTATCGAATAAACAACGCCTTCGTTCTCAACTACTAAATTTGGGATGAATTGCAGTTAGCATTGCCCCAATAACAACTACACTTCGTAGAAACCGTCATTAATGTATGCTGTGATTCCAAATTCCGTAAAATCTTGAATAAAAGTTTTCTATTAAGTTTATCTTCACATTGATTGGGAAGCTTTTTATTTTTTTTTAAATGTTTTGTTTTGTTACTTTATTTTTTTTTACATGTTTTGTTTTGTTATTTTATCAATTATTTTTATGTTTACAATACAACGAAGGCTGCGATGTTGGAAATAATTAGCGAGCTTGCCCAGTCCAGCCAGTGACCTTTTTTTTAATGAAAATTGAGACTTTTAGCGTTTAGATCACTTCACATTTACTATCCGTTAGTGGCTGAATTAGTCTTTTTCTGATTTTTCCTTACAATACTTCTGAAAAAGCATTTCTTTAATTCTGTATTCGCTGTTTAAGATTCTAGTTTTCCTGTCTTTTTTTTTTTTTTTGTTTTGTTTTTATTTGATATTTGAAAAAACTTGGAACATTTTTCTTTTTGTCAAAATTCCCTATATCATCATCTTACAACGAGGTTACATTAAATGATATAGTTTGTTCCTGTTAAAAAATAAAATAAAAAACACTCTTCACTAAAAAGCAGATAAGAGCCAAGAAACTCGATATATAAATATCTTCCAGCAAGATATGCTAATTATTAAAATGTTATTGCCATGACAGCAATGAAACTAGAACAGCTACCGCATTCTTTAGCAAAATTACCCTCAGAGAGAATGGGGGCATCATAAGCTTAAGGTCGTCTTGCAGACCTAACAGCCATCATCTTGATCACTCGATGTTGTAAGCTGTGAACCTTCAAGACAACACATTACCATTACGATCTAGTCGTCCCAGCAAAATCACAAGAGCAACCTTACTATCAACAATACCATTTCTGTTCTCGTACAAAGACACAAACGCATCGTGTTGTATTAAGGGATATGATTTGGCGGTAACTGCCAGAGGCAAGACTTACTTCCCAGGTCCTTTAAATAGTCTATATACTGCCCATCCGGGTGATGAGCCGGGGAAAACCTGTAGAATGTCGAATTGAATTCTCTATAGGATCATGGCGCTTCTGTTTGATTGTTCAATCGAATTCGGCTGAATTGTTTGATTCACACAACGCCATCAGATCTACAGTTACACGTTTGAGAAACATTTCGTGTAGCACTGATCCCCGTAGTTTTGCCTTAGCATACTTTTACACCTTTCTGTTTGCTGATAATATTCTGCAAAAGATTACATTTCTAAAAAGCTTAGTACTACAACGATGATGCAAAACATCACATGGCGAGACTTCACAATGAAGTTAACATCATCCCTTGGCCATCCAAATTAAGTCCCCAGACCTTTTGCTAATAGATTTTGGAACGACAATTACAGCCATCACTGCATGGACTAATTTACGACAATTTGAGAACATCTGGCAGAAATTGCCACCTGAGAACTTTACAGTATTATTTCTTTTGGAGGGGGACCGCTTTTGACTGTGGTTGCACTATCTTAGCGTTTCATCTGCTGAGTGAGTCTGGCTAAGGAATTCATAGATAGGTCGAAACTCCAGACTCTCAGCGATGAAAGCTCAGATATTTTACGTTCTGTGTCATTTCTGCACTTCTTTATAATAATTCAACGTGGCATATTAATTCTTATGAATATTTTTTACTGTGAATAGATTCTGAAGTCACAGACAATTTTAATAAAGTAATTATATATATATTACAACAGTTGATTAATTCAATTTGTCATTACTCTTTAGTTTCAGAAATAAATTCCTTTAAATAGACTAGAAAATTAAGAAAAAAAACACTATTATAACTAAATATAATTTGCTTATAAAACGATATAACTTTTTATTAATTGAAGTAAAGCTTGTTCTTGCTGAATCTATAAATACCGTATGTTTTATGACACACAGCTGTACGAAAATACTAACGAATGGTAGAGGTAAATGAAATATTAAAAAAAAAGCTGGTTAAATTTAAATTTTTGGTAAAAATTCAAGTTTATTACTTTTATCAAAAAATCAGGTCAGCAAGTGCAAGATTCTGGAAAGTTTTTTTTGATATTTTCCGTACAAAACAATGAATTGAGATATCAAACATAAAATTTAATAATTAGTAATTTACCCTTGAATTTTTAAGTATTATAACGACTTTCATTTTATTGGAATTTATTCATTGGTTTAGTCTTTAATTATCTTTAACAAAATTTAATGATCTTATTTACCTCTTCTGCTTTATATTAAAAAGAAAAAAAAGATCGCGTAAACAAAGTAGTGTTGCTTTTAAGAAATTAATAACTTAAAATTATAAATATCCTAGAGATGACTCCTTTGAAATCCTAGCTTTATTTTAAAGTCTCTTAGTCTTTTGAAATGAATAACAATTGATAAGCTACTTCTTTCGATTTTAAATAATTACAAGAAAGCCTCATTATAATTAAGTTCAGATTCGTTACCGAATCATCGGAAAATGCGGAAAATTGAAAATATAATTACAATTTTAATTATTCTTCCCAGTTCTAAACTCTACATTTTATGGATAAATTGCAGTATCGTTTACCGCAAGCACTGGTACACTTTACAGAAGAACTCATTGTTGTATGCTATAAATCTCTAATTCCCAGAAACCTAGAATTTAAATTATTAAGAAAGTAACTAAAAATAATTTCTATGAAGTTATTCTCATTTTGATAAGCAGATTGTGAAAATAAATATAAGGTCTAACATGCCACAAATTAATATACATTGAAAATGTATATAATCTGAGCTTTCATTAAAAGCTGATTATTATTGAACTAAAAATAATCTGAGCTTTCATCGGTGAGAGTCTGGGATGGCCGTTTCGTCCTTTTTTTTTGGACTCTTCAATTCCACCAGCTCTGATAGTGCAAAAGCGGGAAACCAGTCTCACACCTAATAGCGGTCCTCCTCAAAACGAAAACAGAATTAAAAAATTTACACAAAAAGGATTCACAGTCTTGAATTTGAAACTGTGCTTTTTGTTTTGATTCTATTCTTTTGGAACGGCTGTTGAGTGAGAGATGAGGACCGTTAATACTTTTGCACTATCTGATCGTTTCATCTAATGAGTGGGTCTGGCTAAAGAATGCATAAACAGGTAAAACTCCTGACTCTCACTGATGAAAGCTAAGATATGTTAGGTTCCATGAAAATTTTGCACATGTTTGTACTAATTTAAAGTGGCATATTAATACTTATGAATATTCGTTATTTTGAATAGATTCATACGTCACAACAATGAAAGTTTTTATATATGTATTGCACAGTGGTTGGTTGGTTGGTTGGTTGATGTTTTATGGCGCAAAAGCAGCTGCGGCTATTGCACAGTGGTTAACTCTGTTTTTTTATTGCTCTTTAGTTATAAGACAAAATTATTTTAAATGTACTAGAAACTTAAGAAAAACATCGTCAACATTAAATATGATTAGTTTATAAAACAATAGAACTTTATATTAATTGAAGTTATCTTATAAAAAGCTTGTTGTAGTTGTATCTATAAATACTGCGTGTTTTATGACACACACCTGAAGGAAAATACTAACGAAGGTTAGAGCTTTATAGAAATATTAAAAAAAGCTGCTTTAGGTTAATTAATTAATTAAAGATTATTAATTTTTTCAAAAAAATTAGGTCAGCAAATATAGGATTGTGAAAGGAATTTTTTGATTTGAAATCCTACCTATTTTGCTCTTTTGAAATGAATAGCAATTGATAAGCTACTTCTTTCGATTTTAAATAATTACTGTGAAACCATTTTACAATGAAATTAAGATTCGTTATTGAATCATCGGAAAAAGCGGACAATGGAAAATATAATTATATTTTTAATTATTTTTTCTAACTATAATTATTATATTTTGGTATAGATTACAGTAGTATATCCCCCATTCACACTTTGTAGGAGCCCTCAATGTTGCAAGATGTGAATTCATACTTCTCAAAAACATCGAATTTTTGAAGGATCTTATACTGTAGATTTTGATATGCCATTACATGTTAGTGGCTGCTAAAAGTTAATTAAGATATATTTATAGGTTTTAAAACAAAGGTTTCATTAAAGTTTGTATTTGAGTACATTAAGAAAGAAGCACGACTTAAAGTTTACATAGAACAATAAAAGACAATAATGAAAACGAGAAAGATTAAATTAACTTAATATCAACGGAAAAGCAAAAATAACGTAATTTTAAAAAATATATAATTTAATTTAATTGAAATGTCTCCGTTGTTATGGTAGTTTCCTGCATTTGTTCTGTCTACCAATCATCGAAATGCAACGGACAAGTGTTTTATGACGTGGTATTACGAACATGTGATCAGCCTCGTTTCAAGCTATTGATTTTGTAGCTATATAAACGGCTTTTGCTTTAAGTGCTTCATTGCGTTAGAAGCCATCCGAACTATTTTTATTTACCAAGATAATTCTCGACATGTTTCACAAATTGGTAGTTTTTCCAATCATTGTAATATTCTGCTTGCATTGGGGCGAAGCAAATAATTCAGAAAATGTTTTGACTTACTTTAGTAAGGTAGTAGCCGGAAACGGTGGTTATATCAAAACTCAACCAATACCAAATCCAAGTTCTTCTCTATCTTTTTGTTCTTGGATAAAAGCGAATGATTTGATTGGCTTTTTCAAAATTTTAAATCCTAAAAATAACTCTTATTCTCATTTCGAACTGTACTATTATCCACAAGTCACTGCTCCTCCAATTTATATAGTAAATATTGGATTTAATTACAACAAAAACAATGAACGAAATTTCCTTCACGCTTCTGATTGCAATTTAGATAATGTCAAAACATCATGGCATCATTTCTGCTTAATATTTAATAGCAGCTTCTACTTTTTCCTCAATGGTTTTCCCTTTCAAAATGAATTTGTTTTTTCAATGGATAATGAACCTACTGTTTCTTTAAAGAAACCTGATGGTTTAGTTTTCCAAATTGGAAACACTGTTACATATGGTGGCAACGGATCATTATATAGGATCAACATTTTTAGCAGAGCTGTTACGGATGACGAAGGTAAGAATGGAAATTTTATTACTCTTTAAATTACTAATATTATAAATAAAATAAGTCGTATTTTATTATGATCTGAGAATGATTTGTTCTTTTAAGATACTATGATTATTTACATTTCCTTAGTTAAAAATTCAATATTTATTGGGCTTTTTTTCTTCAATGAATGGCACCTGTCTCTGAGCACGGAAGAGCCCTAAAAAATAAAAACAAGGATATTTTTGACATAGCATACCATTGTTTAAAAAAAGCCCATGCCATGGACACCAATGTACAAATCCTATATAAAGGAACTCAATTAAATTTTAGGAAAATTTTAGAAAGTTGTATCATTAAAAATTCTATAATTAAAATTTCAATAGATACGAAGGAGTCTTCGTAAAGTATAATATCACTATGCTCATTAAGGATTATTTAAATTTTGATACCAAAAAAATAGCAACTCTTGCAGATTCAAATTATTAATAATATGTATGAATGTTTATTTAATTAGTAATTATTATAAATAATTGGCATCCTTTATACTAAATCATAATTGTAAAACCAATTAAATTTGTTGATGTTCTAAGCCTTTATTTTATTATGCTGTTCAACCCGTTCTTTGTTTGTTTGTCACTTTATTCTAATTTTTGACTTGAGAAAAGGAAGATGTATACTTCCTGAAAATGTGTCTTTTGTATTTAGTATTTAATAAATATTTTAAATACTGACGTGATGTGTGGAAGAGTTTGTATTTGTCTAACATATTCGAAATGGAACGTAAGAAGATTGTTGAAGAATTTGGTACTAAAACCAAATTACTTTATTGTAACTCCTAATACGTTATACACCTACTAGCCGGGTACCGTCGCTTCGCTCCGGAACCCTTGCATCTACAGCAGTGTCATTCCACATCAAATCGCCCGATGAGTTCACCACACCATCACAGATTTTTATGAAAATTTATTTGCATATATAGAGTCATAAGATAAGACATTCTGCAAAATATGCGATTTTTAGGTCAAATATTTGCCGAGACATAAATTTTTGAATTTTTTTTTGTGCCACGCCCCTTTTTGACGTATTTTCTTGAATATCTCATCTCCTAATCAATCAAATGGAACCAAATTTGTTTCCCCCCATGTATTTTTTTATGCTGAATCCAAAAATTACAACGAAAAATTAGACTAGGACTAATAGTTTTGTAGTAATAGACAGCATGTAGGGAAAAAATTTAAATGTGGCCATGTGGGACAACATTTAAAAATTTGAGATTTTAACCCAAGTCTAAAAAAGGTCTAAGGTAACTGATAAAAAAGAAAATCAAGAGGGTGTTTTGCTCCTAGCTTAGAAAAAAAATCGCAAAGTTGGTACTCTTTTCGAATCGCGTAAATAAAATATTCAAAAATTATCACTTTGTCACTGCATATTTATTTAGTAAATTCAAGTTATCCCTTGCCTTAGTCACAGCTCTGTAAGCAGTAAATCTCACTTATGACAGATAATAACCCAGGTAAAACCTATATTTTCAAACTGAAAATTCACCATCGGCGGTCGGCAACAAACACATCTCAGCAAACACATCACAACAAAGACTATTTCCAACCGCCACGGAAAATCACACAGCCGCCATGTTGCAAAAAAAGTAAGACTTTAAATATAAGGGGGACCCAAACTAGAAGAAGGATCCTGTAAAGAAGTTCCGAAACGTCGTATATTATGTAGGTAATTAATTTTACATACCTTTTTCTTCACCAGTGGCAATGTAGTGGGCATATATAATAATAATAATTATCATATCTATTTAATCACTTGCTAAATATATATATGGAGCTTGCCTGGGATTAATTTATTATATCAGGAACTATAATTATTCATTTCATTATTTCTAATCGCCTCATATGACGAGACATTTTAATCTCAGCATTTCCTTAATAGTGTATTTCCTAGCTGGATTCCAATCACGCCTATTTTCATAATGATAAAAGCTACCTACAGGCCTTGAAGATTACTCAGTTTACACGTCTTTGATTTTGCAAGTTATAGGTCCATATGGTCTTATCCCCAGCTGACTCTGCTTGACCTTTCGTCCGCCCACCTAGCTTCTTCACTTCACATTCGTCTCTCCCGATTCACCCAAGTCAAAAAACGAGGCTCGTCTCTTCACTTGACACCGAGGCTTTCTATGCTTCGTCCTTTCGCATAATTTGCATCTCATGTCCCTCAATCAAATGATTATTCAGTTTTATTTCGATATAATCGTTATAATTTCTTAAATTACATTTGAAGCTACAGTTTCGTTATTATTATTTTATTAAATAATATCTACAAAAATATAAAAAAAAATTTTTGATTCAACATTTTATAATAAAAATTTCAAATTTTGTTATACCATTTTAATTTTTAATTAATGTTCTATGGCATGAAAATCCCAGCAAATTTTTATTTTATTTGAAAAAAATTAAGATTTCAAAAGATCTGCTGCAATTTTTTACATTAAGAAGATTTAATTGAAATTGTACTCAAAAAAATCCTAAAACAAAACTGGCTATTTGGACTGAATTTAAAGATTCAATTAATCTTACAGTATTAAACTTTTTTCATTTAGAAACTCCACCTTTGTTAGCGAATTATTCGATTCTCTTTACCTTGATATGTAAAATATTTAATCCAAACAACATCATAGGCTTTTCTTGTTAATAATATTTGCATAACAATAGTGAATTTACATTTTTTAAGAAAACCAAAATTAAGTAAATATATTGAAATTAATTGCGTACTTTGTTTTTTAAGTTAGGAAAATGTATAGATGTGAATCCATTAAAGGTGATTTATTATCGTGGAAAGATATTACATCACAGTCAAAAGGCATTAAATTTAAAGAAAATATAAAGTTGATGAAAGAAGATGTACCTTGTCCAGATCCGCCTCCATTTCATCCAATAAATTGTACTACAAAAGAACCTATTGAATATCCATCTGCAGGTAACAATACAATTTCTTTTGTTTTTCATGAGTTATATGAATTTCATTATCGAAGTCTTTTTTTTATTTTCTATTAAAAGAATGTTAAAATATGGAAAGTCGTGATTATATAATAGTTATGAAATGAACTAATACCATTTTAGCTAAACACCGAATGATGAAAAGAAGTAGAATTGAAAAAAAAATTCAGGTTTCCCGAAATTGCTAAAATATTCCTAATGCTCCCTATTAATGCTAAATGCTAATGTTAATGTAGAAGATGGGTGGTAAATGTATATCTAGCACCGCGACCTAAGGTCTATTTTACTTCCCCCAACCTTAATCCTCAAAAAGACCTGTAGCTACGGTAAACGCCAGTAAACAAATCCTATGGTTCTAGAAAGAAAAATCCTAGAATTTTATGTCTAAGCGGTGTGAAATATTCACAGTTATTTAAGATATGAGAAGAAGTCTCATCTTCTGAATGACAACTCCTACAAACAGAGTTGTCTTTTAAGTTTAAGAGCCTCAAATGCTTGTTAAGACGACAATGTCCAGTAAGTGGACCAACAACAATACCGAGTTACTTTTTCCGTAACATTACATGTTCGGAGGCGCGTTTGTTGCTAAGTTCTTGAATTAGAATCTTGGCTTGCCTCTGACCAATCGCCTTTGACAATCGCTGCGTTGTAGTTAATGCGATATGGTTGCAACTTAGAAATTCTCTTCTATTCAAATAATGAATAGAATTTGTTTTTTTCAAAAATGGTTTGGAAATTAGTGAAATAATATTTCAAATATTAAATTTATAAGTGGACTGATACTAAAATAAATAAATAAATAATCGAAAAAAGGAACTTGTCAAAGATTGATTTGATTGTGATTAATCTGGGTGGCAGGGAAGCCAAGCACCGCGACCTGCAGGTCTGTTGTGCTATCCCACGGAAATGGGAGAAGTGCAAGGGAAATGGGAGAACCTCGAGAAAACCTGCCCATTGCGGATCGTCTACCATCACCAAACCCACATGAGAACCGAACCCCGGTACTCAGATGAGAGGCCAATGTCTTAGTGATAATGCCAACCGCGCGGCATATTTTTCAAAGATAATACTGAGACAGAAATTATAAATTTCATTTTTATTTTCATCAAATATTACAAAATAAAATTAGTTTTTAACTAGATTGACTTCGTTTTCAACAAAGACCAATGAAAATGAAAGAAATGTAATGCTAGGGAAGAAATTGAAAAAAAAAGCAAAACTTATAAAAGTCATCTTTTAAAAAACTGTAAGGGATTTACTCCATAATTTTCATAAAATAAATATCTTTAATGTTCACAATATTTCGTTTGTCTGTACGAGAAACTTCCTCAGGTGAATCAAAGGACAAAAACTATTCTTTTTGTCTCTTACTTATTACATAAAATAGGGTTACACACAAGAACTAAAACATTAACAATAGATAATGTATCAAACTGTAGTATAGTTATTAATAATGATAATACAACATATAAATAATGATAATGATTAAACATTAACAAAATGAAAATATAAATAATGGTGATAATTAAACATTAACAATAACGATAATACAATACATAAATAATGATACTTAAACATTTATAATAACTAGCTTCATAAACAACAATTACAATCTCTTATATTTTGAAAAATTGAATAATTTATTTAATCTAACTTATTTTTTCATAACATCTTTTATGTAGCTAAAAGAAACATTACTAATCTTAAGGAATTTATCTTTATTAAAACAATTTTTACTATTAATAAAGCATGATTCATCATCAGTCTTACCTTCTCTTCGGAAATTTCAACTTCATTATTTAGAATAGTTATGTCCCATTTCCTCACAATGATCCACCCAATCAGAAATTTTGGGTTTTTTTTATTCCGAAAAGCTCTAATGTGCTCTGCTAGTCTTTCTTTTAACGTTCTCCCAGAACTCCCGAAATAGATGCCCCCCCCCATACAATCTGTGCATGTTAAGCTATAAACTACCACAAACTTATTTTCTTTAACATATTTTCATGTAATTCTTTCTTCAATTTGAACAATTTATTTTCTTTATAAACCAAGGTAGGGATAGCGATGAGGAAACCAATCACAATGCTTCGTATCGTCATCGGATACGTAATTTATGTTCAATAACTTTCCTTATTATTATAAATGTGATTGTTGCGAATGCAAAAGGCGCAATTGTTGCGATTGTTGTGATTGTTTAGCTAATTAGAATTTAAAGAGATTTTAATGATCCTTGTTCACAGACGGACCGACTAACCGGGAATATAAAGCGTCTGATGCTTGTAATAGAAGCCTAAAACTAAACTAATATTATTAGCTTTTCATACATCTGTAATATTTTTTTTAACTTTTCTTTAAATCTAAAGATAGTTTAATAACTTTATTAAAATTGTTGGTTTCTTTCTTCTTTAGTTGCTTTACTTTCATCTTCTTTCTATAAAAAATTTATTAATTTCCTTAGATAGGAAAGAACTTGGGTATTCATTATTAATGAAAGTTTCTTTCATATTAGTAATCTTCTTTGACCATAAACTTTCATTTTCAATATAAACTGTTATACATTTAATGTAATTTTTTGATAATTGCTTTTTTCGTACTGATATTATTACCTGAATTAAAATTTAGTACATGGTTGCCCTTTAGTGGTTTTTCATAATGTTCATATGAAATTCTATAATCTTCATTTAATAAAAAGGCATCTAAAAAAGCTGTCTTGTTCTTTTTCACTTTCAAATGAAAATTTTAAACTCATTTTAATATTATTAATATAACTGTAAAAAAATCGAGAATTGTCTCTCAGTTCCTCGCCATATCTATTAATAAAATGTCATCAGCATATCTTAAATATCTATAATCTTTTAAATATATATAAAGTGTCTTTATCTACGTATATTAGTGTCGTTTAAAATGTGTTGGTTTTCTACACATAGTGTCTCTATTAACTCTAATGCTTGATTAACTGGAATGTTTGTGTACACTGCCTCTAGGTCTAATGAATATAATTTGATTTTTTCCTTATTGTTATTTCTATTTTCATCTTTAATTATTAGTATCAAATCCGCAGTGTTCTTAAGAATTACTTCTGAGGCATACAGTGGCATCTTTTTCAGTATATTATTAATAAACTTTTCTAATTGTTGTGTGGTGATCCGAATAAGTTCCAAGTCAAAGAGGGTTGTCTACTTTGTGAGTCTTGGATCTAGGTTCAAAACCTGGAGTAGTAGTCATTTTTGAAATATTATTTTGTATTGATAAAAATTAATAGCTTTCATTTCTTTGAGATTTTGGATTTCACTTTTAATTTTCTTTTATAGTTTAAAGGTAGGATCAGTGTTTAATGCTTCAAATTTCTCTGACTTCAACATATTTTCTACTTTTTTATTATAACTTTCATAGTCCATAATAACTAATTTATTTCGTTTTTTTATCAAAGGCCCACTCAATGTCCATCAAAACACTCAAAGCAAATTCTTTATGCTCAAGGGCTTTCTCTAAAAGTATTGTAATACGATGAAGTGCCGTTTCAGTCGATCTTGACTGGCAAGAGGATGAGATACAAGGATCTCATCTCTTATGTATCTATCAACCAATTTCTCTAGGTTCTTAAGCTGAAAAGATCTAAGGCTGATAGATTGCTAAGATTTAGCTTGCTTAGAACTTGGTTTGCCAGGTTTAGGAATGAAAATAGTTCTGGTTTGTCTCTATTGCAACGGGAGATACCCTAGTGCTACACTTGGATATACCTAAAAATTCGCCAAAGAAACGGTTTAACGATATCCAAACCTTCTTGCAAATGCATTGGGATACTATCGTCCATGCCTGGGTCTCTGAAAGATTTAAACGTAGAAATAGCCCATCTGATCTTAGATTATTCAACAATACTTCTAGGCACACACTAGTCTGTCCTGTTACTTTAAGCGAAACCAGACCCAATCCGTGTCTTCAGTGTTGATTTCTCTAGATTCTGGAAAGTGTACTCCTAGCATTTCATTTAGTGTTTCTTTTCCAGATTTTGTATAACTACCTTTCTCAAGTTTTATAGAACTTAGTTAGTTACAGTTACCTTTATCTAAGATTTTTCACAAGCTTGGCAGTAATGGAGATGTCTGATACATCTTCACAGAACTTCCTCAATGATGTCTTTTTAGCCTTTCTAATGGCCTTATTATAACAGGTAAGTGTGTTTTATACTCTTCCCATTTATCTGACTTTTTCGCTTTCTTTTTCGCTTTCTTGTTTTAGATTTTATGTTGCTAAGCTAAGTTCATTATTCCATCAAGGAATATGTCTTGATAGACTAGGAACCTTGACTGGACAGTTCTGCTGATAAGAACTGAGAATAGCTCGTTGGAACTGATCAACTGTTAACTCAATAGCTATTATAGAGCGTATATTAGAGCTCATATCTCCAGTTAGTATTTCCAGATCCTCTTTAAAACCAGTCGAATTCATCTTTCTGGGGTTCCTGGAAAATATCATTTCTTGTCTTTTACCTGCAACATAGAAGCAAATGTATCTATGATCTTAAAAAGAAGGTTCATTAGAAGGAAAAGAGAAGAGTTCACTAACTTTACTTCTCTCCAGAGTAAGTTTAACTACAGTTGTGTCTCTTGAGAGAAACTCAGTAAAGAGTTCAACGTTTATGCCTTTCCTAACCAAAATACAGGTGCTTTTGTTTTAAACCACCTTGACTGGTTTTGACAGATCACTGGCTTTCAGAACCCTGAGGCCTCATGCCTTGCAGAACACTGTCATTGTTATTAAAGGCTCCTGTCAACCAATGTGCAGTTACCTCGTGTGCACATAGATAAAATAGTACCCTCTATTTAAATTGAGACTCTTCACTAGTGTTAGAAGATCCCCATCTGGGGTTCCATCCACACACCTAAGAAGATCCATTTGGATGGTACTTCACTACTGTCCAGTTTTTCATCTGGAAACTTATCCTTGATGACGGCCATCTTAATGTTAGAGATGACCCCACTGTAGGTCTGTGGTTGAGTTCCCTGCCTGGATCTCTTCAGAGGGCCCTGTACGTTGAGAGGTGATGATGTCGAAGCATCTAAGCGCTGTCCTTTTGGTAACGTCCTTAGGGGTATTTGCTTGCTTTCAGCCATAGAACTTTCTGCTTGCTTCTGTCTTTGCAATTTCCTCCTGATGTTTCTCCTGGGTGTTTTGGACAAACCGCCTAGGTACAGTCTCCTAATGTTTGAAGCAGTATTTTGTATTTGCTTAGCTCCTGAAGAAAACTCGGAACTGCCTGTTAACTTCAAGGAGCTAGGTTAGATGCACTTGCTTGTTAGGAGATCCCAAAACTATTGTTTTCTTCCCTAGATAAAGCTAGAGTGGTAGCTGCTTTTAGTGGTTCGGTACCTCCCGAAGGCGACCCTAACCCTTGTTTTTTGTTTGTATTCTTGTCCAATTTGTTCCACGAGACCGGGAAAATTAGAAGTCACCACTTGGTTATCCCCCTGTTCCAAGCGGAAGGCAACGTAGGGTACCCTACGCACTGACCAACTTAGTTGGAAAGCAATAAATCAATAAATCCAATCTCCCAAGTCTTCCTAAAACACCCCAGGCAAACCGAAACACAATGCCACCTTATTTCCTGCACGCGTCAGCAAAGCACCCTCCACTTCTTCTTTTGTTTTATTGCTTTCCAACTAAAAGTTGGTCAGTGCATAGGCATCCTTACAATGGGGTTCTCGCCTGGCGACCCAAAGATATCGTTTACGACACAACATTTTTCGCTAGCCTTGTACCATACAGTTCTCGGCAAGATACCTCTCACCTTAACTTGGTAGACCCATAGCCCCGTTAGCCAGCATGTTTCGGGACCTCCAACCGGGAGTTCCTTACTACATCTGTTTCCACGCTCTACGAAGAGACCGTGGGATTGGAAATTTTAGAGGGCAATGCTCCATTTTATTTTCAGCTTGAAAGAAAATATTGTTCAAAATTGAAAAATAACAAAATTCGATCTTTTCAAATTAAAGTATAATTGCTAATAGATGTTTTCTTTGTGTATTCGTCAAAAAAAATACAGAGATAATATTTTTTTAAATATTAAAGAGCATTATTTTCTACTTAAGTCAGAGTTCGGCAATCAGGGTTGCGCTGACCGGTCTGTACTTCCGAGAATTAAATCAGGTGTCTGTTTCGGAAGATCGGGGTGGAGTCTAAGCCCCGTCTGAAGGAAAACCGATCGGTAAAAAATCCCGACTTAGGCTGGGGATTGATCTGTCTTCTCCATTCCTCAGTCGATTGTTTTACCCGATCTATGTTTTGTATAGTACTTGCACAGGCTTACGAACTCCACTTTTATTTGCAAACTATTCGATTTTCATTTTTTTTTTTTGTTAAGAAATTTTTTTATCAATTTTAATTATTCAATTTGAGACAATAGACAAATAAATAAAACATGAGACAATATTTTTCAATTTCCTTTTATAATGACTTTTTTGGGTAATTAATGATTTACATTTTTTTTAATAGCAATAATTACTTTGAAAAATTAGCTAGATATTTATAAATAGTTTTGGCTTTTAATTTTTTGTAACTAATTACAGTAAAACCCCGTTATTACGCTCCCGCTTATAGCACTATCCCGTTCTTTACGCTCCTTTCCTACGGTCCCTGGAATTTTCTATGTAACTCTGTATACTTTTACCCTCTTATAAAATCCCGCTTGTAGCGCTTTTTTTATATCGGAAATTTTGTATCGAAAAGAAATGTAACACTGTAAAGATTCTTTTCTTTCCCTGGTAGGAGGGAATCTTTTAACTCTTTGAAGTGCGGGTCTGTGATACAGTAAGTTAGTGCAAAATTTCGAAGCGGAAATCCCTTTCTATAAGTGAAAAATTGCAAATTCTCTGTAAGTACGACGAGAACTCTACACTAAGTCAGAAGGATTTCGCAGAATCTCTAGGAATTCCCTCATCCAGTCTCAGAACAATAATAAAAAATAAGAATGGAATTACCAATACAGCGAAGGGTGGTTGCAAACGTAAAAAAAGTAAAGTGTGGAAAATATGAAGATGCCGAGGAAATTCTAATTTAATGGATTCATCAGTCCCGTGATGCATCAGTGCCATTAATTGGCCCAATCATTGAAAAAAAGGCGCGTGAAATAGCGGTCAGTGCACTAAATCTGCTCGAAAATATATTAGTGTTGCTCCTAGTGGTGTATCAATTGATGTTAATAGTTACTTGAACCACATTGAAAATGTCATAATTCATAACAATAGCGCACACACACTGCAAATCACAATCAAAGATTTTTTTAATAGGAAATAAGCTCACATTTGCACTATATCTATTGCAGAATCAAGTATCTTTCCTGTAAAATGGTGTCTAAATGTTTCCATATCTCATAAATCATTTCCCGTCTATAGCGCTATCCCGCTTATTACGCTTGTAGTTCATGGTC
>JAFIDM010012231.1:47963277-47977862 GCA_023159025.1 Thereuonema tuberculata | reverse complement strand
AACTCGTCGTCCTCCTGAGCGATCAAGCTGTCAATCACGTCCTCGCCGTCGTCGTATTCATCTACTATGTCTGGTGAGTCCTCCTCGTTCAAATCATTTGCGGGGGCGTTTTCGCAGGTGTGACCTGTGCAGTGCTTGCTCATTGCTGAGCACTGGAGACCTGCTTTCTTGCAGCTGCAAGCTCCGGTGCAACAGCCTTTGCTGCACTTTCAGGAAACAATCTGGAGGATGTCATCCGACGCAGCATTTCTAGTTGTGGGGATTGGTAATACCCCTCGCGTGGTTAGGCTCCAGCCCCAAACTGATGGGAGAAGTTCATTGCCTAACCACGCCTGTACTTGCTGGTAAGTGCGGAGGGAGTGGTACTTGGCAGCTTCCCTTGGTGGTGGTAGGCGGGCTAGTTGCAATTTAGCCTTCGTCACTGATCGTGTGATTAATCGGTACCGTAGGTCGTCGAGGTTGTCATTGTTAATGTCGCCTCCATAAACTGCTACCAGGAACTTTTCTCCAGCGTCGCTGATCTGCTGAGGAGTAGCGTTTGGTGTGAGAAACGGAGCCACTGCTGCAGAGAGGGAGGTATTCTTCATGTAGGTGCTGCAAATTTTGTTCTTTCCCAATCCATACGGTGCTGACGTGCTATCACAACCATTCACTACGTGGAGAAAAAGTATGTCCTTGAGGGGAAAGAAGCAGGAATTTTACGAGTAGAGGACACCTCTTCCACTTTTCTGAAGATAGATGTTTTTTGTGGACATACCTAATCCTGTCAACAGAATAAGTATGTCCACATCTTCAGCAGTAATGATGACGCTGCCGAATTCGCTGGCATTGGATATGGCGGTGTTGACGATCATCACGTCGGCGGCCTCATATGCCTGCTTCACTTCGATGCTAGCATCCGCCATTCGTGTCATCAACATCGAAATGAATGCGCTCTTATTGTGATTGTTTGCCAAGAACTTTTCTTGTGCTATGGTCACCATGATAGATGAGGAGAACATGACTTTGGTTGCTAATTGTAATGCAAAACGGCGAGCTCGTTCTGCTGCTTTGGTGCTTTAATAGCCGGCGTTAGTGGGGTATCCATCAAATACAACAATCACATTGCTACCAAAGTGTCTCTGCGCGTAGTTGATGTACGTAGAGCACAGCATCTCGAATGTGGTTGTGGGAGTTTTGTTCCACACCACTTTATGTAACAGGTATCCTCCATCAATCACGTTACATTTCCTGTTGCCAAGGTTGACTTCCTCTATAGGAGTGAAGAGTGAGTACATTGCAGACTTTGTTTCCTTGCGCATTCCCTCCACATTGAAGAATGACATGGGGAAGGGTGCGAGTTCAAACTTGAAGAGTTCTTTCAGATTTTCTTCAGACTTTTTGGCTATGCAGACACGCTGGAAGAGAGTGAGATGATCGACAGTGAATTTTTTACCAGCAATTTTCAACGAGCAGGCAACGGAAGCGAGAGTCACGACCTTATCCTTCCGTTTCAGTTTCAATTCTTCAAAATTTCACCCCACCAGTTTCTTCATGCATGATATGCCTATTTCTCGTGCTAAGTGAAAATTCGCCATGACCAATGATTCCTATGCTCAGAGAAATTATCGCCTGGATGTGAAGGAATGGGGGGGGGGGGTGTTCAGTGAACCATGCGCGCAGTTTCCCAATGTCCGTGTTGTCTCTCACTACTCGGGTTGGTCTCATGTCCACATGCTGTTCAGATGTCTCTGAGGGAACATCAGCGAACAATTCTATTTATTCACAAATGCTTTGAAGGCATAGCATCCCAATGTCCATCTAGCAAGCACAGAATCACTTACACCGCGTCCACAAGTGAGTCCTCCATAGCTTTTCATAGGAATTGTGAAAATTGTAGTAAGTAAGCCGACAATGTAATATTGTGGTAATGTGAAACCGGGGTGTCGGAAGCCTTACTTACCTATGACCCAGGAGCCCTGGGATAATTTTGTAGTTGGGGGAGGGGGGGGGGTATCGATCCGAAAAGTTACTAATATCAATAACAATATGATGTGAATATGGTTGGCTTCCATCAGAGAAGAAAATTAGCTTTTGTGAATTGGGGTTGGGTGGCGAAAGGGGGGAGCGGGGGTCGGGTTGGGGGGTGTCCAAAGTTAGTTATTGTAACCAGGAACCATAATTACAACAACATTTCATCATAATTCGGGTATAACAGAAGAAATAAGGTTAAATACTGCATTTTTGGGCATTTTTTTTGCCAATTTTGAAAAATGATATTTTTTTCGAAGCGCCATATTTCGATAACAAATTGACATACAAGCATGTTTGAATAGTGAAGGTTGTAGGAAATTTAACGTTCTACAAAATAGTATAGAGATGCTTTTGCAGTAAGACGTAAGGAAAAAAAGTTATTGAAGATAAACCGGAGAAAGGTCGAAATTTTGGCAGTTTCCCCCTCCCCCCTCTTTTCGCACAGGGTCCTCTAGGTCAAAAACTTGAGAAAATGTTAATTAACCGTCCCTGAACAACATCCCAAAGTTTCATTAACTTCCGACCTTTTTCCACCTAACCCCACTTTTTTCTACCTGTCGACTGGACTATAAGGAATTCATAAAAAGGTCGAAACTCCAGAGTCTCAGCGATGAAACCTCAGATATTTTAGGTTCTGTGTCATTTCTGCACTTCTTTATAATAATTCAACGTGGCACATTAATTCTTATGAATATTTATTACTGTGAATTGGTTCTTAAGTCATAGACAATTTTAATAAAATAATTATATATGTATTGCATCAGTTGATTAATTAAATTTGTCATTATTTGGTTAAAATTCATTACTTTTATCAACAAATCAGGTCAGCAACTTCAAGATTCTGAAAAGATTCTTTTTGGTATTTTCCGCAAATCAATTGAGATATCAAACATGAAATTTAATAACTAGTAATTCACCATTGATTTTTTAAGTATTATAACAACTTTCATTCTATTGTAATTTATTCATTGGTTTAGTCTTTAATTATGTTTAACAAAATTTAATGATCTTATTTATCTCTTATGCTTTTTATTAAAAAGAAAAAAAAAGATCGCATAAAAAAAGTAGTGTTGCTTTTAAGAAATTAATTACTTAAAATTATGAATATCCTAGAGAAGACTCCTTTGAAATCCTAGCTATATTTTACAGTCTCTTAGTCTTTTGAAAAGAATAACAATTGATAATCTTCTTTCGATTTTAAATAATTACAAGAAAGCCTCATTATAATTAAGTTCAGATTCGTTATTGAATCATCGGAAAATGAAGAAAATTGAAAATATATATATAATTTTAATTATTCTTCCCAGTTCTAAACTCTATATTTATGGATAAATTGCAGTATCGTTTATCTCATGCACTGGTACACTTTACAGAAGAACTCATTGTTGCATGCTATAAATCTCTAATTCCCAGAAACCTAGAATTTAAACTAATAAGAAAGTAACTAAAAAGTAATTTCTATGAAGTTATTCTCATTTTGATACGAAGATTGTGAAAATAAAGATAAGGTTTGACATGCCACAAATTAATATACAAAGAAACTCAAAATAGTCTGAGCTTTCATCGGAGATAGTCTGGGACGGCCGTTTCATCCTTCTTTTTTTTGGGACTCTTCAATCCCACCCACTCACCAGATAAAACGCTGTGATAGTGCAAAAGTGGGAAACCACTCTCACACCTAATAGCGATCCTCCTCAAAACGAAAACAGAATTAAAAAATTTATACAAAAAGGATTCTCAGTCTGATATTTGAAGCTGTGCTTTTTGTTTTGGTTTTATTCTTTTGGAACGTCTGTTGAGTGGGAGATGAGGACCGTTAATACTTTTGCACTATCTGATCGTTTCATCTAATGAGTGGGTCTGGCTTAAGAATGCATAAACAGGTAAAACTGCTGACTCTCTCCGATGAGAGCTAAGATATGTTAAGTTCTGTGTCAATTCTGCACATGTTTACATTAATTTAACGTGGCATATTAATACTTTTGAATTTTCGTTATTGTGAAGAGAATCATACATCACAACAATGAAAATACTCTATAGTTATAAGACGAAATTTATTTTAAATGTACTAGAAACTAACGAAAAACATCGTTAACATTAAATATGATTAGCTTACAAAACGATAGAACTTTACATAATTGAATTTATCTTATAACAAGCTTGTTGTTGCTGTATCTATAAATACTGCGTGTTTTATGACCCACACCTGTAGGAAAATACTAAAGAAGGTTAGAGCTTTAAAGAAAAATTTAAAAAAAGCTGCTTTTGGTTAGAATTGAAGTTTATTACTTTTTGCAAAAAATTAGGTCAGCAAATATAGGATTGTGAAATGAATTTTTTGATATTTTCAAAACAGGAAATTACGTTGAGTTATCAAACATCAAAATTAATAAATAAGAATTTACCAATAAATGTTCTAGTATTATAATAACTTTCTTTTTATTGGAACTCAAGCCTTTAATGAGATTTAATAAATTTTAATATTCCTATTTATCTCTCCTATTTTTAATCAACAAAAAAATCGTAAAAAATAAACGAGTGTTGCTGACAAGAAATTAATCACTTAAAATTCTGAATTTCGTAGAGGAGACAAATTTGAAATCCTACCTATGATTTAATATCTTTTACTCTTTTGAAATGAATAACAATTGAAAAGCTACTTCTTTCGATTTTAAATAATTACTGAAAAGCCTCATGTTACTGAATCATCGGAAAAAGCGAAAAATGGAAAAGATAATTATAATTTTTATTATTTTTCCTAACCATAATTATTATATTTTGGGATAAATTATAGAAGTATTTCCCCATTGACACTTTGTAGGAGCCATCATTGTTGCAAGATGTGAATTCATAATTCTCAAAAACATTGAATTAAATTAAAAAGATAATAACTCAATATTTTTTTTCAGTTATTCTCATTCTGATAATAAGATTGTGAAAAGAAATTTTCACAGCAGAATAGGTGTGATTTTTTCCCCATTTTTTAAAATTTTCTCGTGTTGTTGTTTGAGGAATTTATTTATATTCTTAGACTTTCTCTTTGAAGAAATACCCAGCAGTTTGAAGTTCGTTTATAATTCAAATCTTAATAAATATAGATTTTTAAAAATTTAACTAGTTTCTAATATACTGGGTGTCTGTAATTAAACTTTATCTATTCCACGCACTCTACTGCAAAAACTCCATACCAATGGAATGGCACCAAATTGAACATACGTCGTAATGACACCATGGGAAACACATTCATTGAAAAAAAATTGAGCATCATGTTTGAAAAACAATTACAGCCTTCACTGACTGGACAAATTAGCCCGATAATTTGAGAATATTTTTCAGAAATTGCCACAGGAGAACTTTTGAGCACTACAGTATACGACTCCTTGCTGAATTGTGCATCAGAGTAGGGAATTAATTTTTGTCACACGACCGTTCAGTTGTCACTGCTGTACAATAAGAAAATCTTTTGCAGTGAAATGATTATTGTTTTTTTCTTTATCTCTCCATAATCATTGTGGCACGAAGTTCCATAGTGTATGCGTTTATCTTTTGCAGAATGTCTTAGGTGAGTAATTGTGCTTTGCTGAAAATAGTTGTAATTTGTCATTAATTTGCGTTCATTTATTTCAAATAGGTTACTTTAGTGTTTTTTATGAAAATAAAATACTTTCATATTTATTATTAGAAACAGGTGCCGAAATGACACAGTAACTAAACATTTTCGGAGCTTTCATCGGCGAGTGTCTTGGACGGCCGTTTCCTTTAATCAGGTTCTTTAATCAGACCCATTCCCTTACAAAATTCTCAGATACCGCGAAAGTGTTAAGGGAAACCATTCTCACATCCAACACAGTTCCCTTTGCAAACGAAACCATAATTAAAAAAATTAAGAAAAAAACATCGTTACGACAAAATATGATTATCTTGCAAAACGATGTAACTTTACATTAATTAAAGTAATTTAATAAAAAGCTTCCTGTTCCTGGATCGATAATTAATGTGTGTTCTATAACATCAACACACCTGTAGGAAAATATCAAGGAAACTTAAGAATTTTATAGCTAAAACAAATATTAAAAAAAAGCTGCTTTTAAATTTTTCGTTAGAATTAAACTTGGTTAATTTTTTTCAAAAAATCAGGAATAAATCATATATTTAATCCATCCATCCATCCATAGTTTTCTGTCCGAAGACAGGTCCAGTTCTATGGAGGTCTGACATGGATCTCCTAGAAACACCTGAGGAAAGATACTGGGGGTGGTTTCCCGTTGCCTGACCCCAGGACGCCATTAAGGAATGACGTCAGACCGAAGAGAAAGTGAAGAAGAGGCTTGACAACAAAGGAAAGGAAATTGAAACAGCCATGCCATTGCCGGGATTCGAACCCAGGTACTGGCGCACTGGTCGCCACGGCTGGCCGCCGCCGAGACCGCACGGCCACGCCAGCACGGCTATATAGTTAATATATATTATTAGAAACATGTGCCGAAATGAGAGACACTGAAGAATATCTTAGCTTTCATCGGTGAGTGTTCTGACGGTCGTTTCGTACTTTTTGGAGCCGACTAAACGCTCCCGACGAAATGGTCTAATATTGATAAGGAGTTTTTGCAGTAGAGTGCGTGGAATAGATAAAGTTTAATTATAGACACCCAGTATATTAGAAACTAGTTAAATTTTTAAAAATCCATATTTATTAAGATTTGAAATGTAAACGAACTTCAAACTGCTGGGTATTTCTTCAAAGAGAAAGTCTAAGAATATGAATACATTCCTCAAACAACAACATGAGAAACCTGAAAAAAATGGCGGAAAATACACACCAATGCTGCTGTGAAAAATTCTTTTCACAATCTTATTATCAAAATCAGAATAACTGAATAAAAATTACTTTGAGTTATTATCTTTTTAATTCAATTCTATGTTTTTGAGAATTATGAATTCACATCTTGCAACAATGAGGGCTCGTACAAAGTGTCAATGGGGGAAATACTTCTGTAATTTATCCCAAAATATAATGATTATAGTTAGGAAAACTAATAAAAATTATAATTATATTTTCCATTTTTCGCTTTTTCCGATGATTCACTAACAAGAGGCTTTTCAGCAATTATTTAAAATCGAAAGAAGTAGCTTTTCAATTGTTATTCATTTCAAAAGAGTAAAAGATATTAAATCATAGGTAGGATTTCAAATTTGTCTCCTCTACGAAATTCAGAATTTTAAGTGATTAATTTCTCATCAGCAACACTCGTTTATTTTGTACGATTTTTTTTTTAAAAAGTAGAAGAGCTAAACAAGAATATTAAATTTTTTTAAATATCATTAGAGGCTTGAGTTCCAATTAAAAGAAAGTTATTATAATACTTGAACATTTATTGGTAAATTCTTATTTATTAATTTTGATGGTTGATAACTCAATGGAAGTTTCCGTTTGGAAAATACCAAAAAATTCATTTCAAATTCCTATATTTGCAGACCTAATTTTTTGAAAAAAGTAATAAACTTTATTTTTAAGCAAAAGCAGCTTTTATTAATATTTTTTTAAAGCTCTAACTTCGCTAGTATTTTCCTACATGTGTGTGTCATAAAACACGCAATATTTATAGATTCAGCAACAACAAGCTTTTAATAAGATAAATTCAATTAATGTAAAGTTCTATTGTTTTGTAAGCTAATCATATTTAATATTAACGATATTTCTTAATTTTCTAGTAGATTTTAAGTAATTTCGTCTTATAACTAAAGAGTAATAAAAAGCAGAGTTAACTGGGCAATACATATATAATTATTTTCATTGTTATGACATATGAATCTATTCACAGTAAAGAATTTTCTTAAGTCGTAATGTGTCACTTTAAATTAAAATAAAAATGTGCAGAATTGACACAGAACTTAACATATCTTAGCTTTCATCGGTGAGTTTACATTTTTATGGATTCTTCAGCCAGACCCACTCATTAGATGATACAATCAGATAGTGCAAAAGTATTAACGGTCGTCATCACTCACTCAAAAGCAGTACCCATCCAAAAGAATAAAATCAAAACAAAAAGCACAGCTTCAAATTCTAGACTGCGAATCGTTTTTGTATAAATTTTTTAATTCTGTTTTGAGGAGGATCGGTATTAGGTTTGAGAGTGGTTTCCCACTTTTGCACTATCAGAGCGTTTTATCTGTTGAGTGGGTGGGATTGAAGAGTCGAAAAAAAAAGGATGAAACGGCCGTCCCAGACTCTCACCGATGAAAACTCAGATTATTTTTCGTTTCAACGTATATTAATTTGTGGCATGTTAAACCTTATATTTATTTTCACAATCTTCTTATCAAAATGAGAATAACTTCATTGAAATTTTTATTATTAATTTTGTTATTTTGTTATTAATTTAAATTCTAAAGTTTCTGGGAATTAGAGATTTATAGCATGCAACAATGAGTTCTTCTGTAAAGTGTACCATTAAAATTATAATTATATTTTCCATTTTCTGCATTTTCCGATGATTCAATAACGAATCTGAACTTAATTATAATGAGGCTTTCCTGTAATTATTTAAAATCGAAAGAAGTAGCTTATCAATTGTTATTCATTTCAAAAGACTGAGACTTTCGAAATAGCTAGGATTTCAAAGGAGTTTTCTCTAGGATATTCATATATTTACGTTATTAATTTCTTAAAAGCAACACTACTTTGTTTACGCGATCTTCTTTTTTCTTTTTAATAAAAAGCAGAAGAGATAAATAAGATCATTATATTTTGTTAAACTGAATTAAAGACTAACCCATTGAATAAATTCCAATAAAACAAAAGTTGTCATAATTCTTAAAAATTCAATGATAAATTATTGGTTATTAAATTGCATGTTTTATATTTCAATTGATTATTTTGTACAGAAAATATCAAGAAAAAAATCTTTGCACTTGCTGACCTGATTTTTTGATAAAAGTAATGAACTTCAATTTTAACTAAAAATTTACATTTAACCAGCTTTTTTTAATATTTCTTTGAAATGTTATATCATTTTAAAATCTAATCCTATTTAGTTATAACAGTGTTTTTTTCTTAATTTTCTAGTCTATTTAAAGGAATTTATTTCTGAAACTAAAGAGTAATAACTAATTGAATTAATCAACTGTTGTAATACATATGTAATTACGTTATTAAAATTGTCTATGACTTAAGAATCTATTCACAGTAAGAAATATTCATAAGAATTAACTTGCCATGTTGAATTATTATAAAGAAGTGCAGGAATGACACAAAACCTTAAATATCTGAGCTTTCAGCGCTGAGAGTCTGAGGTTTCGATCTTTTTATGAATTCCTTAGTCAGATTCACTCAGCAGATAAAACGCTTGGATAGTGCACCCACTCTCGCAGTCAACAGCGGTCCCACCTCCAAAAGAAATAATACTGTTAAGTTCTCATGTGGCAATTTCTCAAATTGTCGTGAATTTGTGCTTTAAGTGATGGCTGTAATTGTCGTCCCAACATCATGTTCTATTAACAAAAGGTCTGGGGACTTGGATGGCCCAGGGAGGATGTGAACTTCATTGTGAAGTCCCGCCTTGTGAGGTTTTGCATCTTCGTTCTAGTAGTAACCCTTTTAGAAATGTAATCTTTTGCAGAATATTGTCAGCAAACAGAAAGGCTGTCAAAGTATGCTATAGCAAAACTAGGGGGATCAGTGCTACATGAAATGTTTCTCAAACTATAACTGCAGATCTGATGGCGTTGTGCGGCTCGAATAATTCAGCCGAATTCGATCGAACACTCGAACAGAAACGCCGTGATTGTATCGAGGATTCAATTCGACATTCTACAGGTTTTCACCGGCTCATCACCCGCATGGGCAATATATAGACGATTTAAAGCACCTGGGAAGTAAGTCTTGCCTTTGGCAGTTGCCGCCAAATTATATCCCTTTATACAACACGATGCGTTTGTGTCTTTGGAGGAAGACAGAAATGGAATTGTTGATATTAAGGTTGCTCTCTTAATGAACGATCCCATCAAGATCCCATTTTGCTGGGATGTCTAGATCTTTCGTAATTGTAATTGTTGTTTTGAAGGTTCACAGCTAAAAATATCATCTGATCAAGACGGCTGCAAGATAACCTGTCTTCTCTTAAGCTTATGATACCCCTCATTCTTAAACTATCTGAGTGGTAATTTTGGCTAAAGAATGAGGTAGCTATTCTATTCTCATTGCTGTCATTGGCAATAACATTTTGATAATTAGCATATCTGGCTGGAAGGTGTTTGTATATCTAATTTCTCTACTCTTATCTGGTTTTTAGTGAAAAGTGTTTTTTTAAATGCAACAAACTACATATTTTTAATGTAATTTTGTTGTAAGATGATTATATGGGTGTTCGAATATTGACAAAAAGAAAAATGTATATTCCAAGTTTTTTAAAATATCAAATCAAAAAAAAAAAAAGCAAACAACCAAAAACAAAAAACAAACAAACAATCAACCCCCCCCAAAAAAAAACACAAAAACTAGGATCTTAGATAGCGTCTACAGAATTAAAGAAATTCTTTGTCAGAAGCATTGTGATAAAAAATCAGAAAACGACTAATTCAGCCGCTAAAGGATAGTAAATAAGAAGAGATCTAAATGCTAAAAGTCATTTTTCATGACAACAAGGTCACTGGTTAGATTGGGCAAGCTCGGTACTTATTTCGAATATACAGCCTTCGCTGTATTCTACACATAAAAATAATTCATAAAATAACAAAACAAAATTTGTAAAATAAAAAACTTCACAAAAACTAAAGTGAAGATTAACTTAAAAAATTTTTTATTCAAGATTTTATAGAATTAGGAATCACAGCATACATTAATGAGGGTTTCTACGAAGTGTGCTTGTTACTGGGATAACGCTAAATGCAGTTCATCCCAAGTTTAGTAGTTGGAACGAAGAGGTTGTTTATTCGATACATTGGTCCGAATGTAACTAATTTTATATTGGGGAGACCTACAGATCTTTAGACGAATGCATGTCAGAGCATGTAGGAGCCCTTCCAAATAGGGACTTAACTTACAACACAGTGAAAAATGTATTCATCTCATCAACTATTGATTTCATCATAAGACCATAGTATTAATGACTGTATCTGCTTTATATACAAAACATATATGCTTTGACTTTACAAAACCATGTGCTTTTAATTAGTAGTGATATGATCGCCACCAGCATCGCATTGTTCGCCAGTTATTAAAAACTTGCATCATTTCGACAATTGGTTCCATTGAAGCATGTTTCCCATTGGTGAACCTTCCCTTAAAAAGAGGCTGAGGTTGTTAGGAAGGTTCATTCACTGAAAAGAGCCCGTTAACGGAAGGAAAGTAGTTTGGGCTGTTTTTAGTTGTAAATAGTTTTAATTTTACCTTAGTGTGTTGGTTATTTTAAGACTTTTAAACCTATTTCATTATATGTGATTTAATACGTTTACATCAAGTATAGTCATTGCTTCTTTCTGCATTACGGAATTTTCCAAACTTCTTCATTTTTGAAATTCCTGTTGAAGTATGACTCAGTTTCCTACCTAATTCACTCTGTTGCAAAAGAAAGACGCCTCAACTATGAAACTTTGCGAACTCAGTGAGTGTTCACATTATTATAATTTGAGTTGGAAATGGTCGTTCGTTTTTTATTCTTTATTAATTTCCCCTTATATTTTAATAAAAATACTTATATTCTATGCGATTGTATTTGTCATTTAAATAAGAAAAGTATCATGATATATGTTGTTGTAATCTATGGAAAATTTGTCAACTGGATCCATTGTTATGAACAGATAAGCGTTTTCTTTGAGCATATTTTCGATTCATGAAGACAGTATGTGTTTTGTTGACGAAACCGTTAACTCCTGTGCTAAGGTTTAGTTTAGGATTATCGTACGGTGGCCCTGAATGGGTATTTTTTTGAATAATTTCTGCTACAGGAAATGCTCCGCCATCATGAACATATCCTAACCCAATTATCCAACTGAAAGCCTTAATCTTGAGGACTGTTCGCCTCATGGAAATTCGAGTTCTTCTGGAATTGTAAATTTCTATTAGTTGCAGGCGGTGGTACAGCGAAGCTAATAAATAATCTTAGAAGGATACACGGTTATTCGTGCATCGTATCCATCAATGGTACATGTCTTGAGATAAGTCTATCAAATATGACGAATAGAAGAATCTGTCAGAGAATATGAAGAATAAAGAGAGAGGCGATAATGAAGAGTTTCGTTGTTAATTGGGAACAGGAGAAAGCTCGGAATACATTGAGCTTAGTGACGCAAGATAATAAAAAATAAATATCTAGAAGATGTAGTAATTTTCTAGATTCAATGTTTTATTGTAAATTCATTTTAAGCAATTTTCAAAATCATAGTGTAAGATTGGAAAATCATTGTTTGAAAAGTACTGAAATTTCAAAAGATATCTTCTCACTCTTATTTTAAAGTTAAACATTTCAATTGAAATAATACCGTTTTAAAATTACTCTCTAAAAGACGTAGTTTGGCTACGTTCATCATTGACAACACACTTCTAAATTGCAATGAATCACGGTACCTCAGGCGATTTCTGTCTAAGTTTGGCTCTGAAAAGAATAAAAACTAAATTAATTCATAAAATGAACTCGTTTACACATGCATTGTATTTCAATATACTTTTATTGCTATTGTTTTTTGAACTCATTTTTGAAGAATCTTATGGATTTTGATATTCAATTATCTGTTAGTGGCTGCTAATCATTAATAAGATTTATTTGCAGGTTTTAAAACAAGGCCTTCATTAAAGTTTGTATTTGAGTACATTAAGGAAGGAGAACACCCTTGTTGTTTACATACAACAATAAAAGACAATAATGAAAACGAGAAATTAACTTAATTAACTTCAAATTAAATTAATATCAACGGAAAAACAAAAATAACGAAATTTCAAGAAGTAATATAATTTAATTTAATTGAAATGTCTCCGTTGTAATGGTAGTTTCCTGCATTTGTTCTGTCTACCAATCGTCGAAATGCAACGGACAAGTGTTTTATGACGTGGTATTACGAACATGTGATCAGCCTCATTTTCAGCTGTTGATTTTGTAGCTATATAAATGGCTTTCACTTCAAGTGCTTCACCATTCGAACTATTTTTATTTACCAAGATGATTCTCGAAATGTTTCACAACTTGGTAGTTGTTCCAATCATTGTAACATTCTGTTTGCATTGTGGTGAAGCAGGTAATTCAGAAAATGTTTTGACTTCTAATGACGGAGGCAAAAAAGGTATTGGTTTTATCCAAACTCAACCAATACCAACTCCAAATTCTTCTTTATCTTTTTGTTCTTGGATAAAAGGGAAAGAATTTATTTTCTTTTTCAAAGCTTTAAATTCTAAACGTGACTATACTCATTTCCATCTGTCCTATGATCCAGATATCTTAAAAGGTTATAGCGCATATATTGGAATAAATAAGAACAAATACGATAATTGGCGTTACGCTTCCGCTTTTGATTGCAATTCTAATGTCACAGGATTGTGGCATCATTTCTGCTTTATTTTTAATAGAAAGACGTACTTTTATCTCAATGGTTTTCCCTTTCAAGAGCAAGTTCAAGATATTGTTCCATACAACAAAACGAAACCTGAGAGTTTAGTTTTCCGAATAGGAGACAATTATAAAAAGGGTGCCAACGGATCATTGTATAGGACCAACATTTTTAACAGAGTTGTTACAGATGACGAAGGTAAGAATGGAAACTTTATCACTCTTTCATTTACTGATATTTTAAAAAAAATTAGTCGTATTTTAATACGATCTTAGAATAGTTTGTTCTTTTAAGATACTTTGATTATTCACATTTCGTTATATAAAAATTGAATGATATTTACTGGGTTTCTTTTCCTTCAATGAATGGCACCATTTTACTAAAAGTCAGGTTACTTTGTTATAACTCCAAATGTTATACACTTATATGTCTGTTAATTATACAGTATATACGGTTCGAACAGATACAATAATATATTGTCTTCTCCCAAAATCACTTCTCGTAATACTCTTCCTTAAATGCACTGTTCAATTTTGTATTTGGGAGTCAGAATTTTCCGAATGGTAGTACAAGATTATTTCTTGAACACTTGATTCTATCTACACACATTTTCAATAAGTGTCTTTAGAATTTGTCTTGGAAAGCCCACTGGCTTTATATTCTTCTGTTCACTTTATTTATTCACTCTTTACTTATTCACTGTTGCACTAAACAATTTGTATAATGAAAGCTCTCTTATCACTTAAGAACCTTTCTTAATGGCTGTTGTTCAAGGGCAATTTTCACTTAAGAGCACCATTGAATATTAAACATATTTGATGCACTTTCACTTAAAATTCGTTGCACTTAATTTACAATACACTAATAAATTAATGAGCACATCAATTCATTTCTTGACACAACTTGATTATGTATTAAAATATATTTGATTCGCTTCTTACTCAACAGATATTCAATAATCACTTAATTAGTGATAACTGAAAATCTCTTGCAATATAAGGGTTAACATGAATAATTATCGTATCTATTTA
>JAFIDM010012231.1:47887207-47955397 GCA_023159025.1 Thereuonema tuberculata | reverse complement strand
ATCTTACCCATTAGGCCATGGGAACTACAACTCTCTTCATATTGCTTTTTTGACTTATCTGTCAAAAAAGCAATATGAAGAGAGTTGTAGTTCCCATGGCCTAATGGGTAAGATGTCTGACTTCGGATCAGAAGGTTACAGGTTCGATTCCTGTCGCGGATGTTTCATGAAAAAATTCTTTCTATTTTTCATTCTCACAGAAAACTGCGCCGGACAGACACACAGACAGACAGACAGAGAAATAAAAGATTTTAGTAATATAGATTGCACAGTTGGCTAACTCTGTTTTTTATTACTCTTCAGTTTTTGGACGAAATGACTTTAAATGTACTAGAAACTTAAGAAATACGTCGATAAAATCAAATATGATTAGTTTACAAAACGATATAACTTTACATTAATTAAAGTTATCTTATAAAAAGCTTCTTGGTGATAGATATAAATACTGCGTGTTTTATTTCACAAAACTTTAATACTTTAAAAAACAAACACATTAAAACTGTATGACAAGATTAAGTTTCCAACCGGACAAGCCGGACATTTAAGGAAATCGTCCTCTTTGCATATTGTTCTGTCATTGCTTATAATTGTTTTCTAAGCAGCTTGTACCTGTTGAAATTCACACTTGTAAATATCCGGCATGTCCGGTTCGAAACATGGTCGTGTCATAAAGTTCTAATGTTTTTTAAAGTATATTTGGAAGGCGACCGCTGTTGGATGCGAGAGTGGTTTCCATTAACACTTTTGCTGCCTCTAAGCGTTTCATCTGTTGATTAAGTCTGCCTGACGAGACCACAAAAAGGATAAAACGGCCATCCCAGGCTTTCACCGATGAATGTTCAGATATTTTTTAGTCTGTGTATATTAGTTTGTGGACATTAATCCTTATGATTCTTAACCAGGTTTTGTTCTGCCTTGGTTCTTTTTATCTATAAATTCATTTGAGACTTACGGATTCGCAGATAGATCTTTGAGGGCGCTGTGCTCGGTTGTCAAGCCACCCACGCTCAACACATTACATTACATTACATTACGGATTCGCAGGCAAGGATTAGAAGCTTTTGTTTTGATTTTTTTGATTGTTTTCTTTTGAAGGGTGACCGCTATTTGGTGTGAGAGTGGTGTCCCTTAACAGATGTGTAATATTTGAGCGTTTCGTCGGGAGCGTTTAGTCGGCTCCAGAAAAGTACGAAACGACCGTCAGAACACTCGCCGATGAAAGTTCAAATATTCTTAAGTTTCTGTCATTTCGGCACCTGTTTCTAATAATAAATATTAATATTTGATTTATTCCTGATTTTTTGATAAAATTAATGAAGTTTAATTCTAATGAAAAATTTCAATGCAGTTTTTTTTTAATATTTCTTTTAGCTATAAAATTCTTACGTTTCCTTGATATTTTTCTACAGGTGTGTTGATGTTAGAGAACATACAGTAATTATCGATCCAGGAACAGCAAGCTTTTTATAGGATTACTTAAATTACTGTAAAGTTACATCGTTTTATAACAATGTTTTTTAATTATGGTTTCGTTTGGAAGGGGACCTGTGTTGGGTGTGAGAGTGGTTTCTCTTAACACATTCGCAATATCTGAGAGTTTTGTAGGCGAATGGGTCTGATTAAAGAATCCAAAAAAAGAAGGAATCGGCCTTCCAAGACACTCGCCGATGAAAGCTCAGATATTGTTTAGTTTCTGTGTCATTTCGGCACCTGTTTCTAATAATAAATATTAGAGTATTTTATTTTCATCCGAATCTCCAAAGTTCCTGTTTGACATAAATGAATGTAAATTAATGACAATTTTCAACTTTTTTCAGCAACGCCCAATTACTCATGGAAGACATTCTGTTGGAAATGATAGACGTATATACTACAAAACTTCGTGCCGCTATTATTATGGAGGGATAAAGAAAATTATATTTTCATTGCAAAAGATCTTCTTAGTGCACCGCAGTGATGACATACCGGTCGTTTGAGAAAAAGTAATTTGTATTCTCTGGCGGTCTACAAGCCGATATACAATACTGCATGGAGTCAAATAGTACTCTAAAGTTCTAATTTGTCTAGTTAGGGAAGGCTGTAATTGTTTTTCGAACATCAAGCTCAATTTTTTTTTCAATGCATGTGTTTCCCGTGGCGTTATTACGACGTTTGTTGAATTTGATGCCATTTGGTGCCATTGGTGCCATTTCATTGGTAAGGAGTTTTTGCTGTAGAGTGCGTAGAAAAGATAAAGTTTAATTATAGACACCCAGTATATTGGAAACAGGATAAACTTTTAAAAATCTGTATTTTTTAAGATTTGGAATATAAACGAACTGCAGACTGCTGGATATTTCTTCAAAGAGAAAGACTAAGAATATAAATAAAACTGAAAAAAAAATGGAGAAAAATCCACAGCTATTCTGCTGAGAAAAATTCTTTTCACGATCTTATTATTAAAATTAGAATAACTGAATAAAAATTACCTTTAGTTATTATCTTTTTAATTTAAATTCGATGTTTTTGAGAATTTTGAATTCACATCTTGCAACAATGAGGGCTCCTACAAAATGTGAATGGGGGAAATACTACTGTAATCTATCCCAAAATATAATAATTATAGTTAGGAAAAATAATAAAATATCTTATATTATAAAAGCGTTATTCTGTCTGTCATAAGACTTTACATTTTTCCAATTTTGTGATCAAACTATAAGAGATAGATTGGTCATGTAAATGGATAATGTAAAGATCGTAAAGATCTTTTTAAGACAAACAAAATGCTACAAAAATCTTTCTAAAAAAGTTTTCGGTTTCCAAGATGGCACCTTTTAAAGGGTCAAATTTTGACTTTTTCTCAATTTAAACGAAAAGTACAAAAGATGAAAGAGAACATTATATTGAGTATTTGAAAGTTCTATCGAACGATATATCACTTATTCAGAAACGCTTCAGCGTTTGCAAGATACATGCAAAAATGTGAATTTTCGGTGTGTGACGCCGAATCGCAATACATCGAGTTATTCGGAGAAGCCACAACGGTCTGGGAAGTTATATATTCTCCGACGATCGCAACATTAATTTGCTAAATAAATAAAGTTTGTTTTTTGAATGCTATATATGCAAGGGTTCCGGAGCGAAGCGACGGTACCCGGCTATTATTATATTTATAAAAACGTATATTATAAAAAAGGTTTTTCTGTCTGTCATTCTATAAGCAAAATGTTAAATCATAATTTACTAAAACGTCGGAGCAAGGAAATCTTTTGGAAACTTATTCAAGAATTTTCACAAAACACGTTATTTATCATGAAGTTTTGTAATAAAACCTAATATGTTACGTTATCAAAAATGTGTTTGTGTTATCAAACACAAAATATTAACATTTTAGCCCTATATAAACCAACAAAACAAAAAGAAAGGTAAATTTATTGAAGAATTAGAGAATCTATTCATAAAAAATGAAAATATATTTAAACAACTGTCCAACTATACTAATTGGCGACGTAAATGCGGATCTTTTCAAAATTAATAAAAACAATGCAGTAGCCTACAGAAATACCTAAAACTTATGTGCAATAATGGTTTCAAAAATTGTCTTTACGGAACAACAAGAAACAACTGTACAATTCATGGAAATACGAAAACAAATGTAGATCATATTTTCATAAATAAGCATGATATCGAAACACCAGGAATAATATATAAAGAACGAATCTGGGATAATAAGAGTTGAAAAGGAAAAAATAATAGATCCAAATATAGTCTATGAAGAACTAATCAATGAGTTTAACAAAACAAAATTCATAAAAATCTACCTGCAGAAAAAGAAAATTCCTGACTCCCTCACTGACTGACTCATCAACGCCCACCCCAAACCCTTGGACCTAGAAAGCTGAAATTTTGAACAGAGGTTCCCTTTATGATGTCGGCAAGTAATAAGACCGGATTTTTCGAAATTCCCACGGCATAGGGAGTAATCTGGCAAACTGACTAAGAAGGGTGGGGCGACAAGCCCAGGTGTATGAGGTGCCAACCCGCAATACACCTGAGTTAAGCGGAGAAGGCCACAATGGGCTGGGAAGTCGTATATTCTCCGATCTCAATCATAATTTGGTAAATAAATAAAGTTTTTTTTAATGCTATACATGCAAGGGCTCCGGAGCGATGCGACGGTACCGTCTAGTATAACTATATTTTCCATTGCTCGCTTTTTCCGATGAATCTTAATTTCATTGTCAAATGGTTTCACAATAATTATTTAAAATCGAAAAAAGTAGCTTATCAATTGCTATTCATTTCAAAAGAGCAAAATAGATAGGATTTCAAATCAGTCTCCTCCAGGAATTTCATAATTTTAAGTGATTATTTCTTATCACCAACACTCGTTTATTTTTTACGATTCTTTTTTTCTTTTGATTTGCTAAAAATTGGTTAAATCTCATTAGAGGCTTAAGTTCTAATAAAAAGAAAGTTATTACAGTAGAGTCCCGAAAACTGTGGACTGAAGGGTGGCCGAGTTTATGAAACTGCCGGGTTATCGGGAAAGGTGTTAAAAAAGAATAAGTACGATTTTTTTTCGTCATAAAATACTTTTATTTGTTGCTTGAGAATACAACAGTTTACAAAGAATGCTATAACTTAAACTTAAACTGTCCCAATAAACTTAAGAAAATATCTAATACATGAACTGTATATAAATGTAACTTGTAACGGGTCTGCGCACGGGGTTTTTCCGCCCTGCCAGGGGGTGGCCGAGTTATCCGGACTGCCGGGTTACCGAGTGCCGAGTTTTCGGAAGAAAGTATACTAATACTTTAACATTTATTGGTAAATTCTTATTTATTAATTTTGATGTTTGATAACTCAATTGAAGTTTCCGTTTGGAAAATATCAAAAAATTCATTTCACAATCCTATATTTGCTGACCTAATTTTTTGAAAAAAGTAGACTTTAATTTTAACCAAAAACAGCTTTTTTTAATATTTCTTCAAAGCTCTAACTTTGCTAGTATTTTCCTACAGGTGTGTGTCATAAAACACGCAGTATTTTTAGATACAGCAACAATAAGCTTTTTATAAGATAACTTCAATTAATATTAAGTTCATCGTTTTATAAACTAATCATATTTAATGTTAACGATGTTTTTCTTAAGTTTCTAGTACTTTGAAAGTAATTGCGTCTTATAACTAAAGAGTAATAAAAAACCGGAGTTATCCAAGTGTGTAATACATATGTAATTATTTTCATTGTTGTGCTGTATGAATCTATTCAAAATAACGAATATTCATAAGTATTAATATGCCACTTTAAATTAGTATAAACATGTGCAGAATTTTCATAGAACTTAACATATCTTACCTTTCATCGGTCAGAATCAGGAGTTTTTACCTGTTTATGCATTCTTCAGCCAGACCCACTCATTAGATGAAACGATCAGATAGTTCAAAGTATTAACGGTCATCATCTCCCACTAAACAGCCGTACCCTTCCAAAAGATTAAAATTAAAACAAAAAGCACAGCTTCAAATTCTAGACCGCGAATCCTTTTTGATAATTTTTTTAATTCTGTTTTCGTTTTGAGGATCGCTATTAGATGTGAGAGTGGTTTCCCACTCTTGCACTATCAGAGCTGGTGGAATTGAAGAGTCCAAAAAAAAAAAAGGACGAAACGACCGTCCCGGACTCTCACCGATGAAAGCTCAGATTATTTTTAGTTCCTATGTATATTAATTTGTGGCGTGTTAAACTTTATATTTATTTGCATACATAGGAAACCCTTGCATACCTAGCCAAAAAAAAACAACTTTTTTTATTTAGCAAATTATTATCGAGATCGGAAAATACACGAGTCCCTTTTTATATAGATAGATGAGTTAAATTTTTAAAAATATATATCTATATTCAGAAAAATTTGTAGTAGAATCTATCTTCAAACTGCTGTGTATTTCTTCAAAGGGAAAGAATAACAATATGAATGAATTGCAAAAAAAAAACAGAAAAGAAAGCAACAACAACATGAAAAAAAAATGAAAAAAACTCTACAACAACTGCAGAGTTGATTTTTTTCTTCACAATTCTTTCACAATCTTTAAATCATTGATAGAGCCCCACACCTGAATATGTTGCACAAAGAAAATTTACATCAAAAATTAGATACATAATGTTGACGACTAGTATCTCCATCGAGAGACGGTATTATCAAGTCTCACTTGATAATACCGTCTCTCGACGGAGAAACTAGCCGTCAAAGTTATAAAATTAATTATTGATATAAATTTTCTTTGTGCAACATATTCAGGTGAACGGCTATATCTATGATTTCAATGAACTTCTGTACACGTAAAGCTTTTCACATCTTTCACAATCTTATTATCAAAATAACTTTAAAGAAATTGTTTTTAGTTATTTTCTTATTAATTTAAATTCCAGGTTTCTGGGAATTAGAGATTTATAGCATGCAACAAAGAAGTCTTCTGTGAAGTGTACCAGTGCGTGGGGTAAACGTTACTGCAATTTATCAATAATATAGTTATTAGAACTGAGAAGAATAATAAAACTCTATTATTGTTAACTCTATTTGTCATTACTTTTTAGTTTTAGGAAGAAATTATTTTAAATGGACTACAACTTAAGAAGAAAAAAACTGTTATAACTAAATATGATTAGCTTTAACGATAGAACTTTACATTAATTGAAGTTATCTTATATAAAGCTGGTTGTTGTTGGATCTATAAATACTGTATTGTGTGACACTCACCAGTAGGAAAATAGTAACGAAACGAAACAATGGGAGAGGTAAAATAAATATTTAAAAAAAAGCTATTTTATATTTTTGGTTAGAGTTAAAGTTTATCCCTTTTTTAAAAAAAATCGGCAAGTACAAGATTGTGAAAAGATTTTTTTTGATATTTTCCATACACAATAATCTATTGAGATATCAAACATGAAGTTTAATAACTAGTAGTCTAACCCCGAATTAAAAAATTGATTTTTATGTGCGCTAATCATAGTTTAACTAACAGAAATGAAGCCGACGCACTAGTAGAGAAATATAAAAACTTTTTAATAATATTTTAAATACACGACAGCTTCAGGTACAGATTGGGAGTACCTTTCTTCAAGTGATGGGTTACAAAGTTTTTACATGCATAAATAGAGAATCCAACTCCCATAATACTTTGTGGAAAATTCCAAATGTCTTGTTTCATCCTTTGACGTCATTGCTCGGCCTGCCCTCAACGGAGAAATCTGGAAACTACTTGCAAATAAGAGAATGAAATACTTGTTTGTTTATAATTATAAAAAGTCATAAATTAAAATTAAAATTAAAAAGTCATATTAAAAACAGCATTTAAATTATACTGAAACAGAAAGTATGATATACATTTGAATCATATTTTAAATTGGATATTTTAAATTTAATGATTTCAATTTCCTTCTCGATTTAAACAATAAATGGTTCTTTAGAACTAAACAAAAGGGATACATAATATGTGTTCCTATTAACTAAACCTATTAAGAAGTAATTATTAAAAGAAATGGAATGAATTAACTTAAGAAATTCTAAAAACACTAAAATTAGAAAATTAAAAACGAAAATTCCATATTAGGAAAAAACGTTAACTATTCCTTCCTTCTTCTTTTTTTTTTTTTTATAAACACTTATGAGACATTAATTAAAATAATAAAAAAGGAAACTCCATTTGAGGAATAAAAAATAGAAAAAAAAAAAAGATAAAAAAAGGGTTATTACACCTTTCCTCTTTCTTTTTCCTTTCTTCCCTTTCTCTTCCCTTTCTTATTCCCTTTTTTACAACTATGAGACTATATAATTATTTTTAGAAAATCAATAAACTGTAATATTAACAAACATGCCTTGATTCCTGTTTACAATTTTTTTTTTTTTTTTTATGTTGACAAGGAATCGTTAATCATGAAAATTTAAACATTGCTAAAATTGAAGGAATGCTGAAAGGTATATTGATAGTACTCAATAAGATTCAAATTGAAATTCTAAAGCTACCCGCACACGAGGGAGCTTTTTCTGTGCAACTCGAGGAAATTGAGGTGCACAGAAAAAGCTGCATGCGACTATCAGTGCGCAAACGATGCAACATTGTTAGCGCCGCCGTGCGGACAACAAACGAAGCACACTACGAATTTGAATGACATCACTGGACATGACGTCAAGGATACTGCTGTGATATCGTTCCAAAACTAACTATTTGTGATTTATTTTAAACATACGAGAAATATTTTTATAATATTATTAGCCGGTATGTAATCGCAGTTGATGGCAATAATGCGATTCACGAATAACAACGACCAACAGCCAATAATAATCCATTGCTCACTGAAACAATGACGTCACGTGGCAGTTTCCGGAAATGGTGAATGAGCGACAATCCGCTTGCGATGTGAAATATTCAAAAAATCTAGGTTTTTCAAACGCTATGCTACATTCTACCGCATTAAATTACTGCATTTACATTTAAACTGTATTTATGTGTGAAAGAAACTCGAAATAATCTGATATTTTTGCTGTATTCGCGATTCGCCCATCTAAAGCGAAGGAAAAATGTTTCGACGCCATGTTTCTTCCTTGAGCATGACGTCACGCCTGACGTTTAAAAATGCTGCACTGTGATTGGGTAATTCCATGCAACTTTCCGTGGTGCACCGCCGTTCTGTGAAGCTTTTTTTCCATGCAACTTCCATGCAACTTCCATGCAACTTGGCCCATGCAGCTCAAAAAACCGCTCTAGGCATCAAGTTGCACATGCAACTCGGCCAAAAGCTCCCTCGTGTGCGGGCTACTTAAGATTAGCACTTAACTTTTTTTTTCTTTTTTTTTAAGACCCTATTTAGCAATATTAGGTACAGATAAATTTTCATTATATATGAGGGGCGTTCAAAAAGAAACGAGCCGGAGTGTGGAATGGACAAACCGGTTACAGAAGTGTAGTATCGTTGCATGTATAACCAAGATTAGTTCCGACACGAGTGAGTGCGGAAGTTCACAGCCCGCTGCTAGAGGATCACGGGTGCAATTCATATGACTAAAAGCTAATAGAAGCATGCGTCAATCGTCCAACACGGTCTTCACCGCAACGCACAAGCACTTCACCGCATTACAGATGAAACGACCAGGCAAGCTCACCCGTGGGGGTTATTCTGCTCCACGACAATCCAAAGCCCCATACGGCCAACACAATCACGGCATTCTTGCAGAAATTCAAGTGGGAGGTTCTTGATCACCCTCCATACAGTCCAGACCTCTCTCCCTGCGATTACGCCATTTTTGGTTCCCTTAAAAATCCTCTGAGGGGCAAACGATTCGCCTCGGACCACGACGTCAAGCAGTACGTGCGGAACTGGTTCACAATGCAACCCCAGGAATTTTACAAGGCAGTCATTCACCGCCTTGTGTCGCAGTGGGACAAGTGCCTCAACCGCCAGGGCCAATACTCCTGACATACAGGTACTGGTTTCTGTTCCTAGGCCTCCGGCTAGTTTCTTTTTGAATGCCCCTTATACATTAGGAAGTGTGGCTATAAAGACAGATTCAATACACTTTCCTTTTAAGTCTATTTGGCTAGTGTGATTTATTGGGTGTATATCTATTTGGTGTATATTACACACATTTTTAATAATATTTTATCATTTCTAGCAATTTTTTTCTTAATCAATTTGTTGCCTTTATAATGAACTATATTATTTTTGTTTTCATTACAAAGTTCTTTAACGTTCTTAACAATGTTTATACCAATTGGTAATTTTAAGAATCTATTTCCATAATTCGTATCTTCTCTTGATTCTTTCTTCTTCTTTTAAGCCTACTAATCCCGGTTTCTCCGTCTAACTGTGGACAAGTATCCCACAACGCAACGCACAACAATCACAACAATTGCGCCTTTTACATTAGCAACAATCACATCTACAATACAGTTCAGCAACAATCACAACAATCATAATAACCGCAACAATTGCGTCTTTGGAATTCCCAGCAATCACATTTATAATAATAAGGAAATTAAAGGAATAATGCAACATAAATGATATATCAAGAGCCGTTGCGCAGCACTGTGATTGGTTTACTAATCACTATCCCTACCTTGTTTTAGTCGAAAAACTATGATTGGATGTAAAATTCAAGATACTAGTTGACCCGTGCGAATAATTCGCAATAAAAAACCATCTTTGTGAAATAATAAACAAATTCAACACCTGTCGTGCCAGATAAGTTAAACACATTGTCAATAGATTGCGACTTCTTCATTTTTATAAAAAGATTTTTAAAATAAGCTTTTTTACGAAAATATTAATTTTAAACAACTTGTTTATTTTTCGTCATTAGCAGTGAACGTAATCTTCAAAATGATATCTCAATCATTGATTTTGATGAAGTATTAAGGGAAATAAAAAAAAAGAAACACCTCTAAGAAATAATATATGAGAAGTTAACTTTTTGTGTTTTTTATTATAATAAATCGCTTATTTTTATTAAAATATAAATGTTTGTTTGTTTTTTATCTGTTCTTATTAAATAAACGACGAAATATCATTTTAAAGTGAATTTTTATTGAAAAAAGATATATTTAAAGTTTACGACGCTACAGCATTATTTGAAATGTTGTTTCGCTTTCGAAAGATAAGTCGCTTCTGTTAAAGCGTGTCTACATTTTTATAAAAAGGTTTTTAAAATAAAGTTTTTATAACGAAAACATTAATTTTAAACAATTTGTTTATTTATCGTCATTAGCGGTGAACGTAATCTTCAAAATGATGTCTCAATCATTGATTTTGATGAAGTATTAAGGTAGTTATGGCGTACCGACACAAAAACACCTTTGAGAAATAATATATAAGGATGATTACTACAGAAATTTTTGTTATAATGAAAAATTTTGTGTTATGGTAGCATTCATGACTATTGTTAATAATAATATTGATCAAGAGTCAATTAATGTAATAATGTAAGTCAAACGAGATATTTGTGTAATAGTAGCATACATGATTATTCTTTATTTAAATCTGTTCACTGATAAGAATGGGGACATTAATTTTCCTCATCTTAAATACGTGTTATGTTTTTTCCTGAAGAAAGTATTTGGTTAAAAGACAGAAATATTGAATTTTTTAGATGTTATATGAGTTTTGTAATTTCATTTATTAATAAGAAGATATTTTATTCTTGAAGATTCTAGGATACTAGAAAGCCTCATTACAATGAAGTTCAGATTCGTTATTGAATCATCGGAAAGTGTGGAAAATGGAAATGAAATAACTATTTTAATTATTCTATCCAGTTCTAATAACTATATTTATGGATAAATTGCAATAACATTTACCCCATGCACAGATACTAGATCTCATTGTTGTATGCTGTAAATATCTAATTCCCAGAAACCTAGAATTTAAATTAATTAGAAAATAACTGAAAATACTTCCTATGAAGTTATTCTTATTTTGATAACAAGATTGTGAAAAGAATTTTTCACAATCTTCTTTGGTTGTGGAGTTTTTTTGTGTTTTTTTGTGTTTTTTTTTTTTTTTTTGTAATTTATTTTTCTTATTCTTTCCGTTTGAAGAAATACACAGCAGTTTGAACTTGTTTCTACTTCAAATTTTTATGAATGTATATTTTTAAAAATTTAACTCATTTACAATATAACTTCAAATATAAATCCTTGCCAGCGAATCCGTCAGGCTCCAAGGATTTGGAGATAAAAAGATCCGAGGTTGAACCCAACCTTGTTAATAAATACATGATTTAACATGCCAGAAATTAATATACACAGAAACTAAAAAAGATCTGAGTTTTCATCGGTGAGAGTCTTACTGTTTGTCTAGCATAACTTGAGCCTTAGCCACGCCTCTTCAAACGGAGAAGATATTTCACAATAGGGGTGAGGGTTGTAAAAGAAAAATTTGGGAAAAAAAAAAAACAAGATTAGGAAATTTTTTAAAAAAATATTTACTATTAAAAAAAAAATATTTATAAAATAATTATGAATAACATTTATAATTTGAGTATATTGAGTATATTTAACTATATTGTCAATGGTCTTAATTTGTATATTTGTAAATGTTCTGAGGATCTTTACGGGATTGTTTTTAAACAAGCTTTTTTTTTTTTTTTTTTGATTGATGATTACATTTATTTCTGGCTAAAAGTCAAGAATTAGTGTTTGTAATTTCATTAAAAACAGTTACGATCTTTCATTATTAAAAATTTAAATCATCACCTGCAATATTGTTGTTCATTCTAACAATTTTATTTTGGTGTTTTGATTGACTATTATTATTACAAACAATATTATATTATTTTAGTTTTGTTTTCATTTCCATTATATCAAAACTTGCATTGTAATTCATGCAGTTATTATTATTATTGTCAATCTAATTCTATTTTGAATGTTTTAGTACAAGTGCCAATGTTCTTAATTTGGATATTTGTAAATGTTCTGTGGAACTTTACGGAATTGTTTTTAAACAAGTTTTGCTTTTTTTTTTAACTGTCAGCAGTTAATTGTTAAATAAAACATTATTACCATGAAGTGTATATATTTATTACTTACATTAATTAATATAATTTATATATAATTACGATTTTTCATAATTTAAATGAATAAGAAACAGTATAAATATAACAGTTCTTAAACAGCAAATCAGTTTTATACATCGTTACAGTTAAACTATAACCTAGTTATTATTATATGTAAGAAAAATAGATATATAATGTCGTATTTTATATCATCAATTCCTCTGTTATAACCAAGAAACAAAATCTGTGCATTTCCCCTGAAAATGGAAAACTATCACACTGACCCCTCAAATAACTTCTTGAACTCTTCGCCTACCACGTGACACAGGCGCGGCTAAGGCTCAAGTTATGCTAGACAAACAGTAGACGACCAGATGAAACGCTCAGATAGTGCGAAAGTGTTAAGAGAAACAACTCTCACACCTAATAGCGATCCTCCTCAAAACGATAGCAGAGTTTAAAATTTTATACAAAAGGGATTCGCAGTACAGAATTTGATGCTGTGCCTTATTTTTTGATTTTATTCTTTTGGAGGGGTACGACTGCTGAGTGCGAGAGTAATGACCGTTAATACTTTTGCACTATCTGAACGTTTCTAATGAGTGGGTCTGGCTGAAGAATCCATAATAATGTAAAACTCCAGACTCACCGATGAAAGCTAAGTTCTGTGTCAATTCACTTGTTTATATTACTTGTTTATATTATTTTAAGGTGGCACATTAGGACTTAAGGATATTCCTTATTGTGAAAAGATTCCTACTCACCAACAATGAAAGTTTTTAAACGTGTATTGGACAGTAGATAAACTCTGTTTTTTATTGCTCTTTAGTTTTCGGACAAATTACTTTAAATGAAGTAGAAACTTAAGAAAATACATCGTTAAGATTAAATATGATTAACTTGCAAAACGATATAACTTTACATTAATTGAAGTTATCTTATAAAAAGCTTGCTGTTGATAGATCTATAAATACTGTGTGTTTTATGACTCACACCTTTAAGTCTTAAAACACAAACTCATTAAAACTTTATGACTCGACCAAGTTTACAACTGGACATGCTGGACATTTAAGGAAATCGTCTTATTTTCATCTTGTCCTGTCATTGCTTATAATTGTTTTCTAAGCAGCTTCTACCTGCTGAAATTCACACTTGTAAATGTCCGGCATGTCCGGTTCGAAACATGGTCGTGTCATAAAGTCCTAAGGTTTTTGATGAGAGTGGTTCCCATTAACTCTTTTTCAGCCTCTAAGCGTTTCATATGTTGATTAAGTCTGGCTGACGAGACCATAAAAGGGATGAAACGGACATCCCATGCTTTCATCGATGAAAGTTCAGATATTTTTTAGCCTGTGTTTATTATTTTTTGGGACGTTAATCCTTATGGTTCTTAACCAGGTTTTGTTCTGCCTTGTTCTTTTTATCTAAAAATTCCTTTGAGACTTACGGATTCGCAGACCAGGATTAGAAGCTTTTGTACCTTGAATTTTTACTTTGTTTTCTTTTGAAGGGGGACCGCTATTTGGTGGTGCGAGTGGTGTCCCTTAACAGGTGTGTAATATTTGAGCGTTTCGTCGGGAGCGTTTAGTCGGCTCCAGAAAAGTACGAAACGACCGTCAGAACACTCGCCGATGAAAGTTCAGATATTCTTAAGTTTCTGTCATTTCGGCACCTTTTTCTAATAATAAATATTAATATTTGATTTATTCCTGATTTTTTGATAAATTTAATCAAGTTTAATTCTAACGAAATATTTAAAAGCAGTTTTTTTTTAATATTTCTTTTAGCTATAAAATTCTTACGTTTCCTTGATATTTTCCCACAAGTGTGTTGATGTTATAGAACACACAGTAAATATGGATCCAGGAACAGGAAGCTTTTTATACGATTATTTAAATTAATGTAAAGTTTTTTTCTATAAGTTTCTTAATTATGATTTCGTTTGGAAGGGAACCTATGTTGGATGTGAGACTGGTTTCTATTAAGACATTCGCAATATCTGAGAGTTTTGTAGGGGAATGGGTCTGATTAAAGAATCCAAAAAAAGAAGGAAACGGCGGTCCAAGACACTCGCCGATGAAAGCTCAGATATTGTTTAGTTTCTGTGTCATTTCGGCACCTATTTTAATAATAAATTTTAAGGTATTTTATTTTCATCCGAATCTCCAAAGTTACCTGTTTGACATAGGGGAAAGCGAGGAGAGATGACGCAGGTATGAAAGTTGACGCGGTTTTCAGTTTACATTTCTAACCCAGCGTGGTGATACTTACCCAAAGTCGGATTGTACAGTGGTGTGGAGTGTACACGTTGTCAAATTTTTCTACATTTTTTTGAATATTTGTGGATTCTGCGAGGGAATTTCTACGTCTACTCACCTGAATTTTCAAGTAATTGTTTAATTATTTTCGCACAGCATATTTATCGCAGCGATAAAGAATTTTCTGCTGTTGTAAGTTGAAACTAGATTCTTGGCGGGATTGTATTCACAATGCTTTCGTGTTCGGCCATGTTTGTTGGGGATAAATTAGGTGCGTTGTCTCTCTTATCGTTTTAGGAGAGATGACTCCTAATAATGTGAAGAGAGATGACGCAGTTTTGATTTTTCAAAACCAGGAACAATAATAACGATGAGACCTGAAAAGACCTGTCTTGCAAAAGATTGCTACCGGAAATCTTGTTCGCTGTATTCAAAACTACGTTTTTTATGTGGAAGATTGGGGAGAAAAAAAATAAAGAAATTTCATTAAGTTAATCAGAGGCAATACGAAAAAATAATTGTCTCTTGTTAGCATTAAACTTTATTAATATAGTCTGATTAAGTGATGTCAAATTCACTTTCTATTCTTTTCAATTACCTGTCAAAAACGAGGAAAATACATTAATAATGTTTCAAAACTTTAATTTCTGGCATTGATATTTACTATACTTTAATTTTTTAATGAGACTTCTCTCCTACCCATAGCGCGTCATCTCACCTACCGTATGAGCAGAGATAGCAAAATATAGTATTTTTAAAAAACATAATTTTTTATATGTTTAAATGATGCAATGGGTAAACCAAAATTTTTTTTTTAGGAATTAATGTAGAATAATTTGGCATAATTCATTCTCAAATGAATTCCAAATTTTGGAAATATAAATGATCGAAATGTGCGTCATCTCTCCTCGCTTTCCCCTAAATGAATGTAAATTAATAACAAATTTCAACTTTTTTCAGAAATGCCCAATTACTCACGTAAGACATTCTGTTGCAAATGATAGACGCATGCACTATGAAACTTCATGCCGCGATGGTTATGGAGAGATAAAGAAAAACAATTAAATTTTCATTGCAAAAGATCTTCTTAGTGCACTGCAGTGATAACATAATGGTCGTGTGATAAAAAGTAATTGGTCTCCTCTGGTGGCCTACAAGCCGATATACAATACTGCATGGAGTCAAATAATACACTAAAGTTCTCCTGTGGAAATTTCTGCCAAATGTCCTCAAATTATCGGGCTAATTTGTCCAGTCAGTGAAGGCTGTAATTGTTTTTCGAACATCAGGCTCAATTTTTTTTTCAATGAATGTGTTTCCCGTGGCGTCATTACGACGTATGTTCAATTTGGTGCCATTTCATAGGTAAGGAGTTTTTCCCGCAGAGTGCATGGAATAGATAAAGTTTAACTATAGACACTCAGTATATTGCAAACAAGTTCAATTTTAAAAAAATCTATATTTATTAAGATTTGAAATATAAACGAACTTCAGACTGCTGGATATTTCTTCAAAGAGAAAGACTAAGAATATAAATAAATTGCTGAAAAAAATGGAGAGAAATCCACAGCTATTCTGCTGAGAAAAATTCTTTTCACAATCTTATTTTCAAAATCAGAATGACTGAATAAAAATTACTTTTAGTTATTATCTTTTTAATTTAAATTCGACGTTTTTGAGAAGTATGAATTCACATCTTGCAATTCAATAAGGGTTCCTACAAAATGTGAATAGAGGAAATACAACTGTAATTTAATCCAAAATATAATAATTATAGTTAGGAAAAATAATAAAAATTATAATTATATTTTCCTTTGTTCGCTTTTTTCCGATGATTCAATAACATGAGGCGTTACAGAAATTATTTAAAATCGAAAGAAGTAGGTTATCAATTGCTATTCATTTCAAAAGATCAAAATAGATAGGATTTGAAATCAGTCTCGTCTAGGAAATTCATAATTTAAAGTGATTTTTACAATTATTTTTTTTTTAATTAAAAGTTTAAGAGATATATAAGAATATTGAAATTTGTTAAAATCTCATTAGAGGCTTGAGTTCCAATAAAAAGAAAGATATTATAATACTTTAACATTTATTGGTAAATTCTTATTTATTAATTTTGATGTTTGATATCTCAATGGAAATTTCCGTTTGGAAAATATCAAAAAATTCATTTCACAATCCTATACTTGCTGACCTAATTTTTTGAAAAAAGTAATAAACTTTATTTTTAACCAAAAGCAGCTTTTTTTAATATTTCTTTAAAGCTCTAACTTCGTTAGTATTTTCCTACAGGTGTGTGTCATAAAACACGTAGTATATTTAGAGAACAACAACAAGCAACAACAAGCTTTTTATAAGATAAATTCAATTAATGTAAATTTCTATCATTATAGAGGCTAATAATATTTAATGTTAACGATGTTTTTTCTTAATTTTCAGTAGATGTAAAGTAATTTCGTCCTAAATTTAAGAGTAAAAAAAAACAGTGTTAACCAATTGTGCAATACATAATCTATATAATTTTCATTGTTGTGACGTATGAATCAATAACGAAAACTCAGAAATATTAATATGCCACTATAAATTAATATAAACATGTGCAGAATTCAAACGGAACTTAACATATCTTAACTTTCATTGGTAAGTCTTGAGTTTTAAATTATTATGAATTCTTCAACCAGACCCACTCATTAGATGAAACGATTAGATAGTACAAAAGTATTAACGGTCGTCATCTCGCACTCAACAGCTGTACCCTTCCAAAAGATTAAAACCAAACAAACAACACAGCTTCAAATTCTAGATTGCGAATCCTTTTTGTATAAATTTTTTAATTCTGTTTTCGTTTTGAGGAGGATCGCTATTAGGTGTTAGAGTGGTTTCCCATTTTTGCACTATCAGAGCTGGTGGGATTGAAGAGTCCAAAAAAAGGACGAAACGGCCGTATCAGACTCTCACCAATAAAAGCTCAGATTATTTTTAGTTTCCATGTATATTAACTTGTGGTATGTTAAAACTTATATTTATTTTCACAATCTTCTTATCAAAATGAGAATAACTTCATAGAAATTATTTTTTAGTTATTTTCTTATTAATTTAAATTCTAGGTTTCTGGGAATTAGAGATTTATAGCATTCAACAATGAGTTGTTCTGTTAAGTATACCAGTGCATGGGATAAACGACACTGCAATTTATCCATAAATTTAGTGTTTCGAACTGGGAAGAATAATTGAAATTATATTTATATTTTCATTTTCCCCATTTTCCCTATGATTCAATAACTAATCTGAACTTAATTATAATGAGACTTTCTTGTAATTATTTAAAAGCGAAAGAAGTAGCTTATCAATTGTTATTCATTTCAAGAGACTAAGAGACTTAAAATATTGCTAGGATTTCAAAGGAGTCTTCTCTATGATATTCATAATTTTAAGTAATTAATTTCTTAAAATCAACACTACTTTGTTTATGCGATCTTTTTTTTTCTTTTTAATAAAAAGCAAAAGAGGTAAATAAGATCAATAAATTTGGTTAAACTTAATTAAAGACTCAGTCAATGAATAAATTCTAATAAAATGAAAGTTATTATAATACTTAAAAATTCAATGGTAAATTACTAGTTATTAAATTTCATGTTTGATATCTCAATAGATTGTTTTGTACGGAAAAAACCCAAAAAAATATTTTCATAATCTTGCACTTGCTGACCTGATTTTTTTGATAAAAGTGATAAACTTGAATTCTAACCAAAAATTTATATTTAACCAGCTTTTTTTAATATTTCTTTTACCATTCGTTAGTATTTTCCTACAGGTGTGTGTCATAAAACACACGGTATTTATAGATTCAGCAAAAACAGCTTTACTTCAATTAATGAAAAGTGATATTCTGAGAAAACTACTAATACGATTAAATTAACTAAAAATGATCGAATGTTGGAACTCGGTCAAAGTTTAAAGTAATTAATCATAATAGAAATCTAGATGAATATGATTGCAGAGCGAGTAAATGATTAAGCTTGATATTCACAAAAGAAACATTCTGACATCAAAATACTAGACATAATTTATTTAACAAGATACTTGTCTAAAACTAGTAATGATAACACATCTCTAACTAGAGAATTATTAAGTAATAGTTGCTACGAGAATTCAATAACTTTAAAATTCAAATAAGCATAAGTCAATTACACATATCAAATACTATTCGTTCAATTAACGCTATATTCAATTAAATAATTGAAATCAACAAGTATCAATAATGTATGTTCTAATATCAGATACAACATATGTTCGATTTAACTTATCAGAATAAAAACCTTGAATTCATTCTATACTTAGTCTTTCATCTGAGTATGAATTCTTTAAACTAAAAATTCATAATATCATCGAGCTTAATTATTATTCAATTAAACACTGAGAACATTATCTTTAAATTAAGATTACAATGTGAATCTTAAAACTCAGAAATAAATTAATTGACATACATTAATGTCACATCAAATTACTCATTTCATTATGTTGAACGCTGTGACATTAATAACAATAAGTTAACTTTATAACTTATCTAAAGCTCTCTTAAAATGAATCCATTAAATAATCACTAATTCCTTGTGATTAGATTAGCTTTTACATTACAACATATGACATATTACTATTAACACTAATTCGAACATATCTTATTCGACTTTCTAGATTGTCTCTTTATTATACTCAAAATGCCAGTTCTTCACTCGTTGATAATCCGTCGTGAAAGATAACTCAAATCTTCCTACCTTATCAGTGAAGTTCTATGATGATAACATGAATTTCATCCCTTGGCAACGTAAGGCATAACGGCGTTCGAACCATCTCCATGTCTGTCGATTCAACTTTCAGTATTCGACCAAGAGAAAAAGGTGTTCAGAACGCTTGACGATATTACCAGTAAAGCTCTCTCCAATATACAATTATCGGCCCAAATTGTATAACTCTAATTTGATACTGGCATCTGATTGGACTTGTTGATCAGCCGGCTTACCGAGAATCCCAGATAGGCCTACACATGTCTGCCGAAGCCTACTTCAATTTGTATCCCAAGCCGTTGATGAAAATGGATGAATCGTACATCTATTCTCCCGCTATCGGACAAGTGCAAATCACATTGCCAAAATCATGGCAAACATCAGAGGTTTCTAACATTATCTTCGAGTGCCTCTGACTTCAGCCCAACATCCTATTGCTTTACATGAGCAGAACAACCATGTTCCATCTCACAGCGCCAACTCGTGAGAGATAGCATTCAAACTGCATAACAACGCTTTTACACATGATATCAGAAACAAAACATTCATATCATATCATTAACAAACGTGAAATAAAACAAAATGAAAGTACCATATTTTAATTACTTCCACAGATATCGATTTATAAGCTAATAATATTTAGTTATAACAGTGTTTTTTTTTTTCTTAACCTTCTAGTCTATTTAAAAGAAATAAATTCCTAACATTAAAGAGCAATGACAAATTGAATTAATCAACTGTTGCAATACATATATATTAACTTTATTAAAATTGCCTATGACTGAAGAATCTATTCACAGTAAGAAATATTCATAAGAATCAATGTGTCACGTTGAATTATTATAAAGAACTGCAGAATTGACACAGAACTTAAAATATCTGAACTTTCATCGCTGAAAGTCTACAGTTTCGACCTTATTATGAATTCCTTAGCCAGACTCACTCAGCAGATGAAACGCTAAGATAGTGCAACCACTCTCGCAGTCAACAGCGGTCCCCCCTCCAAACGTAAAGCTGTAAAGTTCTCCTGTGGCAATTTCTGCCAGATGTTCTCAAATTTTCATGAATTTGACCGTTCAGTGATGGCTGTAACTGTCGTCCCAACATCATGCTCTATTAGCGAATGGTCTGGGGACTTGGATGGCCAAGGGAGGATGTGAACTTCATTGTGAAGTCTCGCCATGTGAGGTTTGGCATCATCGTTCCAGTAATAACCCTTTTACTAATGTAATCGTTTGCAAAATATTGTCAACTAACAGAAATGCTGTCAAAGTATGCTATAGCAAAACTAGGGAGATCGGTGACTTATAACTGTAGATCAGATGGCGTTGTGCGGCTCGAACAATTCAGCCGAATTCGATCGAACAATCAAACAGAAGCGCCATGATCATCAATAGGATTCAATTCGACATTCTACAGGTTTTGTGCGGCTCATCACCCGGATGGGCAGTATATAGACGATTTAAAGGACCTGGGAAGTAACTGCTTCTGGCAATTGCCGCCAAATTATATCCCTTGATACAACACGATGGGTTTATATCTTTCGCGAGGACAGAAATGGCATGTTGATATTAAGGTTGCTCTCGTGATGAACGATCCCATCAAGATCCCATTTTGCTGGGACTACTAGATCATTCGTAATGGTATTGTGTTGTCTTGAAGGTTCACAGATAAAAATATCATCTGATCAAGACGGCTGTTACGTCTGCAAGAACACCTGTCTTCTCTTAAGCTTATGATGCCCCTCATTCTTAAACTATCTGAGTGGTAATTTTGGCTAAAGAATGAGGTAGCTCTTCTAGTTTCATTGCTGTCATTGGCAATAATATTTTAATAATTAGCATTTCTAGCTAGAAGGCGTTTGTATACCGAGTTTCTCTAGTCTTATCTGGTTTTTAGTGAAGTGTTTTTTATTTTATTTTTTTAACAGGAACAAACTACATCTTTCAATGTAACCTTGTTGTAGGGTGATTCTATGGATTCGAATGTTGAATGCTTCAACAAAAAGTCAAATGCTATGTTCCAAGTTTTTAAAACAATAAATCATAAAAAAACTAAAACATTAAATCATAAAAAAAACAAAGAAAAAAAGCAGGAATACTAGGATCTTAGATAGCGTCCCCAGAATTTATAAAATGCTTTGTTAGAAGCATTGTGAGGAAAAATCAAAAAGACTAATTCAGCCGCTAACGATAGTAAATGATAAGATATCTAAACGTGAAAAGTCTTAGTTTTCATGAAAACAAGGTCACTGGTTAGACTGGGCAAGCTCGGTACTTATTTCGAACATCGCAGCCTTCGCTGTATTGTGCACATAAAAATAATTCATAAAATAACAAAACAAAACTTGTAAAAAAAAAACTTCACAAAAACCAAAGTGAAGATAAACTTAATAGAAAAATTTTATTCAAGATTTTACGGAATTAGGAATCACAGCATACATTAATGAGGATTTCTACGAAGTGTACTTGTTATTCGGATAACGATAACTGTAATTCATCCTAAGTTTAGTAGCTAGAACGAGGAGGATATTTATTCGATACAGTGTTCCGAATGTAACTAATTTTATATTGGGGAGACCTACAGATCTTTAGGCGAATGCATATCAGAGCATGTACGAGCCCTTCCAAATAAGAACTTATAACACAGTGCAAAATGTATTGATCTCATCAATAGTATCTCATCAACTATTGATTTCATCATCAGACCATTGTATTAATGATTATCTGCTTTGTATACAAAACATATAGGCTTTGACGTTACCAAACCATGTGTATTTAAAACCATGTGCTTTTAATTAGTAGTGTTATGATCGCCAATTGGTTCCATTGAAGCGAGCTTCCCATTAGTGAGCTTTCCCTTAAAAAGAGGCTGAGGTTTTTAAAAACATTCATTCACGAAAATGACCCGTTAACGGAAGAACACTAGTTTGGGCTTTTTTTAGTTGTAAATAGTTTTAATTTTACCTCAGTGTGTTGGCTATTTTAAAACTTTCAAACCTATTTCATTATATGTGATTTGATATGTTTACATGAAGTATACTCATTGATTCTTTCTGCATTACGGAATTTTCCAAACTTTAATATTTTTGAAATTCCTGTTGAAGTATAGCTCAGTTTCTCAGTTAATTCACTCATTTGCAAAAGAAAGACGCATGAACTATGAAACTTCGCGAACTCAGTGAGTGTTCACATTATTATAATTTGAGTTGTAGATGGTCGTTCGTTTTTCATTCTTTATTAATTTCCCCCTTATATTTTAATAAAAATACTTATATTCTATGCTATTGTATTTGTCATTTAAATAGGAGAAGTATCATGATACATTTTGTTGTAATCTATGGAAAGTTTGTAACTGGATCATTGCAATGGACAGATAAGCGTTTTCTTTGAGCATATTTTAGATTCATGATGACATTATGTTTTGTTGACGAACACGTGAAGTCCTGTACTAAAGTTTAATTTAGGAATATGGTACGGTGGCCCTGAATGGACATTTTTTGTGAATAATTTCTGCTACAGTAAATGCTCCGCCATCATGAACATATTCTAACCCAATTATCCAACGGAAAGCGCTTATCTTGAGGACTGTTCGTCGTCATAGATATTCGAGTTTTTCTGGAAATTCTATTAGTTGCAGGCTGTGGTACAGTGAAGCTAATAAAGAACCCTAGAAAAAAGAATAAGTATTCGTCCATCGTATCCATCACTGGTACATGTCTTGAGATACGTCTACCAAATATGACGAATAGAAGAACCTGTGAGAGAATATGAATTCTAAAGAGAGAGGCGATAACGAAGAGTTTCGTTGTTAATTGGGAACTCGGTAAAGCTCGGAATACGTTGAGCTTAGTGACGAGGTAATAAAAACAAATCTAGAAGATTTATTAATTTTCTAGATTCAATGTTTTATTGTAAATTCATATTAAGCAATTTTCAAAAACATACTGTATGATTGGAAAATCATTGTTTGAAAAGTACTGAAATTTTAAAAGATATGTTCTCACCAGTGGCGTATATAGAATATATTTTCGGGGGGGGGCCCAAGATCAATATAATTAAGTAGACATCCCATGAAAGCCTATCTGTTCAACCAAAAAAACGAAAAAAAAACAAAAAAAACGATGGAAACCTATCTGTTTAACCAAAAAAACGAAAAAAAAACAAAAAAAAACGATGGAAACCTATCTGTTTAACCAAAAAAAAACATTGGGAGGACACATCTTCATTATTTCGGTAGGGGGGGCCCGGCCCCCCCCCCCCCCCCCCCCTTATATACGCCCCTGGTTCTCACTCTTTTTTTTTTTTTTGAATTCATAAAATGAAGTCATTTAGCACAGCCATTCTATTTCAATTCATATTTTTATTGCTTTTGTTTTTTTGAATTTATTTTTGAAGGATCTTATAGATTTTGATATTTAATTATCTGTTAGTGGCTGCAAAAAATTAATAAGATTTATTTACAGGTTTTAAAGCAAGACCTTCATTAAAGTTTTTATTTGAGTACATTAAGGAAGGAGAACAACCGACTTATAGTTTACATACAACAATAACAGACAATAATGAAAGCGAGAAAGAATAAATTAACCTAATATCAACGGAAAAACAAAAATAATGTAATTTCAGGAAGTAATGTAATTTAATTTAATTGAAATGTCTCCGTTGTTATGGTAGTTTCCTGCATTTGTTCTGTCTACCAATCATCGTAACGCAACGGACAAGTGTTTTATGACGTGGTATTACGAACATGTGATCAGCCTCGTTTTAAGCTATTGATTTTATAGCTATATAATCGGCTTCACTTCAAGTGCTTCACTGCGTTAGAAGCCATTCAAACTATTTTTATTTACCAAGATAATTTTTGAAATGTTTCTCAACTTGGTAGTTTTTCCAATCATTGTAACATTCTGTTTGCATTGTGGCGAAGCAGGTAATTCAGAAAATGTTTTGACTTATTTTGATAAGCCAGGCGAAAACGGTAAAGTTTATATCGAAACCCAACCAATACCAACTCCAAGTTCTACTTTATCTTTTTGTTCTTGGACAAAAGCGAAAGAGTCGATTGGCTTTTTCAAAGCCTTAAATTCTAAAGATGACTTTACTCATTTCGAACTGTACTATAATCCATTAAGCAATCCTCCATGTTATTTTGCAGATATTGGATTAAATAGGAACAAAGAGAATAGTCGACGTCACGTTGTCGCTTTTGATTGCAATATTAGTAATCTCACAACATCGTGGCATCATTTCTGCTTTATTTTTAACAGCAGGTCGTACTTTTACCTCAATGGTTTTCCCTTTCAAGAGCAAAATGACGGTATTGTTCCTTTAAACGTAACGAAACCTGACAGTTTAGTTTTCCGAATTGGAGAAACTTTTAAAAATGGTAGAAACGGATCATTTTACAGGATCAACATTTTTAGCAGAGCTGTTACAGATGACGAAGGTAAGAATGGAAACTTTATCACTCTTTAAATTACTGATATTATAAATAAATTCAGTCGTATTTTAATACGATCTTAGAATAGTTTGTTCTTTGAAGATACTATGATTATTTACATTTCCTTACATAAAAATTGAATGATACTTAATTTTTTTTCCTTCAATGAATGGCACCATTTTACTAAAAGCCAAGTTACTTTATTGTAACTTCAAAAGTTATAGACCTGTATGTCTGTTAATTATTCAATATAATTTTCAGATACACTAATATGAGGAGCTTAGTTTCAAAACCGGCCATCTCCAACAATTGCAAATTCCAAGCTAATGGAGTTTTTGCTCAAAAACCCTCCGTTTACATACAGTTTAACTTCAAAATCCATCATAATAATGTATTGCGATATGATTTCGATACGAGTGCTATTTCAAAGCCCGCCATATTCAATCCAAATGCATTATCAAACCCCTATTTTCGAAAAATTTAATTTTGGAGATGGCGGTTTTTGAAACTAAGCTTCTCATATATTGTCTTCTCCCAAAATCACTTCTCGTAATACTCTTCCTTAAATGCACTGTTCCATTTTGTATCTGGGAGTCAGAATCTTCCGGATGATAGCACAAGAGTATTTCCTATACACTTGATTCTATCTACACACATTTTCAATAAGGGTCTTTAGAATTTATCTTGGAAAGCCCATTGGCTTTATATTCATCTGTTCACTTTATTTCTTCACTATTTGCTTATTCACTGATGCACTAAACAATTTATATAATGAAAGCTCTCATATCTTAATAGCTATTGTTCAAGGGCACTTTTCACTTAAGAGCACCATTGAATATTAAACATAATTGATTTACTTTCACTTAAATTTAATTCGTTGCACTTTATTTATAATACATTAATAACTAGAGCACATCAATTCATTTCGTGATACTACTTGATTATGTAGTCAAATATGTTTGATTCGCTTCTTACTCAACAGATATTCAATAATGACTTAATTAGTGATAACTGAAAAACTCTTGCATTCACTTATGCAATATATGGGTTAACATGAATAATTATGATATCTATTTAATCACTATAGATAAATATATATATACTCATGGACAAAAAAATTAGCGCACCAAGAAATAATTGCGGGATCGTAACGAAACTTGCAATGAAGGTACATGTCGGGGAGATATGCAAATGATTAGAAATGCAGCTTGATTGCGCATTACGTATAGCCGGTAGAGGGCGTTGAACATCGTACTCTGTGGAGTATAAAACAGGTAACCAAAGCGTGTTTGAATGTGCTGAATCATTTACAAAGGAAGAGCTGAGGTAGATATGCCATTACGCCGTGTTCGAAGACAGTATACGCAGTTGTCGCAGTTTGAGAGAGGGAGAATCGTCGGGATGATGGAAGCTGGGTGGTCAGCTAGGCGAGTAGCTCGTCAATTAGGCCGCTCTGATTGTGTTGTGAGGAGGTGTTGGGACCAGTGGACCCGAGAGATGTCATGTACACGAAGACCAGGCTCAGGACGCCCTCGACAGACCAGTCGTCGAGAAGACCGCCACATAGTCAGAAATGCACGCGTACAACCAACTGCTTCATCGGCCGCCATCCAGGCACGGGTAGCACCTTCACTAGGGGCCTCTGTGTCTTCTCGAACCATACGAAGGCGCCTGGCTGAAGGACAGCTGGTATCGCGGCGCCCATTACGTGTGCTGCCCTTGACGCCCACCCATCGATGCCTCCGTTTGGAGTTTTGCCGCGTACGAGGAAACTGGACTGCAGCGGAATGGAACCAAGTCGTCTTTAGCGACGAATCCAGATTCAATCTCGGCAGTGATGACAATCGTGTTCGTGTGTGGAGAGCCCGTGGTGAACGCTTCAATCCTGCCTTTGCTGTACAGCGACACACCGCTCCCACAGCTGGTATGATGGTATGGGGTGCCATTGCCTACAATACACGGTCATCCCTAGTATTGTTCCGTGGCACCATGACAGCCCAGCGGTATGTTCATGAAATCCTGCAACCACATGTGTTGCCCCTCATGCAACGGCTCCCAGGAGCCATTTTTCAACAAGACAATGCTCGGCCTCATACGGCAAGGGTGTCACAAGACTGTCTCCGCACTTACTACCCTTCCTTGGCCTGCCCGATCCCCAGATTTGTCTCGAATCGAGCATATCTGGGATCATTTGGGACGACGAGTTGGGCATCCCACGAGTTTGAACGAACTAGAGGCAAGGTTACAGCAAATATGGAACGAAATGTCTCAAGATATCATACAGAACTTGAATGACTCAATGCCCGATCGTATCGCATCGTGCATTAGCGCTAGAGGGGGTCCAACGGAGTGTTAACTCCTCCGTTCTTTTGCCTTTTTCTCTGAAATAAATTATCCTTTTTCTTTGATTTTCTTATCATTTACTTATATCAAAGTAGTCATTACGTATGTAAATTTTCGTTTCATTTTGACGACTCCTTCTTGGTGCGCTAATTTTTTTGTCCATAAGTGTATATATATCTGCAGCTTGCCTGGGATTAATTTATTATATCAGGAACTATAATTACTTCACTTGAGTAATTATTACTGATTATGTGACGACGACATTTGAATCTCAGCATTTCCTTAATAGTGAATTTCCTAGCTGGATTCCAATCACGCCTATTTTCATAATGATAAAAGATACTTACAGAATTTGAAGATAAGTGAGCTTCCACGTCTTTGATTTTGCAAGTTATATGTCCATATGGTCTTCATCCCAGTTGACTCTGCTTGACCTTTCGTTCGCCTACGTAGCTGCTTCACTTCACATTCGTCTCTCCCGACTCACCCAAGTGAAAAAACGAGTCTCCTCTCTTCACTTCACACCAAGATTTCTTACGTTTCTCCTTTTGCATAATTTGCATCTCATATCACTCATTTCGCCGTGCTGGCGTGGCCGTGCGGTCTCGGCGGCGGTCAGCCGTGGTGGCGAGTGCGCCAGTACCTGGGTTCGAATCCCGGCAGTGGCATGGCTGTTTCAATTTCCTTTCCTGTGTTGTCCAGCCTCTTCTTCACTTTCTCTTCGGTCTGACGTCATTCCTTAATGGCGTCCTGGGGAAGGCCACGGGAAACCACCCCAGTATGTTTCCCTTGAAATTCTAGGGAGTCTGCTAGGGGTTCGCCATCATGAGAACACTAGCCCTCCCTGGAACACGGATGCTTCGGATACGAAGCGCGCACTTCGGTGCGTACCGGCCATACAACATAAATCACTCATTTCACAATAAAATGATTATTCAGTTTTATTTCGATGCAATCATTATAATTTATTAAATTACATTTGAAACCTCAGTTTCATTATTATTATTATTTCATTAAATAATATCTATAAAAATATAAAAAAAATGTTTTCATTCAACATTTTATAATAAAAATTTCAAATTTTGTTATGCCATTTTAATTTTTATCTAATACTAGGCCATCTCCCGTGTACAGATTGTTCCTTATAGATATTTGAAGAGATTTATTTAGATGGACGTTGGTTGATATAGATGTTAAATGAAGATCATACCTTATATACGATACTCCTGGCGACGAATTGATTGTGACTATTCTTTCGAGTGAAGATAACCAAATTCTGATGACTTGTGACTCTAGACAAATTTTCCTCTTTGGCGGAGACTTCAGACAAATTTTAACTGTAGTCAAGAATGGCCGAGATTAGGACATTATTAACAGTTCTTTGAAAAGATCTCATCCTTTCTCTCGTTGTCCATTTCGATACTAATTGATTATCGATGATAAAACGAAGGTTTATATGAGATAATCCAAGTATAATCGATTCCAATGAAAGGGGTTAAAGCAACATTTTGAAGTTTTGAAGACTCTTTTCAAGCCATCTCTTTTTCAAGCATAATAAAATTGGAATATCGCGGGTTCGATTCCCGGTCTCGGCGGAGAACGGGAATTTTTCCACGCTCCATTCTCCTCCAAACGGGTCCTAGGGCCTGCCCAGCCCTCTGTAGAATGGGTACCGGGTTTCTTTCCCGGGAGTTAAAGGCGGACGGGCGTCGGGCTGACCTCCCGACCTCAACCTAGTCCCGTTGGTCAAGTAACGCCGGTAGCCTTACCTCCCGCGAGCCCTTGGGCCTGCATAGGCCTGTCGTGGCATCCTTTAACTTTTAACAACAAAACAAAATAGTTGGAAGCTTAAACAAATTTCAAAAACACGTGAATCAATAAGTTTAGTTGTTTTTACAAAAATATATTAATAAGGTACAATTCAATTATTAAAAGTAATAATAAGAAGAAAATAAAATTTAAGATAATCTAACAAAATTCGATTCCAAAGAAAACAGTTAACGCATTATTTTGAAGTTCAATAATGCTCATTTTGAATTTGCCGACTTCCTCGTGACAATAAAAAATGAAAAACCGTTTTCCATTGTTGCACTAACATTGGGGCACAACAACAACACAACAATTGCGGAGATATAAGTCAAAAAACAATATGAAAAGAGTTGTAGTCCCTATGGCCTAATGGATAACACATCCGACTTCGGATCAGAAGGTTGCAGGTTCAACTCCCATCGCCGAAATTTCATTGTAAAAATTATTTCTATTTTTCATTCGCACAGAAAATTGCACCGGACAGACAGACACATAGACAGACAGAGAAATAAAAGATTTTAGTAATATAGATTCTACGCCATTAAAATCACTGCAAGTTTTTATTTTTTTGAAAGAAATTAGGATTTCAAAAAATCTGCTGCAATTTTTTACATTAAAAAGATTTAATTGAAATTATACTCAAAAAATCCTAAAACAAGACTGGCAAATTGGACTGAATTTAAAGATTCTATTAAACTTACAGTATTAAACTTGCGAAAAAAGAATCACACGTTTAGAAACTCCACCTTTGTTAGCAAATTATTTGATTCTCTTTACCATGATATTTACCTTGATATGTAATATATTTAATCTAAACAATATCGTAGGCTTTTTTGTGTTAAATAATATTTTCATAACAGTAGTGAATAAAAACAATGCAAAACTAATTAAATACTTAAATTGAAATTAATTGCGAACTTTCTTTTTTAAGTTAAGAAAATGTATAGATGTAAATCCATAAAAGGTGATTTGTTATCGTGGAAAGATATAACATCAAAGTCAAAAGGCATTAAATTTAACGAAAAAATTGCATTGGTGAAAGAAGATGTACCTTGTCCAGATCCGCCTCCATATTATCCAGTAAATTGTACTACAAAAGAACCTATTGAACATCCATCTGCAGGTAACAAATACAATTTATTAAGTTTATCATGAGTTATATGAATTTCACTATCGAAGTCTTATTTTTTATTTTCTCTTAAAAGAATGTTAAAATATGGAAAGTCGTGATTATAGTTATGAAATCAACTAATACAATTTTAGCTAAACGCCGAATGATGAAAAGAAGTAGAATTTTAAGATTGAAAAAAAAATTCAGGTTTCCTGAACTTGCTAACATTTTCCTAATGCTCCATATTAATGTTAAATGTTAATGTTAATGTAGAAGATGGGTGGTAAATATATATCTAGCACCGCGACCTAAGGTCTATTGTACTTCCTCCAACCTTAATCCTCAAGAAGACCTGTAGCTACAGCAAATGCCAGTAGTTCACTTATAGGGACCGTAAACAAATCCTATGGTTCTAGAAAGACAGATCCTAGAATTTTATGTCTAAGGGATGTGAAATATTCCCAGATACATAAGATATGAGAAGAAGTCTCATCTTCTGAATAACAACTCCTACAAACAGAGTTGTCTTTTAAGTTTAAGAGCCATAAATGCTTGTTAAGACGACAATGTCCAGCAAGTAGACCAACAACAATACCGAGTTCCTTTTTACGTAACATTAAAGTTCGGAGGCGCGTTTGTTGCTAAGTCCTTGAATTAGCACCTTGGCTTGCGTCTGACCAGGGGGATCCAAATCGCTGCTTTGTAGACAACGCGATATGGTTGCTACTGAGAAATTCTCTTCCATTCAAATAATGAATAGAGTCCTTTTTTTTCTCAAAAATGTTTTGAAAATTAGCGAAATAATATTTGAAATATTAAATTTATAAGCTAAAATAAATAAATAAATAATTCGAAAAAAGGAACATTTCAAAGATTGATTTGATTGTGATGAATGTGGGTGGCAGGGAAGCCAAGCACCGCGACCTGCAGGTCTATTGTGCTATCCCACGGAAATGGAGACAAGAGAAGAGAAAGACTGAGAAAGTATGGCGAGAGAAATGCAAGGCGAGGGGAAATGGGAGAACCTCGAAAAAAACCTGCCCAGTGCGGATCGTCCACCTTCGCGAAACCCACATGAGAACCGAACCCCGGTACTCAGATGAGAGGCCAATGTCTTAGTGATAACGCCAACCGCGTGGCATACTTTTCAAAGATAATACTGAGACAGAACTTATAATTTTCATTGTTATTTTCACCACATATTACAAAATAAAATTAGTTTTTAACTAGATTGAAATCGATTTCAAAAAATACCAATGAAAATGAAAGAAAAGTAATGCTAGCGAAGAAATTGAAAAAAAAGCAAAACTTAATAAAGTCATCTTTTATAAAACTGTAAGTGATTTACTGCATAATTCTCATAAAATAACTATCTTTCATGTTCACAATATTTCGTTTCTCTTTATGAGAAACTTCCTCGGGTGAATAAACGGACAAAAACTATTCTTTTTGTCTCTTACTTATTACATAAAATAGGTTTACAAACAAGAACTAAAACATTAACAATAGATAATATATCAAACTGTAGTATAGTTATTAATGATGATAATACAACATATAATTAATGATAATGATTAAACATTAACAAAATGAAAATATAAATAATGGTGATAATTAAACATTAACAATAACGATAATACAACACATAAATAATGATAATTAAACATTAATAATAACTATGCTTCATAAAAACAATAACAATCTCTTATATTTTGAAAAATTGAATAATTTATTTAATCTAACTTATTTTTTCATAACATCTTTTATATAACCAAAAGAAACATACTAATCTTAACTTATTACTAATCTTAAGGAATTTATCTCTATTAAAACAATTTTTACTATTAATAAAGCATGATTCAATCATCAGTCTTACCTTCTCGAAATTTCCACTTCATTATTTACAATAGTTATGTGCCATTTCTTCACAATGATCCACCCAATCAGAAATTTTGCTTTTTTCTTATTCCGAAAAGCTCTAATTTGCTCTGCTAGTCTTGCTTTTAACGTTCTCCCAGTACTCCCAAAATAGATGCCCCCCCCCCAATCTGTGTAAGTTAAGCTAGAAACTACCCCAATCTTATTTAACATATTTTCACGTAATTTTTTCTTCAATTTGAACAATTTATTTTCTTTATAAAACAAGGTAGGAATAGCGATTAGGAAACCAATCACAATGCTTCGTATCGGCTTCTGATACGTAATTTATGTTGAATTATTGCTTGAGTTTCCTTATTTTTATAAATGTGATTGTTACGAATGCAAAAGGCGCAATTGTTGCGATTGTTGTGATTGTTTAGCTACTTCAAATTTAATGAGATTTTAATGATTCTTGTTCACAGACGGACGGACAAACCGGGAATATAAGGCCTCTGATACTTATAACAGAAGCCTAAAACTAAACTAATATTATTAGCTTTGCATAATATTTTTGTTAACTTTAAAACCTAATGATAGTTTAATAACTTTTTTAAAATTGTTGATTTCTTCTTGTTTAGTTGTTTTACTTTCTTTCTTCTTTCTATAAAAAATTTCTTAATTTCCTTAGATATGAAAGAACTTGGCTATTCATTATTAATGAAAATTTCTTTCATATTATTAAGCTTCTTTGCTCATCACCTTTCATTTTCAATATAATCTGTTGTACATTTAATATAAATACGAAAAAAGCAATTAAATGTAATTTTTGATAATTGCTTTTTCGTATTGATATTATGACTTGAATTAAAATTTAGTAAATGGTTGCCCTTTAGTGGTTTTTCATAATGTTCATACGAAATTCTATCTATCTATAATCTTGATTTAATAAAAATGCATCTAAAAAAGCTAACTTTTTCTTTTTCACTTTCAAATGAAAATTTTAAACTCATTTTAATATTATTAATATAACTATAAAAAAAATCGAGAATTGTCTATCAGTTCCTCGCTATATCTATTAATAAAATATCATCAACATATCTATAATCTTTTAAATATCTATACTGTAGATAAATAAAAAGATATTTGTTTCTTTATCTACAGTATATTAGTGTCGTTTAAAATCTGTTGGTTTTCTACATACATTGTCTCTATTAATTCCAGTGCTATTCATTAACTGGAATGTTTCTGTACATTGCCTCTAGGTCTAATGAATATAATTTGATCTTTTTCTATTTGATTGTTATTTCTATTTTCATCTTTAATTATTAGTATCAAATCCGCAGTGTTCTTAAGAATTACTTCTGAGGCATACAGTGGCATCTTCTTCAGAATGTTATTAATAAACTTTTCTAATTGTTGTGTGGGTGATCCGAATAAGTTTATTGCAGATCGAAGAGGGTTGTCTACCTTGTAAGTCTTGGATCTAGGTTCAAAACCTGTAGTAGTAGTCATTTTTGACACATTATTTTGTATTGATAATAAATAATAGCTTTCATTTCTTTGAGATTTTGGATTTCACTTTTAATTTTCATATACAGTTTAAAGATAGAATCAGTATTTAATGCTTCAAATTCCGCTGACTGCTACCTGTTTTCTACTTTTTTATTATAACTTTCATAGTCCATAATAACTAAATTATTTCTTAATTTTATCAAAGGCCCCCCCTCAATGTCCATCAAAACAGTTAAAGCAAATTCCTTACGCTCAAGGGCTTTATCCAATAGTATTGTAATACGATGAAGCGCCATTTCAGTCGATTTACCTTGCTGATAGGCAAATTGGTGACTGGGAAGAGGATGAAATGCAAGGATCTCATCTCTGAATGTATCTATCAACCAATTTCTGTAGGTTCTTAAGCAGAAAAAATGTAAGGCTGATAGATCGATAAGATTTAGCTTGCATTGAACTTGGTTTGCCAGGTTTAGGTTCATTTGAAAATAGCTCTGGTTTGTCTCCATTGCAACGGGAGATACCCTAATGCTACACCTAAATGGGTATACCTAAAGATCCGCCAAAGAATCGGTTTAACGATATTCAATCCTTCTTGCAAATGCATTGGGATACTATCATCCATGCCTGGGCTCTGAAAGATTTAAACGTAGAAATAGCACATCTGATCTTAGAGTATTCAACAATACTTCAAGACACACAGCAGTCTGTCCGGTTACCTTTAAGCGAAACCAGAACTGATCAGTGTCTTCAGTGTTGATTTCTCTAGATTTTGGAAAGTGGACTCCTAGCATTATTTAGTGTTTCTTTTCCAGATTTTGTGTAAAAACCATTTTCAAGTTTTATAGAACTTAGTTGGTTATAATTAGCTTTATCTCAGATTTTGACAAGCTTGGCGGTACTGGAGATGTCTGATACATCTTCACAGACTTCCTCCATGATGTGTTTTTAGCCTCTCTAATGGCCTTATTGTAACAGGTAAGTGTTTTATACTCTTCCCATTTACCGGACTTTTTCGCTTTCTTTTTCGCTTTCTTGTTTTAGATTTTAGAGTGCTGAACTAAGTTCATTATTCCACCAAGGAACACTCAAGTTCAGCACTCAAGTTCATTATTCCACCAAGGAACATGTCTTGGTAGACTAGGAACCTTGACCGCACAGTTCTGCTTGTAAGAACTGAGAATAGCTCGTTGAAACTGGTCAACTGCTAGCTCAATAGCTAACACAGAGCGTATATTAGAGCTCATATCTCCAGTTAGTATTTCCAGATCCTCTTTAAAGCCAGTCGAATTCATCTTTTTGGCGTTCCTGGGAAATATCATTTGTTATCTTTTACCTGCAACGTAGAAGCAAGTATATCTATGATCTTAAAAAGAAGGTTCATTAGAAGGAAAAGAGAAGAGTTCACTAACTTTACTTCCCTCCAGAGTAAGTTTAACTACAGTTGTGTCTCTTGAGAGAAACTCAGTAAAGGGTACAACGTTTATGCCTTTCCTAACCAAAATACAGGTGCTTTTGTTTTAAACCACCTTGACTGGTTTTGGCAGATCACTGGCTTTCAGAACTCTGAGGCCTCATGCCTTGCAGAACACTGTCATTGTTATTAAAGGCTCCTGTCAACCAATTTGCAGTTATCTCGTCTTCACATAGATAAAATAGTACCCTCCATTTAAATTGAAACTCTTCACTAGTGGTAGAGGATCCCCTTCTGGGGTTCCATCCGCACACCTAGAAGGTCCATTTGGATGGTACTTCACTACTGTCCAGTTTTTCCTCTGGAAACTTATGCTTGATGACGGCCATCTTAATGTTAGAGATGGCCTCTCTGTAGGTCTGTGGGTTAGTTCCCTGCCTGGATCTCTTCAGAGGGCCCTGTACGTTGAGAGGTGATGTCGAAGCATCTAAGCGCAGTCCTTTTGGTAACGTCCTTAGGGGTATTTGCTTGCTTTCAGCTATAGAACTGTCTGCTTGCTTCTGTCTTTGCAATTTCCTCCTGATGTTTCTCCTGGCTGTTTTGGACAAACCGCCTAGGTACAGTCTGCTAATGTTTGAAGCAGTATTTTTTATTTGCTTAGCTCCTGAAGAAAACTCGGAACTGCCTGTTAACTTCAAGGAGCTAGGTTCCATGTTATTTGCACTTGGTTGTTAGGCGATCCCAAAACTACTGTTTTCTTCCCTAGATAAAAGCTACAGCGGTAGCTGCTTTTAGTGGTTGGGTACCTCCCGTAGGCGACCCTAACCCTTGTTTTTTGTTTATATTCTTTTCCATTTTTGTTCCACGAGACCTGGGGAATTAGAAGTCACCACTTGGTTATCCCCCTATTCCAAGCGGAAGTCAACTTAGGGTGCCTACGCACTGACCAACTTAGTTGGAAAGCAATAAATCAATAAATCCAATCTCCCAACAGGCAAACCGAAACACAATGCCACATTATACCCTTTAAGCGTCAGGAAAGCACCCTCCACTTCTTCTTTGTTTTATTGTTTTATTGCTTTCCAACTAAAAGTTGGTCAGTGCGCAAGCATCCTTACAATGGGGTTCTCGCCTGGCGACCCAAAGATATCGTTTACAACACATTTATCGCTACCCTTATACCATACAGTTCTCGGCAAGATACCTCTCACCTTAACTTGGTAGAACCATAGCCCCGTTAGCCAGCATGTTTCGGGACCCCCAACCCGGAGTTCCTTACTACATCTGTTTCCACGCTCTACGAAGAGGCCTTGGAATTGGAAATTTTAGAGGGCAATGCTCCATATTATTTTCAGCTTGAATAAAAATATTGTTTAAAATTGAAAAATAAGAAAATTCGATCTTTTCAAATTAAAGTATAGTTGCTAATAGATGTTTTCTTTGTGTATTCGTCAAAAAAAATATAGAGATTTATTTTTTAAATATTAAAGAGCATTATTTTCTACTTAAGTCAGAGTTTGGCAATCAGGGTTGCGCTGACCGGTCTGTACTTCCGAGAATAAAATCAGGTGTCTGTTTCGGAAGATCGGGGTGGAGTCTAAGCCCCGTCTGAAGGAAAACCGATCGGTAAAAAATCCCGACTTAGGCTGGGGATTGATCTGTCTTCTCCATTCCTCAGTCGATTGTTTTACCCGATCTATGTTTTGTGTAGTACTTGCACAGGCTTACGAACTCCACCTTTATTTGCAAGCTATTCGATTTTCATTTTTTTTTTGTTAAGAAATTTTTTTATCAATTTTAATTATTCACATTTGAGACAATAGACAAATAAATAAAACATGAGACAATATTTTTCAATTTCCTTTTATAATGACTTTTTTTGGTAATTAATGATTTAGATTTTTTTAAATAGCACTAATAACTTTGAAAAATTAGCAAGATATTTTTAAGTAGTTTTGGCTTTTTAATTTTTTGTATCTAATTAAATAATTTTTACCTTAATATTTCATTGTAACTTACAAGGGCCATCCTCAAGTTTAAATGGAAAAAATCCAGGATCAATCTTGGAAAATTCCAATCCTATTTCTGTCTTAGGAACTTCCATTCCATGTTCAACTTCTGGTAATCCTACAAACGGAGACCCAGGATCAAGCTCTGCAAACGGAGACCCAGGATCAAGCTCTGCAAACGGAGACCCAGGATCAAGCTCTGGAAATTTTAATCCTAGTTCAAGTTCTGAATGCATGGATCCAGGATCAACTTCTAAAAACATCCAAGATCCTGGAGCAAGTTCAGCAGATATGAATTTAGGAAACAGTCCTGCTTTGAAGAAAGTTGGAGAAATCGGAACTAATTTAAAAAGAGATGAAATTTCTCTTATTTAATTATTTATTGTCAAGTTTCTTTATTAAGAATATTAATAATATTGAGATCATGTTTAATATTCGAAGATAGGAATTCTGTTAACTTTTAGAGAATTATTTTATTATTTTACTAATCATTGCTGTTCAATTCTGAATCATTCAATTTAAAAATGTATAATTTTGTGCTATTATTAAAATAAAACTACTGCATTATGTGTTGAGCTTACAAAATTATTATTTAACTTTTATTAGTTCGATTAAGTGTTTTTTTCAGCAACATTTTAAAACCCCGAAAATATTACTGTTAAACAAAAGACAGAATCGCACGTTAAAACCTGTTGTTGAAAAGACAGAATCCTATATTTTTTTTTTTTTTTTTAAAGTTCTACTTTAAAAAAAGGTCGACACGTGATAGCTATTGCTCACAATCCTTACTAAGTTAAGTTTTGAGTGAAATGAGTAGATTCTGGCCACGACACACAATTCTAATTAAATACATAAATATAATAAAATGCATTTTATTGTATTTATATTTATATATTTAATTAGAACTGTGTGTGGTGGCCAGAATCTACTTATTTCATATTAAGAAACACTCAGAAAATACTTTTAATTAAGCTTTGAGTTGTTATAATTTTAACTAAAATACTATCCAAAAAAAAATTCCTAAGCAAAATTTATATTAGAATGATAAAAACTTCTCAATAAGTAAATATTAATCAATATCGTCATCTTTATGAAGATCGTAGGCTTCTGAAGGCACTATTGTGACAATGAATAAACATTTATTAACTACTTACTTAAATAATTACTTTATTTTTTATTCCTGATCTACCTTTAAAATTTTGTACAGGGTATTTTTCAATCACCTTGTACATAAATATATAGAAAAATCATAAAGGAGATTAGTTTAGTAGTACCACAATTGCTTGTCTGCTAATTTAGAAAACTCAGATGAAATTAATTTTTAAGTAATTATAGATAAAAATAAGAAAATCGCGTTTGGAATGATATTGGGTATAAAAAATTTTATTTTTAAACAAATATACAACAGATGAAGCAAAAAATTCTTAAATTAGCTAAGAATTAAAAAAAAATAAAGATTAAATAGAATAAATAATAACTATGTAAACTGTGACCCCTCAATGACTAAAACCAAGAAAATAAAAAACAAGAACAAAATGTGGAATACAAATCCTTGGGCACCACTCAGGCTACCACAAAAGATATTTGACCATAAAAAAAAATAAATGAAAAAAAAAAATAAAATAACAAACCCTTAAAAGGGCAAAAGGAAAGCAATCAATTCAAATAAGAATGTTTGTTTGAGTCGAGCTGAGACTTTGAGACTTGATTTGTATTCACATTTATTGTTTTTGTTTTTAATTTCTTGTTTTTAGTCATTGACGGTGTCACTATTTATATCGTGAATTCCCAATTCGTATGCCTTTTGAGTCTTGCACTGGCTGAGTAGCTCTGGCTGAGAAGAGCCCAACAAGCTCGAAACGGCCGTCCCAGAGTCTCAGCTCGACTCAAAAAGACATTCCTATTTGAATTGATTGCTTTCCTTTTGCCCTTTAGAGGGTTTGTTATGTTTTATTCCTTTTTTTTTTTGTGGTCAAATGCCTTTTGTGATGCCGAAGTGCTGCCCAAGGATTTGTATTCCACATTTTGTTCTTGTTTTTAAATTTCTTATTTTTAGTCATTGATGGTTTTTTACAAGTATTTACTGCCTTCAATATTAATGTTGACATAAATCTGTAGGAGCGCCATTAATTAACTGATACGATTTTTTTCAATTTTTCGACAAACTGAAATATTTTGTATCTTTACAAAATATTTATTCAAAGTCAAATGTACAGTTACAGGGGCTGATTCCAACAATTTAGACCTTCAGTTGCCACACAAAACCGATGGTTTGATAATATCAAGGGTAGGGCCTATATTTTCTCATGAAACATTTTATTGAGATAACTGGTAAGCTATTAGATCTCATATATTCCTCATAAGATCCACAAGAAACCATTTGTTCACTAAATATGAAATCTTTTCCCAACGGTATAGCAGCTTTGACATCACCAATCAATCTTGGGAGTGGTCTGCTAACGTTAGTTTTATTTTCTAGGTACGCCTCATGCTGATTAAATGATGTAACAATAAAATTCTTTAAAGTAAACAAGACATTTAACGTGCTGTGGAAATTATTAAACGAAAAGAAAACAAGAGCAGCACAAAGTAAACAAAAGAAAAAGAAAACGAATCAGAAAGGCGATTTCCTTTTCTTTTGGTTACTTTGTGCTGCTCTTGTTTTCTTTTCGTTTAATAAAATTCTTTGTTATTAATTTTACTGGCTCATCAAAGGTTCCAATTGGGTCAATTTCAATGACTTTTTTTCCAATGTATTTTTGTTGCTGTTTTTTTTTGAGGTGAGTGGTCAAATTTGAGTTACTGCCTTGATTAGGTATTCACAGTAATGATGCCTTGATTAGGGGTTCACTCGCTAATCACTAATTTTCCTAATATAAAGTAATTCTTCGTAATTACTGATGAAAAATCTTATTCAATAAAATTATAATATTATTTATTTTCGATGACATTTAGCGCTAACTAGTGTTATCAAAAATCAGCAGAAAATCAATAGCTCAGAATATAACAAAATATCTTTTAATAAATTATATTAGCTCCTCGGATTACAAAACATTTATCTTCTCAGAAAATAAAGTCATTGGTTCTCAATTCAATCAGACGTATATATCTCGGACAATGTTCAACTTCCGGTAGAGGATATATTTACTTCTCCGTAAAGTTGCTTCTTCTTTACTGCATTAAGGAATCCTTGACTCTATTATGTGATGAATCTTCTTATAAACTCGATTAAATAATTCATCATATCTGCATCAAAAATCTGAAACGAGAATCTAAGATAGATTAACATTCATTATCTCTTCTTTGAGTAATTAACTATTCTTAAAGTTCACTTAAAATAGTTTTATCACTTAACAGTTGCTGATAAATGTTCGATAGATAAAGTTCACTTTCGAACTGTTATCACAAATAAAGATTCTCGAAATTCAATTAAACTTTTCTTTAAATGTATATCACCACTAGTGAGTTAAAGTATAACGCATGATGTTATTAATTGATTACCGCTGTGGATAAAAATTAATGTATCTAACTCTATATTCGAAATGGCTTCTGACGATATGTTAAATCATAAAGGCTTTTCACCACATGCTTAAATTTAATAATCTTCCATCCCGCATGGATATTATGTTGACTGCATAAATAAATTGGAATTAAAGTTCTCCTAGATTATTCCCTTCGAATAAATCTTATTGTTATTCTAACTCCGGAACAACGCCATTTTGAATCGAATGTTCTGTGATCCCTAACTGCAAATAACGATGTCTTCTTTTAAAGGAAATTCCGCTCAAGAAATTCAATAAAATAAAATAGTCTGTACTTACAAAATCCTAGCAATCTCTTCTTACTATAATTATCCAGTGAAAGATAATTTGTTGCTATATATTCCATCTACAGGCTATGAAATTCACTTCGCTTGGTGCTGACGATGTTCGAATATTCGTTCTCCTTATTTATATCACAACGCTTAGATTTCAGGAGAATTTAAATATCGGAATTCCATGGACATCAATTTACGAATTCTCTAATTCGTATTAGACTCCGACATATTTTAGTTTGCACATCACAAAACTTTTCTCCTCGCTTCGGAGAATATATTTTAAAACAGCCTTTCTCAAAGGTTGTCACTCGAGGAAAAATTTTTATTTCGTTTCCTATTTTACCGAAAACAAAGAACCGCATCATTCGACATGTGTTTCATGTCTCGCTCTCATTGTTATTCGTGCAAGTCACAATCACACGGTTTTCCATTATTACAAAACAAGAAGGCTTATTTTCTTCACGCATATTTCCTGAAACAAAAAATGCAATTTGAATTAGTCATATCTAAAATTTATAAATACGATTTGAAAAATGAAAAAACAGGTAAGTAATTTTTTCTTTAACTCAAATCCGTCTCAATTACGGATGAAGAAGTAGCCATAAAAATGATAAGGTTGAGTATTGACGAGATAACATATCGAACCACTTCCAACTGCAAAACAATTCATCACTCCAGGATTTGATAAGCTTTAATTCGCCCAAGCTTGAAAGGGCAATGGTTTCCCGATCCATAATGTGCATTATGAGAAGAGACAACTTGGTTAATCTGTTGTAATTTAACAGGAAATGAATAGTATACGCATTGTGTAAGCCAGTGATTATTGTCCTTCCTGATGTAGTTGCATCTTCTTTTAAGTCATTTTCAACAACAAACGATATTTCACAAAAATCCATCGTTCTGCTTCCAAATAATGCCATATTCTTCAACAGAAACAAGCATTTTTAATCATCATCATGGTAGATCAATCCGTAGATTGGTTCTCAACATAATGTCTCCTGCCTTTACGGTCTTGTGCAGCCCGGCTCAACTCCACGTAGCACTGCAGATTCCTGTCTTTAAGGATGTTCTGCATTTTTAATAAAAATTATTTAAATATATGGTCTTCATTCCGCATTATGTCCTGGAAATAAGTTAAGGTTGTACTATTGAGGGAATAACCTTTATCGTTGTTGATGCAGTGATTACTCTTTATTATGCAAGCCTCTGTTATGTGTCTGGTGTGCTTACCCTAATTTTTAATAAAATCTCCACGATCGGATCGGGATTATGATTTTTCAGTAATGCAATGTTCTGCCCATTCTGATACTTTCAATTTCTTATTTCTAAAGGTAGCAATTTGTTCCTATATATGTTATTTAGAAATAGCATACCAAAAGTATCAGAATGGGCAGAACAATACATTAATGAAAATCATAATCTGATGTAATTATTATTTGCTTCAGATGCCTTTATTGCATTGAATAACTGGGCTCGGTTCCAGAAAAACATAGCAAACTCGGAACAAGCGACGAAAATAACTCAACAGAATGTAATTCAAGAATGCTGAAAAGTGAGATCTCCCTATGCATTATATTCTTGGAGGTACTGTAGAATGTAGAGCTTTAGAAGGATATCAGAGGCGTTAAGATTTCCATCAAATCCACAGATTTGAATTTGTTTGGACCAACCTATGATATGAAAGACGGTCTACTGTTTGGTAAAATAAGCTAAGCTCTGTTACTATTTTTTTTTTTAATGTTTATCAGTCCCATTATATATGCTTATAAAACTGCATACCTGTGGTATAGGACCGAGAAGTTTAATCTATTCATCTTAAAATTAAAATTAGTAGTTATTAATATAACAAATAGTTAATCAATTTAAATATAAAATATACTTAGTTCTTAATAAATAATTTTCCCATCCACAACATCAGACATTAGTTGCTGTTTTATTTGTTTAAATGTTAAAGTTTCATTTAGATTAGTATTTAGTTGACTAAAAAGTTTGTACTTCACCCAATTTATTAATCTATAGCCAAAGTTATTTTTAATATTTTCAATTTTAAAAATGTTGTACCAATTATATCTAGTTTTTAATTCCAATTGTTGAGAATTCCTTTCTCTACATACATCATAGTAATTCTTGATCAAAATTTTGTATACAAATTTTTCATTTATTTTTAATATTCTATATTTTTTTCTTATTCTTAATTGTTCCTTTTTTGGTTTTTGTTTAAAATTAGTGTAAACATTATTAAATATTTTCATAGTTAGTTTATTAATACTTTCCATTTGCTGTTTATTAATGTAAACCCAACATTCTAGTCCATAATTAAATAGTGAATCTACAAGAGACTTGTAGTTTATGAGTTTTTGCTTAGATGGGAATATATTCTTAATATGGTAAAAAAGAAATGAATATGAACTTAACTTTCCAATTACGTACTCATAATGTCTATACAAAGAGAACTTGTTGTCTATATATATTCCTAGATATTTATAGGTTAAAATTGTTTCGATTTTTTTCAACTACATGTGGTCATGAGATCATCATTTGTTTGATTAATATTTGAACATTCAATATCGTGTAATCTAATTATTAAATTATTGTTTAATTTTTTATTTTTATTTTTGATTATCCTTATCTTGGTTTTATTTCCATTTATTGTCATTTTATTTGAGAATGCCCATTTATTTATATTATTTAAGTCTGTTTGCAAATTTTGATGTGCTTGGGTTTGGTTTACGTCAGCAGCAATCACAATGACATCATCAGCATAGAGAAAAATACTTGAATTTTGTATATTGTTACTTATAGAATTTATATATATATTAAATAAGAGAGGTCCTAAGTTTGAACCTTGGGGGATCCCTCTTTTTGAATTATATAATCGACTGATATTATTTCCAATTATAATTTTAAATTTCCTTTTTTTCAAATAATTTTCAATAATTTTATAAATATTTCCTCTTATTCCCATTTGATTGATTTTTTGGAGTAGAATTTTGTGATTAAATGCATCAAACGCCTTCATAAAGTCAATGTATGCTATATATATTATTTTTCCACTGTTTAAAGATTTATTTATAGATTCTTTTACTTTATTCAATAGATGTATAGCAGTTTTATCTTTCTGATATGCAAATTGGTTACTATTTAAATTTATTATTGTCAAAAATAGCAAAAAAAAAAATAATTTTTGCAGTTCAGATTTTTCTACAAGTAATTAACTTTACTGCTTAATATCTCAAAAAGTTACACTGAGGGGTTACTCCACTCTGATTCTTAACGCCTCATTTGTCATCCTCAAAAACATCACAAACCTTATATTTGTTTATTATTTTCAAAATATACTAGTCGGCTACCCGTCGCTTCGCTCCGGAAGCAACGCGTATGTAACGGAAAACAATTTGTTATTTATTAAAAACACACACACACACAAATTACATCAAGTAAAATAAAACTAAAAATTTTTTAAAGTTTTTTTTTATTTTAATTTTTGATGTATATATTCTCTCAATTCACGACTGCTTTTAGAATCAGCGTGTGAATCATATATCTGTGATATATTTTTATTTTTTATAGAGATTAGAATGTAATCCTTGTGGTCTAATGCTTAAGACGTCTAACTTCGGAGCAGAAGGTTGCATGTTGGATTCCAGTAGATAACTTGTAGAAATTATTTCTATTTTTGTAAATTACAATAATTGCACCAGACCGAAAGAGAAATAAAAGATTTTCGTAATATAGATACAATTTTCAGTCGCTTTTGAGCTACAAATAGTGAGCTTTCAGTATTCTACTTAATAGAAATAGTGCTTCTTTCTTTCTTGAGTCTCTTTTTTTTATTTCCATTGATACTTTACAGTGGTTTTTGAGTTAGAAATAGTGATTGTTTTTGAGTAACGAATAGCGATTTTTCAGTATTCTACCTAATAGAAGTAGTGATTATTATTTTTTCTGTTCTTTATTATCCAATTCCAATTGATAATTTTCAGTGGCTTTTGAGTTACAAATAGTGAAAATTATCTATATCTATTAGCTAGGCCATCAGATTGTTCGATATAGATATTTGAAGAAGAGATTTCAGATGGACGTTAGTTGATATAGATGATAAATGAAGATCATAGCTTGTATACGAAATTCTTCGCAACAAATTGATTGTGAGTATTCTTTAGAGTGAAGATAACCAAATTCTGTTGAATTGTGACTCAAAGACCTAAAGTTGTATGTGAGTTAAGACAACGTTTTCCAATTATATGGCAACTTTATTTAGATAAATATCAATAAAGTCCTTGAGCTTTATTGATAAATATCGCATAAGAAGGTCTGATCGGAAATTGTTTTCTTGTGAAAGTGAATGGAAGTAGATTACCGCATGGTTCCATAGACATCCTATGGATGAAAACAAAATCTCCTTTGTGAGTTCTGTTATAATTTCGGTTTCTATGAGATCATTATCGAATGAACAGCATTTAAGTTGAGTTCCATTGCAGTATGCAAACTTGGGATTGATGTTTCGCAACAATATTATTGGAGATCCAATCTTCAATGACAAACGATGTTGAGGAATTCCGCTGAGATTCAATGCGTTCAGACACTTGGGCATATAGAGATGTTCGTGTGATGGATTATCAGAAGTGTCAATTTTATTCGCACTTGTATTGTATGCTCTGTAGTCTCTCCTTGTATTCTTAGACTTATCATTCGATTGATGTTATTGACACTCTCGTTCATCTCGTTTATCCAATTCCAATTGATACTTTGCAGTGGTTTTTAAGTTACAAATACTGATTTCTCAGTATTCTATCTAATGACGTACTGCGTCTTTCTTTTTTGACTTTCTTTTTAATTACAATTGTTACTTTTCAGTCAAAGTCAGTTCAGTTTTGACAGATAAGTCAAAAAAGCAATGTGAAAAGAGTTGTAGTTTCCATGGCCTAATGGGTAAGATGTCTGACTTCGGATCAGAAGGTTGCAGGTTCGATTCCTGTCGCGGATGTTTCATTGAAAAAATTCTTTCTATTTTTCATTCTCACAGAAAAATGCGCCGGACAGACACACAGACAGACAGACAGACAGAGAAATAAAAGATTTTAGTAATATAGATTGTTACTTTTCAGCCAAAGTCAGTTCAGTTTTGACAGATAAGTCAAAAAAGCAATATGAAGAGAGTTGTAGTTTCCATGGCCTAATGGGTAAGATGTCTGACTTCGGATCAGAAGGTTGCAGGTTCGATTCCTGTCGCGGATGTTTCATTGAAAAAATTATTTCTATTTTTCATTCTCACAGAAAACTGCGCCGGACAGACAGACAGACACACAGACAGACAGACAGAGAAATAAAAGATTTTAGTAATATAGATTGTCACTTTTCACTGACGTTTCAGTTACAAATATTGATGGTTTTTGCGCTACAAATAGTGATTTTTCGGTATTCTACCTAAAAAAAAAAAATGCTTCTTTGTTTCTTGACTCTGTTTTCTTTGCTCCAACAACTGCCGTGTGCACGCACATATGTTTCAATATCACATAGAATTTGGATAAGTAAGAATATTTAAAATATTGCAACGTTTCGGCAATTATAGTTCTAATTGTCAGTTTCGAATTACAAATAAACTGACGGATGGGAAATAAATAAACGATCTTGAGATTCAAATAAAAAGGTTGAATACATTCCTTATTGATGGGGGAAAGGAAAGGAGATATAAGTCAAAAAACAATATGAAGAGAGTTGTAGTCCCTGTGGGCTAATGGATAAGACATCTAACTTCGGATCAGAAGGTTGCAGGTTCGATTCCTGTCGCGGATGTTTCATCGTAAAATTATTTCTATTTTCCATTCGCACAGAAAATTGCGCCAGACAGAAAGACAGACAGAGAAATAAAAGATTTGAGTAATATAGATTACTAGTTGAACCGTGCGAATAATTCGCACCAAAAAACCACTTTTGAGAAATAATAAACAAATCCAACAGCTGTCGTGCATGTTAGTTAAACCCATTGTCAATTTTTATAAAAAGGTTGACCCGTGCGAATAATTAGCATGGTATATTGATCAGTCACCGAATGGTAATGTGGAAAAAAATAAATGAACAGATTCAATAGATGGCACCTTCTACATTTTTATAAAGGTTTTTAAAATAAAGTTTTTTAACGAAAACAATAATTTAAACAGTTTGTTTATTTTTCGTCATTAGCGGTGAACGTAATCTTCAAAATATCTCAATCATTGATTTTGATAAAGTATTAAGTGAGATAAAAAAAAAAAAAACACCTTTGAGAAAAAATATATGAGAAGTTGACAAATTGTTATGTTTTTTATTATAATAAGTCGTTTATTTTTATTAAAACATAGATCTTTGTATGTTTTTTTATCTGTTCTTATCAAATAAACGATGAAATATCTTTTTAAAGTGCATTTTTATTCCAAAAAGGATGTATTAGAAGTTACGACGCCTCAGCATTATTTGAAATTTTCTTTCGCTTTCGAAAAATAAGTCGCTTATGTTAAAGCATGTCTACATTTTTATAAAAAGGTTTTTAAAATAAAGTTTTTTAACGAAAACATTAATTTTAAACAATTTGTTTATTTTTCGTCATTAGCGGGGAACGTAATCTTCAAAATGATGTCTCAATCATTGATTTTGATGAAGTCTTAAGGGAAATATGCCGTACCGACACAAAAACCCCTTTGAGAAATAATATATAAGGATAAGAAAATTCTCGGCAATAAATGTTTGTTTTACCTTTGCTTGTCATGCAGATCAATGTTATTAAGGTTAGGAGAAGTATAACGTAACGTTGCAAACGCTGTAAAATAATGAAAAATTAAGTAATAAAAAAATAAATAAATAATACAAAACAATAGATAAATAATAATATATGCTACTTACTTGCGAGGAGAAACGTTGATTTAAGTGAACGTAACCTTCAAAATGACGTCTCAATCATGTGGCGCATCGACAAAAAAAAAAAAAATACCTTTGAGAAATAATAAGCAACTCCAAAAGCTGTTAAACATAGTGTGCCTTCTACAACTAAAAGTTTTGAAAAAAGGTTTTTAAAATAACATTTTTTAACGTAAATATTAATTTTAAACAATTTGTTTATTTTTTGTCATTAGTGGTGGACATAATCTTCAAAATTATGTCAATCATTGATTTGATGAAGTACTAAGGGAAATAATAAAAAAAAAACCACCTTTGATAAATAATATATGAGAAGTTAACAAATTTTTAGGTTTCTTATTATAATAATTCCTGTAATTTTATTAAAATATAAATCTTTGTTTTTTTTTTATCTGTTCTTATTAAATAAACGATGAAATATCATTTTAAAGAGCATTTTTATTTTAAAAAAGAATATGTTTGAAGGTTACGACGCTAGAAGGTTTCGTTTTCGAAAAGAAGTCGCTTCTGTTAAAGCGTGTCTACATTTTTATAAAAAGTTTTTTAAAATAAAGTTTTTTTAAATAAACGTTAATTTTAAACAATTTGTTTATTTTTCGTCATTAGCGGGGAACGTAATCTTCAAAATGATGTCTCAATCATTGAATTTGATGAAGTATTAACGGAAATACGGCGTTCCGACAGAAAAACAGCTTTGAGAAATAATATATAAGGATAGTGAGGACTTTCGGGAAAGAAAATGTTTTTCTATTTAAATCAAATAGAATCTATGTTAGGTTTATATCACTAACAGAAATTCTGAGAATCAAGTTAAAAGTCTTGCAATGTTTGGATGATGATAATTGCCTGAAGTCATGAAAGATAGTAATGTCTGACCACGAATAAGAGACCCCTTCGACACATCTGCGCATATCTGAAGAAGGAGAATCCATTTCCAAAATAGTCTCGCAAGAAGTTTGATCCGTCTTGTTTGTTTATTATTATATAAGAAAGGAAGATTAGCTTTTATTTTGTGAACATAATAGTTTTTAAAATTGTAACTATTTTGCTTAACAGTTGAAGATTTTACTTTTTAATAATAATAAAAAAATATCGTTCTTAATTGCATCATAACTCGACCCCTAAAACACAAATCGACAGTTCTGGGCTACTTGCCAAGTGGAAGTCTGATATCATTGATTGGACAGCACTTTTCAGTCTCAGGAATTAAGTCTTTCAAATGATCTCGTAACTGTAAAATTCAATTGTCATGATTTTCCTTTGCATAAAACACTTTCGTTGCTGATTTGGAAAATTAGAAGTAGCATTAACAGAATTGAAATGATGAAATCTTTGTTTTATTACAAAATTAAAATCTTTAATTAAATTTACAAAATTTAATGAATGCAAAGAAATAATAAGGTTAACATTTGGAAGATCATTAACAATAATGCTGAAAGCATATAGTACCTACTATCTAAAGGTGTGGTGTTTTTAGTTTTTATTTGATATGGTTATAATTTAACGTAAAAATAAAAAAAAAGCACAATAACGAAACTTGAAAACTGAAACGTTCGATGACTTGGCTGTACGTACACGATGAACAAAGTCTTTCAGATATCTCCACAACAAAAATTTGGAGGGGTTCAGATCCAGCGAGCGTGCTGGCCACGTTGAACGGAAAATACGTTTGGTGATTCTTTCTTCGATTGAAAAACGCCTTAAGCAACGGCTTGATATGGGTTGTTATATAAGGTGTCGAATCATCCTACAAGAAAACTATTGAATCCAGACACTGACTGCTGAAATGGTGGAATCATAAGGTTGACAAAATAATGCGAATCCCTGGCCATTAATAGTGTATGTAGCAAGATCGTAAATTCGAACACCTCAAAACAGAAAGGTCTGATTATGAATACAGATTATAAAATTACAGCAAATGGGGGAATGAAGTGGAATCAGTCACCCTATACTTGCTCAATTCCTTGTTGTGAGTATTAGCATCATGCATGTTTTTGAAAAATAGATTCAACTTATTATCATGCACATAATAAATATATTTAAACATAACATTGTATCTTCTCGAAGGATAATCTCCTTACTTAGAACTAATTTACAATGGTTATTGGATCAGCTGAAACTATTACATAAATGGTGTTCGCTGCTTTAATTTGAGTCATGGTCTTCATAAGGTACATCAGTTCTACTTCTAAAGATAATAATAAATGTTTAGATATATGAATAGGAAAATTATTTTAGTACTTCATTCTATTTTATCTGTAATTGAAACAAAGAAACAAATAACAGTAAGAGAATCTCAGTGCAATATCTGTGTCTAAACTAAGACAAAAATCCATCCTTTCTATGATTAGGATTTGATCGTATTTCTCATCTTCTAATAACAGGGAAACGGATGCTTACAAAGCGTCGACTGAATAAATAAACTGAACAAAGTATCTTTAGGAAAAAAAAAAGCAGGAAATGAAGACTTTAATCCTTAAGACAGAAAAGGGAAAGAAGTTATTAACGATAAAAAGTATCAGTTTCTTCGTCAACAAGATCACTGGTTGAGCAGCGCAAGCTGGCCCTTACTTCGAACTCTACAGCTTTCGTTGTATTGTACTCATAACAATAGGCTGGGTTCATCTTCAGCTTTTGAATTGAGTTTGTAATTGCGAAATGCGGTTCTGGCATTCGATCAATTTGTCTGAATCTGATTTTACTTTACGAATTGCTCATAAGGCTTTATTTGTATACTGTAGTAATAGACTTTAGAGATTGTGGCTTTACAATATCTTAAAATTCAGCTAAGGCGTATTCAATGGTGTCACTAAGTGATGTTTGGGAAGCAACTCAGAACGAATCTGCGTATCTGCTCAGAGAGAGACCTTTCCAGATGCAGACTGGATAAGATATTCTTCGCTATCTAGGAATTACTGACTAATTTCTTTTGATTGACTAAACATAACTTGCGCTAATTGAATTACTCTGGTTGAGAATTGAAGAAATGATTCAACGAGCGCCTGCTTTTGGTCTAAAAATGACTCAACATGTTAAGTACAAAAGGTCTGTCTTCTCTAAATCTTTTAATCAAAATCTCCGAAAACTCTTTAAAAGTCTTTGTTTCTTTCAAATCTGTGCTTTGCTGCATGAATTCGGAGGCAACTCCACAGCTATAAAGTTTTGACACATCTAATAAGGTCATTCAATTAATCAACTCGCCTAACTTCAGTCAATTTTAATCGATGTGCAACTCGATTTTTTTATACTTGGTAGAGTTCAGACCCTGGGATTTATTCTCCCACTAGTAATCGACTAGGAAAACAAAATTACAATATTTTAGAAAAATAAAATCCACTAATTTATTAAACTAAGTAAAATAAAGGAATACAGTAAACTAAAATAATAATTTAAAAATTAATCTGAGTGCTGAGTGTGGGGCGCTTTTCTAATGAATTGAAGGGATTACATTACCATATCAGCCGTTCCATGCCACTGGCTGATTGAACTCTGGGAACGAACAATCAGTCTCTTCGGACGTGGGTCTCGGGTTCGCACCTTGAGAAAAGCAGCCACCCCATCCGGAAATTTAATTGGGTTTTCAAATTTTGTGGCAGCGGAAGTGTGTCCTCATTACAATAGAAAGTCTTGGTTTTTGAAAGGTTGTTTAAGATTTAAGAAGTGAACACAGGATCGAAGTAGTAGAGGCATCCTGGATAGATAACTTTTTGAATTCAACTAGTCGGCTACCCGTCACTTCGCTCCGGAAGCCTCGCTTATGTAACGGAAAACAACTTCTTATTTATTAAAAAAACACACACACACACACACACAAATTACATCAAGGAAACTAAAACTAAATTTTTATGTTTTTTTTTTTTAATTTAATTTTTGATGTCTGTATTCTCTCAATCTACGACTGCTTTTAGAACCAGCGTGCAAATCATATATCTATGATATATTTTTATTTTTTAAGCAGATTAAAATGTAGGCCTCGTAGTCTAATGGCTAAGACGTCTAACTTCTGAGCAGTATTCTACCTAATAGAAATAGTGCATCTATCTTTCTTGACTCTCTTTTTTTTTATTCCTATTGATACTTTCAGTAGTTTTTCAGTTAGAAATAGTGATGGTTTTTGAGTTACAAATAGTGAGTTTTCAGTATTCTACCAAATAGAAATACTGCTTCTTTCTTTTTTGACTCATTTTTATTGTAATTGTCACTTTTCAGTGACATTTGAATTACAAATATTGATTTATTTTGAGTTACAAATAGTGAATTTTCAGTATTCTACTAATAGAAGTATTGCTTTTTTCTTTTTTGACTCTCATTTTTATTGTAATTGTCACTTTTTAGTGGCGTTTGAATTACAAATATTGATGGTTTTTCAGTAATATATAGTAATTTTTTCGGTATTCCACCTCAAAAAAAGAGTGCTTCTTTCTTTCTTGACTCTGTTTTCTTTACTCCAACATCTGCCGTGTACACTAATTTATTTTTCAATATCACATAGAATTTGGTTAAGTAAGAATATTTAAAATATTGCAACGTTTCGGGAATTATAGGTCTAATTGTCAGTTTCGAATTACAAATAAACTGACGGATGGCAAATAAATAAACAATCTTGAGATTAAAAAAAAAAAGGTTGAATACATTCCTTATTGATTGGGGAAGGGAAAGGAGAGATAAGTCAAAAAACAATATGAAGAGAGTTGTAGTCCCTATGGCCTATTGGATAAGACGTCTGACTTCGGATCAGAAAATTGCAGGTTCGATTCCTGGCGCGGATATTTCGTTATAAAATTTATTTCTATTTTCCATTCTCACAGAAAATTGCGCCGGACAGACAGACACACAGACAGAGAAATAAAAGATTTTAATAATATAGATTAGAAAACATAAGAAAATAATATTTTTAATAAATATCCATTAAATACATAGGGCTTTTATATTAAACAAAATGCACATTCTTATATTTTAAAAAATAATATAATAATCTTTAACATTTTTTTTTTAAGTTTAAATATATAAGAATTAATAAGATGTAAATATTCACAGTACTATCAAAACTTACATGAGTTACAGGAAAATATACATTCTTAGGACCGAGAAATCAAAATGTATCTGCACTCTTATTAATTCAGTACTTTCGTTTGCCTAACAAGACAATGTCAGACATTTAGAAACGAGTATTTCGGTTATTCACTTTGTAAGCCAAGAATAATTCCATTTTGAAATCCTCATTTGCATCCGACTTTCACACTGAATTTTTAACATCAACTTCACGCTTTGGTAACTCTTTTCAGGCCCGAGTATGAGACTGGAATTCAAGGATGTTGGTTTCTCTTCTGTAATTCTTTCAAAGAACATTGTACAAATTTTGAACCACAACAAAGTGTGTTGTTGATGCACGGTGATACATAATTTGAAATACTAAGACATTTTTTTTTCTCTGTACGCATGCTGAGCCATGCGTGAAATTTATAGTGCTTTATCTCTTGGCTCTGGAAGCTTTTCGCAATCACCGCCAGGTGGCGGAAGAGTTTTATAAGAATTCCTCTAGGCTACTTTTGGAACTTTCCATGAACAGGCGCCATTCTTTTGGTTCATAAGGAAAGCCAATGACATTAATAAAACCACAGCGAATCTTCCGAAGCAAAAATAACATGCCAACCCTTTGTGTCTGCTTCTGGATTTCGATATTTTGCAGGAAAGAAGTAGAAAGTTCCACTCCTTCAGCCATGAAGCTAAAAGTTCATATTTACGGTTTGGTACTGAGGTCTCTATAAAGGTCATCTAGCTCGTTTTGATTCAGTAAATGAGGTTGATTTTGATTCGTCAACAATCGTCGTTTGAACAGATCAAGTCAGGTTCGCTGTGCGGGGACAGATGTTTCTAGAAAACGATATATCGAGATACTGTAGCTGATATCTCCTATTACCCTTTTGAAATTTTTCAAGTCGACCATGCAAAAGTAACAGTCGTCGTGATGGTTTTAAAATTCTCTCCAAATTTGGAAAAAGGCAAAACACTTGTTTTTCCTGCTACCATGCAGCCAATGTTCCAGTGCAGTTACCACAATATACGTGTGAAAGTCTAAGCCGTGTTAAGTTCACCGACGATCAAAGTAAGTTTTGAATGCCTCATAAAACTTTGTCCTAGGCGCAATCTTGTGTTTACCTTATTTTGGCCGAATATTATATCACGTAAATAGTAGAATGAGTCTGCCTGTAAATTACACTTCCGACCCGTTGACGTACTGTTCTTCAAAGCATCACAGGATTAAAGTAAATCAACTAATAAATACACACACAACTGCAAAGACAAAGAAAGTGTTTCACAAGCATTACACACAAGAACTGTGCTGCCATCTAGCGTCGCATTAAATACATACGCGTTCTTCTGGATTAGCAGTACTAGGAGAAGCGAAGACATACCGATACATCCCAAAATATTCACACTAAAGCCCCTATTACATTTACCATTTCACTCGCCGTAACCTCGACATTTCACTCGCCATCACCTCGCCATCAGACATGTCGCGGAGATGTCCAGCGATAGAGCTTGGGCTATCTTTGAAGAAATGGCTCGACATCAGATGGCTCGACATCATCACTAGCGCTCCTGGTGACGAATTGTAGAACTTGGAAGTCCAAACGATTTGTATCTATTTATTCGAAATTACCGATTACAAAAATGATTTTCACGATCGGAGGGCATCTTTTCCTTATGTTTTCGTGGATGCTTTCATAAAATGTTACATTATTAATCAAAATCATTTCAGAATTTCGGCTTGAAAATTCGAATCGACAGCGATCCGAGATCTCGAAAAGATATCGCCGTTGATCGAGATTTAACGAGACTGAATTATTTATCGAAACTGAAAACAAAGAAACACAAAACGATGAAAAAAAACATGAATATTTCCTATTTTAATTAATTAAAGACATTCTTTCACCTATCTGATGCATTGACTAAATGGTTTTTATATAAATCAATGCTATTTTTTTCGTAAATAAAACGTAGGCATGATGACAATTGAGAAGTGTAAATGTTCCGTTTGATGGAAGGCGTTATGGTAAGTGTAAAGCGGTGCACTAATCACTCGCAATCTACCCCGACATGTTCTGCGTTATGGCTTGCATTTATGGCGAGTGAAATGATAAATGTAAAACGGGCTTAAGACAAAAATAGTGTCTATCTAATATTCAGTAAGTCGAAATCTCTCAAAATTCATAAACAACAATGGTAAACAAAATCTTGTTTACCATTGTTAGCCTCTAACAACAATGCACAGAAATCTGAGAGGGAGTGATTTTCAAAATCTAAAATAGGATTATCTGCGCTTATGGAATTTAATTATAAAACTAAAATGTAAGTAAAAATGATAACACTGAACTTTTACCTTTTTAAATAAAATCTTCAATTACTGTCACGATTTTTTTTTAGTCTTTTGTTTTGAGTTTTTTTTTTCGTGTCATTACATGTTCTCAACATCATTCCTACGTAGCTATCCTCATTACAATTAGTATCGACTCACCAAAATGAACAACAATACATTTTCAGAAATTAAATATTGATATCAACCAGCTCCAAATATATATAAGCAATAAACTTGTTTGGGATATTTATATTTCGTCTTTTCAATAATTTGCAACTGACAGTAACTGGAACTGATAAGTCAGTAAGGAACAGAATAGGATTTTTTTGAAATAGCCAAATTAATGTCAACGCAAATCTGACACAGCTAAACAATACATTACATAAGCTAGATAGAATCCTATCGTTCACTCTGTTCCAATTGTAATTCGAAATGTAATTAAAAATTTAAAAGTAATTAATGAGCAAATCTTGTTTGTTAAAATTAAGATCAAATTAGTAATCGGTTACAGGTTTTTTTTTTATTTATTTATTTACTTTCTTTATTATTAGCCTACAGTATAAACACTTAATAGCAACATGTAATAAAATATAATTTATACATTCAATATACAATAGAGTAAATATACTGTATGTGGTATTTATTTATTTTCTTTCATTTCTCCATCATCCCCTTAACTTAACCTATTTTTTTTTTCAAGATATCTAAATACTAAATTTTTTAACTTGGATAAAATCTATATTACTAAAATCTTTTATTTCTCCGTCTGGGTGTCCGGCGCAATTGTTAATTATTAGTTTTCCTTGCTGAGAAAGTGAGATTATAAAACTTTCTTTTTTTTTTTCGCTTTGCATAGGATTCGAACCGAGGACCTTCGTCCTCGTAGTCGGTAGTCTAACCATTGGATTACTGCTGGTCCCAAAATATCCAATCCTACTTTTATTACATTTGTTCGCGCTATCAAATAATGAGTTCATTTAAAAGGAAATAAAATATCACTTTTTGCCATAACCGCTTCGAATCGATTCTTCTTGGATTATCTCATAGTTATCAGGGGGGACGGTACAAGGAGGAGGGCTAGTATTTTAATAAAAAATAATTAATTTTGGTTTTTAAAGAAAAAATTTATTGCACTTGAAATAATTTCAGCTTTTCCGATTTATTTGAATCGTGTTCCAGATTACAATGTACGTTGACCTCCATACGTTTTTTAAGTCTCGAGGTAAGCTTAACGTCATCACCTAATCTCGGGGGAGGATTGCAATTTGCAACTGCTGAAGACAAATAAGGTGAGGGTAGAAAAACAGCGCTGCATAATTGAGATGGGCGAAATCCGATCAGGACAGAAAATAAAGTTCTCTAAACGAGGACAATATTAAAAACTTTTCCACACATAATAAAATTTCAAAAAAAAGTATTAATTCACATCTAAAAATTAAAAAAAAAGATAAAAAAATACTACAGGAAGCTGAAGATAACCTGCAATCGTAGAGGGTTGAAACCGTTCTTGTATGTTTTTATCTTTTTTTTTTTTTTAATTTTCAGATATAAATTGATACTTTTTTGAACTTTTATTATGTGTGCAAAAGTTTTTAGTTTAGTTTGTCCATGTTTACAAAAGATTCTTTCAACCCGCAGACGTTAAAAAAATATCATAAAAAAAAACAGAAAATAAAGATAGGAAATTCACAAAAAGAAAAATAGAAGCAGAAGGATTGGTGATATTTTATTGAAACTCAGGCAGTTACATTGAAATGCGCTGTTGATTACGTTAGCGAGAACAAATATGGAAAATTACCACTGTACCAATCCGGTGAAGTGGTTTTAATCAGTAAGATGTGGATCCGCCCCTTGAGTAATGCATGCTTGAACAGGAAAGACTATCGGAGAGTTATGTAATATCTTCCTGCGGAAAAGAATGCCAAATTGAAGAAAAACGTTAGTTGCGTGATAGTAGTTGGTGCTCTTCCTCGGTATTACGATAGCTGATCCGTTATTACAGCTCATTTAACGTGCAGATGCGTTAAGTCATAAGTGATGTAATGGGCGAGAGTGCTGGTTTTCGCAGTACTTTTCAACATTTAAATACCGCAGGCTGTATGGGACGTGTATTATTTTCCTGTTATAAACTTCCATGCAGGTGAAGAAATAGAATAACCACTGGCTGTAAAATGCAGTAACATAGGGTTGGGCAGTTGTAGATCTCTTATAATGATTTGCTCTGATCCAGACGTACTACTAATGGCAGCCCTTAGTAGCCATTAGATGGAATAACATCAGCAGCTGGATCAGTAAATGGAATAACATCAGGTGCTGGACTAGTGTGACGCTATCTCACACCTTGGGTGGAGTTCCTTATCCTTGTTTGGCGGAGAACATATTGTCTGCCTTCGTATTGACTAAGACTCAAGAATCAAGATTTGTTACTAAACAACACCTGTTCGTTCTATCTAAGGTTCTATATAACAATATCTTAGTTCTATCTAAGACCACTGAAGACCACTGAAAACCTACTACCTTGCTACAATTGCAAGCACAGGAAAGCTGATATACGCTCACACTGTGCGGTTTTACAAAGCAGGACTTTGTGCTGGACTAAGAGCCAGTTTTCGATACTTCCGCCAAAGGTATCTTTTGAAATGGGCAAAACTTCATGTTCTTTGAATTGAAAAATTGATGGAAGTCAGCACAATTCATAAATGAGTTCAAATTTGTTGTCTAAACAATTCTAGGATCTGGAGAAAACGAAATATATGCTTTCATCCCCCTAATATCCATGAATGTGCATATTTATGTTTGAGTTTACATAATGGTTTCAGGTGAGAAATCACGAGGTGGATAAAAATAGATCTGAATATGCTTTCAAGAGAAAACATGACTGCTACACAATATAAGCATAATCCCGAACTTCTTCCTAGGCAGATGCGATACATATACATGTCTCCTACAAGACGATAAAGCATTATGTATCGAGTAATATTGACACATCAGTGTCTTCAAGAGGAGACTATTTTAAATGTAACTTGAACAGCAAGATCTCCCGTAGTGAACCCTATATCGATGTTTTCGATAGGGGTGTTGCTACACTTAACCACTCCACCTCTGCCCGGGATCAGCTTATAAGAGCTTTGAAAGAACAATAGGCTTTGTGAATAATGAGCGGCTAGATACCTGAAATATCATTGTGAGACCTGTAGTGCTGTTAGGGAGGAGTATATCCTCTATTAAATTACTTTGGCTGTTTAATTTTGACACTTTTTTTATTATCTGGTTCTAAATTGTTGGAGGGAATCAGTGTTTCATATAAAAAATTTTCGGATAGTTAGCTACAAGTATATAATTTGCTACAGGCTTTCACCAATTATGTGAATTAATCCTGTACTTTTTTTGAGTTATTTTGCGATATTTCTTTTTTTCCCCTTAATGAATGGAAAGTAACTTAAGTAGTTGTGTTTCCAGATTAACTGTAAATCTAGTGATTTTCAAGGAATGCTAATTCAAAAACAAATCGTCATTTTAATGTCCTTACAACAGTAGGCAGGCAAGTATTCGCAAAACAATGACTTGTGATCTTTTATGACCATTTTTAGCAAAATGATCAATCTTTTGTCAGGCCTCTAATTCGCCCTTTTAAATAGCAATTTCATTGTTAAGGTGAACTATTTGCAGATGAAATCCTTTTTACGTAAAGGATCAGCAACAGACCTATCATACTTATTGGTCGACCGTTTAAAACTCATGCTGTTTTCAAAAATCAAACTTAATTCTCCTTCTTCCATCTTTCTACGATGAAAACGATTAAAGGCTTTAATGAGTAATTTCGGAAGAGTTTCCAATATGCCAAGTGGTTGAGATTGTGTCCTACTAATTTGGATTCGAATCTCGAGAAAGGCCTGGATGTTTCTTTCTTTCTGTTTTTTTTTCTTTCATTATCCTCTTCTTTCGGTCATCTAAGACCATTGTTAATGTTTCGAGACTGTAATAGGCCAAGGAGAGTACTAGTGGAATTATTCATGGACCTTTCGAAACATTTAAAAAAAAAAAAAGAATAATTAGAAGCGATGTAATTTGTTTAATATTTTGTAACGTGCATATTGTGTAGTAAAATAGATACGCCCTACCGATCATGGCTTTTCATTGTTTTTATTCTTATTGTGTATGAATTCAAAAAGATGTTCAAAAAAGATGAGAATCCTGGAACTCCCGAACCATTTCTTTTCAATAAAAACACAATGAAATAGCTTCAAGATAATTTAAATCGTATTAATCATTCAGATGTAGTTGAAGATAAACCAGCCATTTAATTACAAGAAAAAAAATAATAACGAAATTAAACTAAGTCATTGTTTTCAATGAGGCCATGAAATAAAGTTTCTGGAAATCTAGCAAATCAATTGAAAACTCTTTTGAATTGGTTAATATGAAAATTGAAATAAAATAAAAAGTATATTAAATAGAAATCAGATAATTTTCATTAACGTAATGATTAATTTGCCCATTGAACTTCTTACAAAAAAAAATGTAATTGTTCTTAATCTGATGACTTATCTGAATGCAATCTGTCTCCTAAGAACTAAACAATCTAGTATTTGTTTTTAAGTTAATATTTTCAATAGACTTAAAAACTTATTTATATAATCCTTAATTAAAAAAGAAAAATGATAAAACATTGTAACATTTAAAACGTTTAAATAAAATATTGACCGAGATTTTCAATTAAAAAATAGGAAAAGACAATGCAATGCTTTTATTTTATTGGAATTGTTACCGTCAGTGTAATTCCCTCTACTTGTGAATTTCTCTAGTTCCTAAGTAATAAATCGTTAATTTAAAGCATGAAGATAAAACTGATCTGTAATAAACAGAACTGAAACAAAATACGAGTTAGAATGAATCTGCTTTTACCCTATTATTTAGCTGCATCTTTTAAAACGCGAATCCTGCTTTTTGAGGTCAATATAATTATATGAAGATGAGTATTCACCTCTTCTGTTCCACAGATTCTGATAATCAGTAATAACTACTTAACAGAGGAAGAGTCAATGGCGCGAAATCTGTAACTGGAGAAGAGAGGGTGTTGCTTTAATGTAAATAAAAGAACACGGAACTGGTGTTCAAAGAAATAACCTTTCACGTTCCGGGTAAAATACGGCACGAGAATTACCATGATGTAATGAGTCCTAACGAAGAGAATCTGAAGCGTCATAAATAATCTTGTCTCTTGCGCCCTCAACAAACTTATGGGTGGAGCGTTATCGTAAGAGAAATCGCCAAATCTTGTATCTATCTTCATGTTAGACAGAAGAAAACAGATTGAGGCTTAGTTAAACTTTCATTTCCATGCAAAATTATGGTTCTGTCATCTTTTTGATTTATTTCAGAACTGAGGAAATAAATGTAAATGAAAAATTTATCAATTCGATACTGCATATACAGTAAACTCCCGATTTTCCGTGGAATTGGGTGGCGCGGCAACAGCGGAAGAACGAATTCTGCGGATAATCCTAGGAAGGACGAAAATCAACAGAAAAATGCTTTAAACTTTTATTTACTTTAAAATGGCAATACATACAGTTACAGTACATACATTACAAACTATTATTTGATTTTAAATTATCTATTTATTTTTAAATTTTATTATTACGGGTAGGCTCTCCCGTAATTTAGTGTAACCTGCCGCCTAAGCTCCGCCCACAAGGTCGTTCTCTAAATTGTTTGTCTATAATTGTCTTCATTCATCTTGATAGTTTCTTTTATTGTTTACTTTATTCTAGGTTTAATTTTTTTTTTAATTCCGTAATTTATTGTGCAATAAAAAAATGGAAACAGGAGAGGTCCACGGATAATCGGGAGTTTACGGTATTTTTAAAATATATAAACTGAGCTACTTTGATTTTATTAGGTAGTATTATTTATTTAATAACCTATTACAGGTATTTTACTTATCTATTAGGCCTATGTGCATTCCTCATTTGCTAGTAAGCTGGCAATTTTATATGTAATTGTACATTTGTAAATATACTACTTTTTAAATTATGTAAATTTTGGAAATATTTTTTGTTAAATTGTTTAACTATAAAGATATCAAAAGAAACGGTGAAAGTGATCTTATAAAAAAAGCAAACCAAAAAAAATTACCATATTCGAATTTGTTCCTGTACTTTAATAGACACAAGAAAAATATATGTAAAAAACAAGATATGAAATTGGACATAAATGAATGTACGAAAAACAGAAATTAGGAAAAGTAGCTCAAGATCAGGAATTTCATTATTAGAATATGATCAGTTTTATTAGCAATCTCATGGCATTTCCTTTTCCTTTTCTGAAAACGAATTCACACAGTTCGAAAGGAGAAGTAGTTGGAAAGTTAAGTAAGTGTTTCCTATTTTTATTATTATTATTTATTTTTCTTTTTGTATTTCTTTAGTAAATTGAATAAAACAATGACTTTAAATCTGTAATATTCCTGTGTGATTAATTTTTGTAATTTTTTTTTTTTTTATATGCTGTTATTTTATGTAATTAAATAATTTGTATAACATAATCCAAGCACCTGTTGACAGGATTTCTTTGTGGGAGATCCTAACAGGACTTTAACATTGTATCAAAGAAAATAAAATTGTTATTATTAGGCACAAAACAATGTGTATCACAGCTGCCAGTTCTTTAGCTGGTGCAGGCCTTCAAACGCATCGAATTCTTCCGAAGAATCTAGGATGTCGTAATATATCGGCGCAAAATATGTGCTGATCCAAGCAGTGCGGCTTTTTGGAGTTGACCGATGGAGATTTTGTCAATATTTAGATCTTGTAAGTGCTTACTAAGGTTTTTTTGTATAGCACCCAGTGTGCCGATAACCACTGGAACCACCACTGCCGGCTTGTGCAATAATCGTTGAACCTCGATTTTTAGGTCTTGATAACGTGTAATTTTTCTAGTTCTTTTTCTTCCACTCTACTATCACCAGGTATGGCTTTATCAATTAGCCATACCTTTTTCTTTTCTATCATTGTCAAATCTGGCGTATTGTGTGCTAAGATCTTATCCGTTCGAATTCTGAAATCCCACAGTATTTTCACAATATCATTTTCAGTCACGTTGTTTACAGTATGTTCCCACCAGTTGTTTGTTGTTGCAATGTGATAATTTTTGCAGATGTTCCAGTGAATCATCTTTGCAACTGCATTATGCCGTGTCTTATAGTCCGTCTGTGCAATTTTTCTACATGAGCTGAGAATATGATCCACTGTTTCATCAGATTCTTTGCACAATCTGCACTTTGAGTCCGTTGACGATTTTTCAACTTTTGCTTTAATTGCATTTGTTCGTAAAGCTTGTTCTTGAGCAGCTAGAATTAAGCTCTGTTTCTTTTTTAAAGTTCCATTCGTAAGCCAATACCAGGTCTTATCCATATCTACTTTTTCTTTGATGTTTTTAAGAAATTGGCCATGTAATTTTTTATCTTGCCAGCTTTCTATCCTTGTTTTAATTGAATTTTGTCGATAATCTTCTTTTGTTTTATTTACTTTTAGTAAATTTTGTTTTATTATTACTGCATTATTATTATTACTATTATTATTATTTTATCTTTTGTTTTTCCAGGCTGTTGAAACAAGGTGAAAGGATTGAAGTTAACGAGAAGTAACTTGTTTCAATAGCCTGGAATCTTTGGAGATGAACTAATTTGTGATTCTTGAAATAAAAGAAACTTTCTTCCCACTGGCTCAAAAATTAATGATTTGAAAATAAGATAAATCAACAAATAATGAATTCCAAACTTCCGCGACCAAGAAATCCGTAGTAAAATTTCAGTAGCTTTCATTCTCTAAGGAAAATAACTTTATGCAACTTTCGTTTATCAGTTAAATTGACTACGTGCTGTTGGATGACAATGAATATTTTTTTGAAAACGTTCTGATATTTATTTTAAAAACTAAAGATACTTGAAATGGATGATAAATTCAATAAAAAATTCAGAAATTCAAAATAAAAATCTATTTAAAAAAAATATGGTTACTTCAAAGCTGATAGATGCGCTTTTCCGCTTTTTTACTTCCTTCTCATATTTCTCGCTTTTTTTTTTTTCCTTTTTTTTATATGTCTTAAACTTTAAAAAGCTTCTGTTGAAAAAAAGAAAAGTTTTAAAAAGTTTCTCGGCAGCAACTTTCGAACTTACTTTTTTAATTTAACTTTGACAAGAGAATAATAACCAAATATCTTGGAGGAGATTAAGAAATCTGTCGCTTTTCTTTGCTTAATAAAAGCTTAAATTTTTGGTAAATAAAAGAATCCCGAGTTTGCAGTTATTTCAAAATCTTAAGCCTACTTTAAATTTTTAAAGGGACTTTGTATTTTAAATATAGTCTCAATTACATTAATAATAATAATATTCTTTCGATGAAGTTTTTAAAAAAATAAGAAAATTAAACCTTTTTACTGGAAATTTCGTTCTTTGAAAGTGTTTCTCATTTCTATTTCTTCGGGCGAATATAAGAAAAAAATTGTTTGAGTTGAGTTTTCGGGCAACTAAGCTTGAAAGCACGGCTTTTAAAGTGAGACGAAGACGAGGCAATGCGACAAATGACCCTTTGACACGTCCATCAATGAACAGTTCAGTGGCCGATTACTTGAGATGATTTAAAACTCGGCATTGAGACTGTGGTGGGTCTTTACATCTTCGGACAGTTGTTCCCCAGTCTTCTCAGACTAATCCTCGACACAGGTCTATCGGTAAGATAAGCCAAGCACTTTGAAGTGGAAATTGAGCTCTGAATATTCAAGCGATCCGACAGGGCTTAGGTTGGGCAGATTGCTCTTGTAAAACAAACTTGTGTTCACTTTAAAACTGATGACAAAATACAAGTTTTTTCAATGGTTAGATCTTAATTTTAATGTTAACAAAAAAAAAAAAAAGGTTTATAGTTGGTTATTATAGTAGGTTACTAAGTTAGTGTATTAAATATTGAATTTTATACACTATTTTTTAAAAAACCCTGCTTAATAATTCGTTTTACTAGATTAAATATTCTTTTAAAAATAAAACAATAAAAAAAAATGGCGTACCATGAATATAGGAACATTGAATTTTCAAATCCAACTTAGCACAGTATTAATAAGATTCTGAAATTTTTAGAAAAATATTGCTTTTTATTCTACAAACTAATTATGATTTCAAAAAAAAAGTTTAGGAATTTTAAAACTGTTATTGTAAAAAACCGGAAATGCCTTCTTCAACTTTAACAGCATAGATGTTTTTCTAATGAATGCACTTCTTCTGCTGAATAATGATGATTTGAAAAACATATTATAAAGTATTGTAAGAAATTTAAGTAAATAGAGAATACCGATGCCCTAATCTATCATTATCTACTCATCGACGCTAAAACATAAGAACCGATTTTCTTCAAACGTGGTAAGATTATTATTTGAGAGCCAATTTTAAATAAGAATGTGATTAATTTGGAAAGACTTCATCATTCGTACTGATGGGCAGCCTTAAATTAGAAAAAAGATTGCCTATTCTCTCCATCCTCTAAAAAATTACATACATTTAATTCTGTTTTTGAAATACAGTTTCACAACAAATGATGCACTCCAAATAAATCGGTGTTTGATATCAAAATGATAATTTTTAAGTCAACTTCGTCTCCGTTTTTACTTATTTCTAGGATAACTTATAATGTTGATTGAAAAGACACAGGTCAATATTAAGTTTTCGTTTGCTTTCCAATTTTGGCGCATGGAAGTTTTTAATTTATCCAATTTTAATGAATTTCGTTTTAAAAAAAAACTTTCATAAAGAAACTCTACCACATATTTAAGTATTTCAAGTTTGATTAAATTTAATTCAACCCTCTCGTAATTACAAAGTAGCTGAATCCAATTAATTGTAATCAAATCCATTCATGCGCATTTTTCAATGGATCAATGAACGTCTAAAGAAACTATTTCGTTTCTAATATGAGAATTTTTTTGTCATCTTTCTGCAGAAATTCAAACTCAAAGGAAAAAAAAAAAAAGACTCATAATTACTGCCTAATTTCAGAATATCTATTCAAAAAAATACCTTGGTGGGTTTTTGTTTGTTTGTTTGTTTGTTTGTTTGTTTGTTACTATTCGTTAAACCTTACGGACGACTAGTAATGAAACAAATAACTGCTTTTCTGAAATTGCTGCAGCTCAGATAAGGCATCCGCAAGATTTTAAGTGAGGATAATTTAGGGAATGTCAAAAATGCGATGAAAGCTAGAATGAATAATTTATCGTTGCACTGAATTTCATATTTTAATTGAAATGCCACAACAAAGCCAGTACACCTGTTTAATTCACAATTAAACAAAATATAAAGTTTTACAAAATTTTACACGATCAGGTTTCGAATTAAAATTGATAAGTCGTTTTCGAGTGAAAGAGTTGCTAAGATAAACAGCTGTGAATGTTAGAATAAACAGCCAGAATAACATTTTTTTTTGTTATAGAGGAAGCAGCAGCATTGGTGTGCTGTAACTGTAGATGCAAACAACTGGAAGAATTGTTGAATCAGTTTATGTTGTGAACAATGAAATAGATGATTTAGTTTTGCTTAAATAGCATCTGCTGTGGGAAAAAAAGAACATTTAATTTTTAACTTTTGGTTTTTGTCTTCTTCTTTTTTTTTTGCGGCCCCTTTGTTACAGTTTGTCTGTAAAAAAAAAGAGAACCGTTCTTGGTATTATGCTTGCTGTATGTCACACAGAAAAGTGGTAAGCTTGCTGGATGTCACACTCTGTAGCGGTCAAACGTTTAGAGATATTAGAATGAAACCATCACCATTGTGTTCAGCATCAAAAAGTAGGTGACCACGTACAAAAAATCAGACGTCTACGACCACTCCCTGACTCCCCAAGGCGTTTTCTTTGTTTTAAAGGCGTCTTTAAAAGAAAGAAAACGCCTTTCGGAGTCAGGGAGTGGACCTTCAACGTCTGATTTTTTTGTACGTGGTCTCCTACTTTTTGATGCTGAATACAATAGTGAAGGTTTCATTCTAATATCTCTAACCGTTGGCCACTACAGAGTGTGACATATGTTAGCGGCCCCTAGGTTACAACTTGCCTGTAAAACATAGGGGACCGAAACCTTCACCATTGCGTTCAGCATCAAAACGTAGGTGACCACGTCCCCAAAAACAGACCTCTAGGACAACGCCCTGACCGGAAGTTGGGGGGGGGTCAAAAAGTGGTCGCTTCCGATAAAATTTTGTTATGGGATAGCTTTGCTTTTGACACTGTCTCAAAGCATTAATTATCTTGTTTATATCATATTTAGTCTTAGTTGCCACTAATTAAGAGTCATTCTAATTTCCATTGGATTTTCTTCTACTTATAAATGAATTGATTGACATGAAATAGACGGACTTTGATTAGATCTTTAAGAATTCTTACTTTACAGTAGTAATAACTCCAAAATATCGCTACATCATCATTAGCTTATTTAGAAAAAGCAGCAATACTGCTAAACAAAGTTATTAAGATTTTAGAATTGGATTCATTATTTATAGTTTCATTTATCTCGACAAACATGGATATTAAGTGTATCTCCAAAGAGACGATGAATACTTAAGAAACTGGGATTCAATTTTACAATATTGATTCTTAAAGAAATTAGATTTTATACTGTATCAAATTTCTTTAGGACAAATGGTGAAGAAACTATTATATGCCCTCCAATTTATTTTGAAGGCCCTATGCATTAAATTATTCTGTATTTTAAGATGCTACACGCGTTTATGTTGATCTTCATTAGTTTAATTTAGCGTTCAAGAAGAAAGCGCAATTAAAGAATCAGGTTTCAGACAAATAAAATACGAACTGGACGTTGTAAGTTGTGAAGCCTTTGAATGTCTGATCTCATGGAATACCCATTACTTTGTTTTTAAACTTGTGCTGAAATGCTGACGGCAAATCGTGAGATTATAAATAAGTCTTCGAAATAGTTATGAAAGGATAATTTCTAATGGATAAAAAAAGAACTCTAAATTATGCATATTAAGCATATTTTGTGGTGACTGTAAACCAATCGTGGTTATAATTGCCCGAAAATACTGCTTAATGGATCAAATTAATTTTTATGGTTTTTTCACCTGTGTACCACATTAAATGACACCCACGGGCTCCAATGAATTGCATTCCGTTTACTCTTTTTTCACTGGCAAAATGTTATCGTCTCGTAAAATGAAAAATTATTTTAATCAGAATACTTAATGTCAAGGTATTAAGCGCGAAAAAAAAGTCGAAGAAACATTTAATTAAGAGTCAGTGAAAACAGCTCACATTTTCTGTTATTTTCCTCCACCAATAATAATAAAAGTCTAAAAGGAAAAGTTAACTACCTAACTATTTCAAGCCACAACTAATTAAATTGAAAATATAACCTGTTTGTAAGAATATTAAGTTAAATTAGAGCACATTGTAATAATCTAGAAATGACATTAATAAGTAATATTAATAAATGACTATGGAGAATTCACTTTTTTTCCAAGGAAATTTTACGTCACAAATTCAGAATTGCAGAAAGTACATTGAATAATCTTGTCCTGATTAATTTGTTTTCTTAATCTCATGTATATCTGTTTCAAATTTGCTCCGAATCTTTCCTGGGCGAAGATGAAAGAAACATTTATTTTCCGAAAATTTTTAAGAATCTTGACAGAATTGAATAAAATCTTAATTTTTTGGAAATAAATCTATCAGTTCTGAATGGTTATCTTGGAAAACAATAATCCAACACTTTTCTTCCCAGGATACATTACGTTTCGAAATCAATATTATCTTTAATGTAATCTTATAAGTATACTTTACATGGATTAGAATATAGTGAAATACAACGCAAAACGATACAATTAAGTGTAATATAGTACAATACTACACAATATAATGCAATACAAAATAATACAATACAATGAAATACAATACAAATAATACAATACTATACAAGACAGTATAATACAATGTAATGGAATACATTATGGTGCAATGCAATAAATACAAAACAATACATTAAAGAAAAG
>JAFIDM010012231.1:47832475-47864251 GCA_023159025.1 Thereuonema tuberculata | reverse complement strand
TGTTAGGAATTGCATAACCAATATATGAATAAAGGAAATTTGTAGGCAACCAGGTTGCTCATACAAGCTCTGATACCAAAGTTTCTGTAATTCCGGGACAGTCGAAAAAAGCGATGGAAAAGTCGAGAAATGCTATTTTGAATAGTTGGAAAGTATTGCTAACTACTATGTTCATCACATTGCTCATTTTGAATGAAATAATAAAGTTAACTACCTCTCTTAGGAAAGGAAACTACCTTTCTCTCTTAGGAGAAACTCTCTCTTAGGAAACTACCTTATGTAATGGAACATTTTAAGACCATAAGGGAAAGAAAACTGAAATACTTCGGTCACCTGATGAGACAAGATGATCTACAGAGGTTGATGCTGGAGGGAAAGTTGGATGGGAGAAGACCCAGAGGAAGACCGAGAAAGAATTGGTTTGACAACATCAGAGAATGGACTGGCAGGAATTACCAAGAATGCTCCAGAATAGCAAGAGATAGAGAAAATTTTAGAGCCATGGTCGCCGACCTCCTGGATGGAGATGGCAAGTGAAGAAGAAGAAGAATGGAACATTTAAAAAGATTATGTATTTGAAAAATTAAGAATGGTCCAAACGTTATTTAAAATACTGTTTAGATTCAAATAAATCTAAGCAATACTTAGACAGTTTAATAAAAATGGACGGTGTATTCTTTATTTATATGCTTTAATATATTTTTTTGAAGATATAGTTTAGATAGTTTACTGTAGTTGAAAAGCCTTTATAAATATTAAGTAGGTCTATTATTAATAATTACCTTTATCTGATTTTACCGTTTTTGATAAGACTAATGAGAAAAACAAATAGAATAATATTTGATTATATAAAAATTATGCAAAAAAAAAAAAAAAAACTCATGAAAGTTATTTTTCAATAAAGGCTTAAATTTAAGATTTGTTTATTTAGATTAAAATTGTTTAAAAGTAAAACTAACAGAACATGTGACAAATATGTCACCGGATGAAATTATAGCTTCGGTGGGAAATGAACATCAATGAGTACAATGTAATTGATAATTTAGATAATTCCTATTAACTTAAATATAAATACAAAATAATTAAATTGCTAATTGAAAATAATTAAAACTTAAATCAACTAATTTCATCGTCACTTTAAAAAGAATTGAAAACATTAAATTAAATTCACGAAAATATAGTTTTTTGCCTACATTCAAGTTTATTTAAGAATTTATAATCGAGTAATTGAAAAATTTTATTATCTCTTTTATTACGATCTGCTTCCCCTGTTTCAGAACTCACGCTTCGCCATTGTTTGTCAAGTGGGTAATCACAAAATGTGCTAAATCCATTTTTATTTCTTTTACACCACTGAAATAATGAAATTGTCTTTATTTAACAATAAATTCCAGAAGTTTTGAATGGATTGATTTCATGTAAGTTGTGTGTTTATTTGAAGATTAGAACACTTTCTTTCATTCCAGCTTTTTAGCAAAATATAAGTATATTCAAGATACATATTTATTTTAGTAATAACAAAGAAAAAAATGTAGCAAATTACTTATTTGGCTTCGGAACTTATTACTAAAGAACTAAATTTTAACTATTTTTTTTATCTAAAGTAATTTGGCCCAAATAGTTTATATTTTCCCTTAAATAAGAGCAAGTTAACAAATTTAAATAAAATGAAGTTTAAGATTCTATAATTTATCTGTTTTATCTATATTTTGAAAGTATTTACGAATACTTTGATTTAATGTCCGAAAAGCCAGATCGGAAAAATGCTAAGAAGTTTATAGGCAGATTAAAAGTAATGTGGTTTAGTAATTACCATTTGTGTATTTTATTAATTAAAAGATAGCAAAATAATAAGTTTACGTTTGTGGTTACTGAAGCCACAAAGCATCTACACAGCTTTTTCTGTCCTGTGTTTTTTTAACCCTTAAATGTTTGACGATTACATAAATTACAACTTTTTGTCGTTAAACTTCTTCGATATTCATCCAAGCGGAACGAATGAAGAAATATTAAGGGGAGACCAGTAATTACTATGCTTCACAACATGAGGAATTCACCAAATTCTTTATTATTTGCGATGGAATATTACAAGTCGTTGCGACGAAGGTATCAGCCGAACTCCCTTAAGTGGTGGTTTTATTAGGCAATTAGATGACGTTTTCAATAACACAGTCATTTGCATAAATAATGGCGCTTGGGAAAAAGAATAATAAACAAGATATGGTACAATAATTACAGGTAGCGGATACTAGTCCCCTGATTTCTATCCCATTATATGAAAATTTATAGTTGGTTTTTTGGGGACAATTAAGCCTACTTTGGAGATATAAATTACCCGACGAAAGGTAACGCAGGTGACAGCCACTCTAGGTGTACACCGACACGATGCTAGAATAATTGCTTATAAGGAGGAGAGTTGTGAAGGTATTCTGTGCCCTTATAAAGGAAATATCACCTCATTGGAGGTTCCAAGCAGGTACAAGCCGTTGATACTAATTATCATATACTTAAATCTATTGGTGTTGTAAGATGAAACGTGATCTCAAAAGATAAGAAATCATTAACGTCTTTTAGTTATTAATCAAGGAAAATGCCCTCCTGAGGACTTGCCATTGGATGCTGTTAATCAACTTTGAAAATTCAGAATAGTTATAAATATCTATAGATATTAATAGCTTATGAGAAATATTGCAAAACAAATTACCTATATTTTCTGTTCTCTAGTCGTTTACGGAATAACATAAAATTTTAATTTTTTTAAAAAATTAAAACCGAAAATTATTGGAAAAGAAAATAAAGCGGTAGAACAAATAATTTTAATAATATCTTTCCTGTTAATAATATTCCTAAATTAAAATTAAATAATAATAATAATAATAATACTTGTTAATTTCGTGTTCATATTTTTTAATTTACTTCAACACAAGAAAATCACATAAATCCATTCATTATTATGCAAAAAAATTAGGATTTTATTTGTCTATTATTCTAATTTTATAATTTTTTGTTTCAGTAATTTTCAATTCTTATGTTACGTTTCTTAACTTTTCTTAAGCGAATTGTAAATTTTAACTAATGAATAACAGATATTCTATGAATCTTTAGTTTTAGCGAATTTTTAATTTTAAAGTTATAGACTAACCTGAAATTTCTTATTCAAAAATTTTATTAGCTATTACCTTGCTTTTACCACAAAATAGTTGCCAAAACCTGTTAAAGAACTGAATTTAGTTACATTGCTAAAATATATAAGATGATCAAAAATCACTCTTCACAAGATAAACCGAAATAAACACGAAAATCGCAGAAATCGATTATTTCTAAATATAATTATTCTTCACTGGACGAAGAAATTTGCTACCTTCTAAAATGCAATATACAAATTAATTCAATTCAAAGCTAAAGAAAGAGATTTGAGGTTTCCATCGCTTTACAACATTTTAAGCGTTTTCTTTTCATTCTTATCAACGAAAATGAAGATCAGTCTATAATGTTGTTTTTCTATTTTTTCCAAATATAAAACAGAAATTTTTAGAAGAGAAAGAATACACGACATTATTTAATAACAGCTGTAAACAAAACAACACTACCCTAGATTAATACCATCAGATATATGATGAATGAAAAGTAGCTGCAATTTCAGGAGGACTCTTAGTTTTCGGTCCGAACTTAAGCAAGCACAGTGCGGGACAATGGAGTACAATGACATACGTATTAACTGCAGTAAATTTATCTGTGCAAATGTGTTCATTGTACGACCACAGTACTTTGGCATTTTTTTTAAGAAAACATTTCCAAAAAAAAAAAAGAAAAAAAAAAACATAAAACAGCCTAAATTTCAGTAAAGCCAAGTGAATTATTTAATGAATAGGTCACTTATCTAAAGGTCATAATGCAATTCCATTGTGAATTTCTACTTTGTAGCTCCCAGTGAACCAGAAAGAGAATTGATAGTAAATTCTCGTAATATGTCAAACTATCTCGAAATGTTGCAATGGAATTTAAAGAGTCATCATCTGAATATTCTTTTATTGTGATTTTTGAAATAACGAGCTAACAATACATTCAAGGTATTGAAAAAACAGCTGATAATGTAAACTTAATTATAATTTCCCCAAAATACTTATTTTATTAATTCAGTATTAGAATTGGTAGAAATTAGAAAAGTCCAAAACTTATTAAAATAGTGTTCGATTGATTTATTTACAATAATTTCATAAGAAGTTTAAATTATGTTTAAATGTAAAATAAATATTTGAAGCTTCAAAAGTTTCAAACATAAGAACAAAATTTCCAATAAATTTTCAGAAAAATAAAGGAAATAAGAAAATAGAAAATCAGACAAATGATAAGAATTTTTTTTTTGTTATTATTAAAAGAGAAGTGTTTCTACAACGGCGCTTTTGAGAAAAAAAAAAATTGTAATGGTTCCCAATTGTAGCTACAGTATCGATAACGGTGATATTTAACTTGTAATAGTGGGTATTGAGACATTAATTAGTGTATGTTGTTGAGAGGGAATTAGAGATGAAGGGCGTTGAATTTAAAAAAAAAACAACAACAAAAACAAGTGAATGTAATTTTGTGCTAAAGCATAAATATTAAGGGTGACGCGTAATAATAATAAAAAATAATAATAATAATAAAAGGAAGTACATTAACGAAAGGAAAAATAAAAAAATAAAGTTAGAAAAAAATAAAAAAAAAAGTTAGGAAAAAATAAAAAGAACGTTAGGAAAACAAGAAGAAAAAAAAAAATCCAAGCAGATATTGAGAAAAAAAGATTGAGGGCCGAGTGCACCAAACCTACGTTAACTTTGATCGCTGCTAAAGCAACGATCAAGTGACTTTACTGTGCACCAATGTTCGTGAGGGGTTTAAACAGCCGCTAACTTGCTGATCAGATGCCAAATTTTAGCAGCGCGGAAAGTGTCGAGTTAAAATTGCGGCATCCATTAGAAAACTCGCCGCCGTTCATCGTTTAAAGATAGCTGGCGGCGGCCTCGATTAAAACCGATTCCTGTGATTTTGACGATGAGGTATTCTGTCCACATGTATGTTTTCTACTCCGTGGAGGCTGCCATTTTGTAACATACTGCACAGACATCCGGAAGTGACGTTCACTGTTGTTAACCAAGCGCAGCCACTTTTATAAACACGTTAGATGCTTAGCGAACATCAGTAAATAACTAACAAAATATCGTTGGTGCACAACAACACCTGCATGACAGCATGTTATTCACTATCGCTTCCATAACTAATGACTGCTTCGTTTATTGATTGGTGCACTCGGCCTTAAGAGAAGAAAAAAACAAAACAATAGATACACGGATTCGATCCGACACTTTCAAAATTTGAGTCCGAGAACTTATTGATCAATCTTTAACTAACAACTAAAATGAAATGGCTGCAATTCTGACTTTAAAGCTAATAGCGGAAATCCAATCAAAACATCGGCTGTTAGAGGTGCCAAATACCTCTAACGTGGGGGACGGTTGGCCCCTAAAAATACCCTATTCCTATGTTTTTTTTTTACTTTTGAACACTATGATGGGATCCGTTTGTCGATCCGACCTTCCGTTCGGGAGTTGTTATGAGGGTACAATGATAACTTTATTGAAAATCTCAAAATTGAGGGGGGGGGGGGGGTTTTTTTTTTTATGTTCACCAGTCCTACTTACCTATAAGGAATGTATATCTGAGTTATAGGTGCTGATAGATTTATATATTTTGTTAATAAATAAGAGTTTAAAAAAATAAAAATAAGTACAGTACATTTCTTTACATTATTTCATTCTAATTCTCTTTTGCTTTTTAACATCGTAAATATTTTTCAGTATAGTTTTATAAATAATTTGTTCTTTTATTGAATTTTTTGAATTCTTTTCTGATTTCTTTTTCTTCTTGTATTTTTTTAAAATTAATACAAATATTATTTAATATTTAAGAATTAATTTGTTCATGTTTATGATTTGCTATTTAAAAAAAAAATCCAACATTCAATTCCATAATTTAAAACTGAACTCATCAAATGATTTAAATGTTATTAATTTTTGTTTAAGTGGAATAAATGTTGAATTTTGTAAAAAAGGAATGTATGTAGGCAACTTCTTAACTGAGATTCTGAGTTACAGATCTCAGGCTAATCATGTTCATCATATTTATATTTCATGATCGATGTTGTAAAAATATAAAAATTAGAGACCGGATAGATCCTTGACTGCAAATCAGTTATTTTTATTAAACTGATATCATTTCGAAACATATTAAGGTTTTGTATCGTTCAAGGTGATGTAGGCTTAGCAGCACTTGATCTATCTACTTTCTAATGAGGATAAAGAGTGTGGTTATCTCGGATCTTTTATTTATTGCTTAACAGATAATAATGAGTCATGAACTATCAAGTTTGCATTTAAACTCTATAAAGTGAATAAAAATATAAAGGAAAATCCATACAGTGATTTTATTTAAATAGGAAATGAAAACACTGAATTATTACTCGCATTTTAAATTTAAATAAATAACTTTAACGTGCAGGCATGTGATATAATGAAGAAAATACAAAACTCCTTTATCATGTCGCGAATCTGGGAATCATGTCAAGGGTATATCTGGCTGAAGAAGCCTAATAAGATTGAAACAGCTTTCCCAGATTCCCGACATGATAGCTCAGGATGCGAGAACCTTTTGTTTACTTATGTGCAGTTTTGTATTTTCTTCACTACATTTTAAATTTACACAGTAGTTTATTTAAGTTCCTCTTCCTTTTTATTTATAATGTAAATTTAAGAAAAAAAAATGTTCAAAGAAGACCATCTACATATTTCAATCAGAAGATTTTCCAACTATAAAAGCAAATATTTGAAATTATATAAAAACAAAGTCTTTACTTCGAATAGGTTTCTCCGATAATTTTACTTCTATAATTTCAACTATTACACTCGAAGAAATATATTAAAAAAACAAAATAAAATTCTAATAAATATATTTAAAAGGTCTAAATAAACTTGAAAGTCACTTTTAAAATTTTATAATTTTCATTTTTCTTGTAAAGTGAATCTTTCGATTTTTATTCTTTCTTAACTTTGTAGGAATTTTTTTTTTCTTCGCAGTCGGAGTACATATTCATTCTAAACTAATAACCGGTTTATAACATGAAGCGTCAAGTGTCTTTAAATCAGTATCAATTACACGTCGAAATGGATCTAAGTGATGAGGATACTTTTACTAAGTAGTAAAGTCTATCGTTCAAAAATAAACTCAAGTCACGTAATTTGAAAAATGAAAAATGAATGAATAAATTTCAAACATCTAATTACACAAATCGCAATTTTAAAAATATAAACTGAAAGTAGATAACCTCTAAACAGCGCACCTAAAAGGTGTAGTGTATTCTTTAAATTTTATGGATGCGAAAAAAAAATAAAAAATAAGTAAAAGCTTAATGAAGAAAAAGCTGAATGATTCTTAAGTATTAGGAAAGCTTGAATTGATTAGGAGAATTTACTATTACTTTTCCACAAACAAAGGATAATCTAATCTAGGTTATAGTAAAAAGAAGATGAAAAATAATATTGGTTTGCTTAGAAAGGATATCTAATCTTAAATACCGTATACTTTTGAAAATGATCTATTATCGATTCTGAACGCAAAAAGGTCATAATGGATTTTAATGAAATTTATGATTTCATTTTCAGGAAAAAAAAATCACCCAAGAAACAACAGTTCCACATTTAAGTAGTTTGATAGATAGATGCGTTGGACAAACTCCCTAAGAAATCATTGGCCGAACAACTATTTTTTTTTCATTAACAGTCGAATTGTGGCCAACACACTTTACAATTGAACTGTAAACTTCGAAACATAAGTACTTTTAAAGTGGTCTACTCTTCTTTGTCAAGCGGGTGATAAGTACTCATGTTTTTAAGTTTTTGGTTTAATTGTATAGCCACAATTAAACATTAATTAACTGTTAATAGTTAAAAGTTAAAAGTTTATATAACTAAGGTTTTTTTTGTCATACATAAATATATATGTATTTTATTTTGCATTTTTTATAATAAATCTTCAAACTCATTGTGTCTGTTGATTCTGAATCATAGATTAGTTTAAAGGAAGCCAATATTAAAAAAAAAAAAAACTGAAGATTGATTAATTATTTCAATTCTATTTTAACTAATAACATTTGTTTCATGAAAACTATAAAACTACTAATATTTTAAAGAAATTCGGAAAAAATACATAGGCCCTATATATATTTATCTCAAATAATTCAGATTCCCTCTTTAATAGTGAAGGGAAATTTAAGGAATCTATTCAACATTCGGATGATTCCTTAAAATTTTTCTATAATTCATTATTTTTTAATTTTCTTATAATTAACGACATATTATAACTTTTGAATAAAAAAACTAGTAAATAAATAAATAAGACCGGATGGAATATAAAGTTTGTCAAATACGTTTTATTTGCTTTTGGAATATACAGCTAGCTATGAAATTGATATTAGTTTAGTCTAAATATTTTTTATATATATGTATGAAATTAAAGCTAATCAGTATGCCAACATTTATGAAACTTTAATTTAATAACTTTGAAAAATTAGAATAGAAAATCCTATCAAGCCTCTTTAATAGGAACGCAGCTTTCTTAAGGTAGCCTATATTAGATCAACTTGCTTATAATGTCTCGGAGATTTTTAGATTCTTATCAAAAATAACTACCAATAAATATCGTATTGCTACATAAAATAAAGAGCGTACATTGTGATTGCAATTTGCAACTTTACCAATCAAAAAATAATTCTGTCTTTAAAAAAAGGCAGCAGTAATAGCAGTTTATTGTAGATTGAAAGCTATTTCCGTTGTCAACCCTTTTCCACACAGTATTGTAATGACAGATTTCGATATTTCATAAGAAGAATCTCCTAAGGCACTTTTGCGACCAAATCAACATCTGAACAAATTAAATTTCTTTTATTGTTTCCGATAGGAAATTTTATTAAAAGCTGTCATTATTTCTCTTTTTATTACTTCTACAATATCTAGAATCTGCAATTTTCATTTCTTATATATTTTAAACCTTTTATAGATAAAAAAAACATTGAAAAGTTTTTATCAAATAAAGCAAAGGAAATGCAGCACTTGAATAAAAGGTGAAATTGCCTTTCTGATTAGATGATCTTATTTGTGTAATTCCAAAATATTTACAATGAATATACATCTTCGAAGAAGTTGCAAATAATTCCTATTAAATGCATAAAAGCATTAAATTTTTAAAATTTAAATTAAATTTAATTCTGCAATTAATTTAAACATTAATAATTCTATAATTTTTAAAAACATTTAACTGATGTTTGAAATGGTCTAGAATTATTATTTTCTAATATTTATTCCTAAACTAAGTCTTTTTTAAAGGTATGATGCTGATTACTTACAATCTTCTTGATAATTCGAAAATAAAATAAACGAAATGAGCGATATTCATTCATACCAGATTCCAGAATCTGACAAAATAGATGTACATTAATACAACACGCGCCAAAATACACAGTCATCATGTAAAAACGTAAAACTGTGACCTAAAGAGAAATGCCATTCAATTAGATAATGCAGCACTTATAGATCATTCCATTGATCTGCAATAAAAAAAAATCATAAATACATCCTAACTGCACGTATTGAAGCATCGGTTTAGATAGAAACGTACTGCAATGTGAATCAAGATTGAGTTAAAATTGAATTAAAAATATCGATTTTTAAACATTTAAATTAAACTAAAATTAAACATTATAAAGAAAAACAAAAACAAGGATTCTTATGTTGATGCTAGCATTTCATTAATCAAATATGAACTATAATTAAGTTACCATTGAATACTTTTTTTTTAAAAAAACAATTGACTATTTTTATTCTTTGCAAACACATATCTTATGACTTCTTTGTGCAATAACTTTTTAAACTGTCTTCTTAACTCAAATGTTTCTTTAATAAACAGAATCTAGAATATAAATGAAATATTTTTCACTTATCTGCATAAAATTACATTTTCATACAATGGGTACATCGTTTACTTTTGGTTTATTTCTTGATGCTATTTTCTTATTTACTTTAATTTGAGTTACGAAAGTGTTTCTTCTTTGAACTCAAAAGAAAGAATTCTGATTTATATAAATCCATCAACAAATAACAAATATTTATAAGTTATATTGTATATCAAGACAGCTAAGTATATATTAATAAGAATCATGATTATTACCAGAATGGTTTTCGAATGGAATATATCAGTCTTATATTATAAATGTTGACAATTTACTCAATAAATATTTGTAAATGCAAATTTTTACAAATCCCTGCTGAACGTTTGCTTTGTAAATATTGGCTAACATTGCCTACGTTAGATAATAGTTTCGTAAATAATTTTTTAGCGAGTTTGATTCTATTTTTTTTTTTGTAATATCAAAAGAAGCTTTTCTTAGGAAAGAACAAAAATCACAATAAATAAGTTTTGCATAATAAATATTGAGATCAATTTTAATCAGACATCTTAACAACTAATTTGGTAATTTGATGGAAATGATATTAACAAATAGAGTAACGAAAGATTAGATTCTCTTTTGGAAACACGAAAAAAATAAACATGTGATCATTTTTAGTTTATTGTCTTTCATATACAAAAGATAATAAAAATAGCTTTGAAGAATTGTGTGGTACATAAGATATTATTGTAAAGAAAAAAACTAAACTGACATTTTGAATAATTTAAGATTTTATTACTTTTCCAAGACATCATAGAAAGAAAATATAGACATTGATTGTCAGACTAACCTTTATTGGATGATATCTTTTTCTCTTGAATAAACATATGTTTAGTCTGTGTAACTGGGAATTATGGGCTATAAAACAGCATTTTCCATAAAAAGGCGTAAACAGGAAAGTCAATGCTTTCAATATTTCGAAATATTCGTGGTTTTAAAAGCTTAAGCGAATCTGTTATTAAAGGCAAATAAAAGGGAAAAGTGGGAGAATTTAAAAAAAAAATGTTTTAGAGGAGGAATTTATTAACACTTTCATTCCTTTGAAATTTTGCCGATTTCTATATTACTTCCTAACTTCGATGACTTTCTGATTTTCTAAATATCAAAGAAGAGCTCAACAATGTTAAGACAAAATCAAATCCTATTAGAAACGCCAACAAATAGGCTATTAGAAAAATTAAAAGAATAGTTAGATTCTGTCATCTTAGAGCTAATCAAAAGATTTTACAGTTAAAATATTAAATTTTAGGATTTAAGAAATAATCAGGGAATTAGGAATTTAATGACAATAATTTTACAAAAATTAGAGGTAATAAAAGCTTACTGGGACTACCATAGCCATTAGAATTATTTAAGCATTTTTTATTAAGTAATAAAAGTAATTACAATAACAAAACTAAATTGTTTACCAACTTTTGAGGTGATCTGAAGTTGCAGAAATTACTGAAATAAAAAATAAAAATATTCAGTGAATAATAAAGGTATGTCTAAGTATTGTAGATATTTTATTTCATATTCATCGCCAACTCAAGTAATTTTAGGAAAAAATCGATATAAAGTGATTAATTGTTTTCGGAATAGATTCAGGCAGTTGGAAATTAATTTTTCAGAAAAGAATTTCTATATAGGAGCAATAAATAAGAGGACAAAAAGGAAAGAATTATATTGAATTAATTTATAATGAAAAGATTATACTGAAAATTAAAAAGGTTTAAATAAATCAGACAAATTATTTGTAAAGGGAGCAGTTGACATTTGATGGTACAGCAATGATTTGTTTCAATAACTATTGTCCTCACGCTGAAAGATGAAACTCCCAGAATGCAAAGCAGATTGTAGATTGTCCTTTCCTGGCCGTTAGCTAACATTGAAATAGAATGGCCAACACACTTTACAATTAAACTGTAAACTTAGAAACATAAGTACTTTTAAATGGTCTACTCTTCTTTGTCAAACGGGTGATAAGTACTCATGTTTTTAAGTTTTTGGTTTAATTGTATAGCCACAATTAAACATTAATTAACTGTTAATAGTTAATTAATGCACAAAAGTTAAAAGTTTATATAACTAAGGTTTTTTTTTGTCATACATAAATATATATGTATTTTATTTTGCATTTTTTATAATAAATCTTCAAACTCATTGTGTCTGTTGATTCTGAATCATAGATTAGTTTAAAGGAAGCCAATATTAAAAAAAAAAAAAAACTTTGAAGATTGATTAATTATTTCAATTCTATTTTAACTAATAACATTTGTTTCATGAAAACTATGAAACTACTAATATTTTAAAGAAATTCGGAAAAAATACATATATATCGTCCAGGAAAGGTTAATCTATAATCTGCTTTGCATTGTGGGAGTTTCATCTTTCAGCGTGAGGACAATAGACTGTTTCCCAGCTGAAACAAGATTGACACAATAAATAACACATATACTACTTATGCATGTGATTTTGTTCCTCCATGAAGTATAAAATGTTGATAGTTAACATTTAAGTTTTATTACTTTAATATTTTTAATATTACAAGTGTTTTTGCCCAACATATTCTTGAAAACGGAGAAAAATTTGTTACTTATTCTCATCATGAATAATTGAAATTGAAATATAAATCTAACTTTATGTAATGTCGCTTGTTGTTAATGGAGTTTAGACTACATAGAAAAGTCGTTGAGAAAGTCCTTTTTTTTTAATCTAGGTCTTTTCGAACCCGAGGAGACTTACATTTATATCCAAATTAAAGTTAACGAAACCTATTGCGAACATGTCTTAACTTTTTTACTGTATTAACCTTTGTTTAACAATTCCGGGCAATGTTAAATTGGTAAAACGAAGTAACAACTTCATATAAAGATAAAATGTATTAAAGTTACCCTATGGAAAATTTTTAGCTAATTTAGAATTCCAATGTTTAGTTATTGTAGCTGAATAATTATATCTCAATAATTAATAATTTTAATTAAACTCTGCAAAAACAGCATGAATTTACAATATTTTCAGATTCTTCCATTGATTCTCATTGGACAATAAGCTTATTTAGCACTTTCTTAATTGAGGGGTCGTATACTAAGCGTCAAATAATAGTTTTAATAAAAATGTTTTTTTTTTTTTAAATTGAATCTCTTGTAACTTGACTAATATTTTACCGAATTAATTGAAATAAAGATTTTGGAAAGAAAACTTGTATTCATAGTGCTAATGTTACTGTGGGCGAAGTTACTTCGTACAAGACTCTGGGGTATTTCCCATATTGTTGAAAGGAAGATAGAAGAGGCCTATGTGGGAAATACCCCAGTCTCGCAAGCAAAACTTGTATTGGTTTTATTATAGTGCATGGCAGCTTTGAAAAAAAACAAAAGAATATTATTACTAAATATAAGCTTATTTTTTATTTACGATTGTGTCATGCAGTCCCTCTATACAGAAAAAGTCCCTACAAAAAAAAGTCCCTACTATAAAAAATACTATCTAGTTCTTTCTTCCCATAGCCTAATCTCGCATTGACGGCAATAGGCGCTTCCATGATTTCAGTAGTCCACGTGACGCCCCCCCCCCAATTATTTATTAGTTTCAGTAAATTTTCACTTGAAGTATTTTATTTTATCACACATTGGTGGGGATTTCAGAAGGATTCTACCGAGCTAGGACTATTCAAACAGCTGATCTGCTGTCGTTGATTGGCTGCTGGCGATGCTTCGCTATTAACCGCTCTCTCTCTCAGCTTCGGCACAGTGCGCTCCTAGCGATCTAGTTCTTCTATGATTATTGTATCCAACAAGAAGTTCTTTAAAAAACTTAATGTGCCGTTAAAATCTTAAAACAGTTCACACAAAAATCACTTATATCTTTTTTTTTTATATTTAAAGTTTACTGATGTTAAAACTATATTATTTAAAAAATGAATTTTAAATAAATTTCACTATTAGATAAATTATTGTTTTCGATAGATAAAATACTTACAATGAACATTATCTAGATTTATATATATATAAAAAAATGAACTAACAAAAATTTATTAAGTTAAATAAAAAAAGTTGGCTGAATTGAAAACCTATTCTTATTAAAAATATTAGCATTTGTAAGGAAATCTGTTGTAAGTGAATCTGCTTTCTATGGATTTAAGTGTAACATTATGTAACGGCTTCTAGTAAACTGAATTATTTAGGATTTGCATTGTATTGATTCTTATTTGTACTAAATCTAATTGGCATTCTTCCCTGATAGTGTCTGCCACCTAACGATAGAATTTGGAACCTGTCACAACTTAATTATGCGAAAATAAAGCTTAATTCTTTTTATTCCTGTATGTGCTTACAAGATTTTTTTAATAATGCTAATTTTTAGTTGCTTTGAAAATAATTTGTTGTAACATTGCTTCAGTTATTTATCTCAAGGGAAGGAGATTATAGGAATATTTTCGTATTTTCGAATCTACATGCAAACCATATTTTTTTTTTAAAGCAATCGTTCATTTGTTTGAAAATGTTTTGTCTTAACTTATTTTCGAAATTTCCGGCCAATTCATGTGGGAGACTCTCTCTCTTATTTATTCATTTAACGAAGATTCATGCTATTACGCTACTTTTGGAACAATTATTTTTTAATACTAGACGGGTACCGTCGCTTCGCTCCGGAATCCTTGCATGTATAGCGTTAAAAAAAAAAACTTTATTTAATCTAATGCTCAGACATTTGGAACATAAGCCATTTGTCTTCTGGCTTCCCAGTAAATTTGTCCATCGGATCTCGTCCAGTGAAGTTGAAGTGCTTTACACTTTCTTAGATGTTTCCAGTCCATTGGGGTATCTTCATTGCACAAAATGCAGTTTGGTGAGGCCAATATTTTGAGTCGATGTAAGTGATCTCCCAGACAATCATGGTGAGTGATTTTACGAAATGTAGCGACGGTTTCACTGCGTGGTAACTCGGGTATGCTTTTGTTATTTAGGAGTGGTTCCACCTAATGTTTCTCTTTACTCAAATTCTTAAGGTATGCCAACCATTCAGATTTGAAACAGGATTTAATTTTCAGCTTTGCAGAAAGGAAGGATAATTTTGTTTTTGTGGTGTTTAATATTGTTGTTCCCTTTTTTGCTAGATAATCAGCTTCCTCATTACCTTTAATGCCGATATGGGAGGGGATCCATTGGAACATGACCTCCTTTCTCATTTTGTATAGCTCTGCCAGGATAGATCGTATTTCCAACACTCTGGAGCTCACTGGATATTTGAAGTTTGTAACGGCTTGAATAGCAGATGATGAGTCACAAAATATGACGACATTTTGAAATGATTCCATTCTGATGCGGAGTTGAGTCATGGCAATATATATTGCTTCTATTTCACCGTCAAAATTAGTTTTAAATTTACCGGCGGAGCTGTAGAACTTGACTCCAGCACCTGCATATTGGTTGTTTTCTCTTAAAGAGCCATCAGTGAATACGTGCAGCCAGACATCCTCTGGGTACAAAGTGTTTATTGTCTCTAATGCAATAGATTTTAGTATATCTTCCTGGACCTCTGATTTCTTGACTTTTTCTGTAAGATTCAAATTGTAATTTACCTCAATATGATCTAGTGGATTTGCCAGTTGTATTAACTCTTCTATTTCTGTGTCCGGGATATATTTGTTTCTAAATTCATCAATATGTTGGATAAATCCCTTAGTGGTTTTGAGTTTCCTCTCTTTTCTCTCATAATTTTTCCAATAGTTCTCAGATGGCATTCTAATTAGTTTCTCGTATTGTATGAGAGCCAATTTGTTTATCTCAGTACGTAAAGGTAGATTACCAGTCGCAATGTTCAATGCTGCAATAGGAGTACTTTTGACAGCTCCAGTGATAATTCTCATGGCTTGATTGTCAGCTTGTTCTAATTTCCGTATATCAGCAGATATTAAGGTCTCACATCCATATAAAATTGCTGGTCTGATGTAACTGTTATAAGTTTTCTTCAGGGTTGTTAGCGAGCACCCCCATTTTTTCCCTGTAAGCCTTTTCAGTACATGACATCTGTTTATGGCTTTTTCAGCAGTAGCTCTGACGTGATTTTTCCAGGTGATTTTAGCGTCTAGATGAATTCCCAAATATTTGGGCTCTGGGCTTTCCTTTATTTGTTCCCCATTGTATTGTAGATCAAACATTTTCACGTTATGTGCTAGGGAGAAAGTGTGGTAGAACGTTTTTTCGGTGTTAACTATCATCCTATTTTTTTCTGACCACATTTCGAGCTTTTTTTTAACACTTTATTCATGGTTTCGGATAATTTATTATGCTGATTTCTGGGTAATGATATCCAAATGGCTAGATCATCTGCAAACAGTGCTATTTTTGTTCCGGTTGATTCACTGAGAGAAGAGGGTAGGTCATTAATCATTATGTTAAATAAGGTAGGGCTGAGGACAGCTCCTTGAGGTAAACCAAGTTTCTGGTTTTTATATTTTGAAGTTACTTCATTTATTCTGGTAGCACATAATCTTTGACTAAAAAACTAGCCTTTGATACATTCATCATGAAAATTTAAAGGAACCAACCTGGACAATTACCTAGTGTCCCATCCAAAGCCTTCTCGCGGAGCAGCTGTTAGTAATCATGTTCACACATGATGAACGAATTGGAGGGGCTACTTATTCGCTGGCCTGTCACGGCGTTGTTGAGCGTCCCCTGAGTGGCGGATGGAGGAAAGTCGGTGAACTACACATAGTTCTCCCGGCCAGGTCAAATAGACCCGCTGTCCAACGGCAGATGCGGTCCTCCACTCATATTGGGGGTTGTGAATGGGTGATATGATCGCCAAAGCATAAAAAGATGGTGCCCTCGTTAAACGATCATAGTTCTGCTCATAATGGCAAACCGTCTCAATGAAAACAATCCGGACGTAAAATAGCTCCTCAATCGGATGTCCGGGAGGAGGCTACATTGAGAATTCTTTAGTGGACTGCCGGAGGGATGTCCCAAGTAAAGAAGACTGAAGTGGCTAGAACGTTAGTTGAAGAAAATATTGATATCTTCATCATTGTTGAGGCTAATATTAGCATTGAAAAATTAAAATACTATGGAGTTCATGGATATCAAATGCACCTGTTACCTAACTCCCGTCAAATAGCAAGTGGCATACTAGTAGGAGTCAAGAGCAAAATAGTCAACGAGTTTTCAAAAATGAAAGAGATGACAGAAAATGACAAATCTGAAATAATAATGTTAGACATATGGCTACACGGAAAACACACAAAAATATATGGTTTGTACAATCTCCCCAACAATACACCAAACTTGGGTAACCTAGAAACTTCAAAAAACACTGTATTCATGGGAGATTTCAATGCTCATTTCAATGGAGTTGGATATACTGATGTTAATGGTGCGGGAAAGGAAGTAATGGACTATCTTTCATCAAGAAACATGGAACTAGTGTACAAACCGCAAGACACTCCCACATACCTGCATTACAATGGCAGCACCACAAACCCCGATCTACTACTAGTTTCAACAGATATTCTACATAAGGTTCATAGAAGAGTGATTAGTGATCCTGGATGTGGGCATAGAATGATAATAGCCAGCATTAACTTTGGAGTAAACACAAATGCACACTACAAGAAATCAAAGTGTAGTTGGAATTTTAGGAAAGCGAATTGGGAAGGCTTCAGAATTGAGCTAGAAAACACCTTCACCTCAGATAAGTTAGATTTCATCCGTAATGGGCCTGATATGAATAATAAAATATTCTGCCAAACAATAATAGCTGCAGCAAAGCGTAATATCCCAAGAGGGAAACCTTATAAGTATAGACCTTTCTGGTCAGAGAAACTGGAAAGGATAAAATTAGATAGGGAAGTAGCCAGAAAAAACTTTATTTATTTAGCAAATTAATATTGAGATCGGAGAATACACGATATCCCAGCCCGTTGTGCCTTCTCCGCTTAACTCAGATGTATTGCGGGTTGGCGCCTCACCCCTAGGGTTGCGCCACACACATTTTTGCATGTATCTTGCAAACGCAGAAATATTTGTGAATGACTGATATATCGTTCGATAGAACTTTCAAATACCAATATTGTCTCAATATAATGTTCTCTTCCAACATTTCTACTTTTCGTTTAAATTGAGAAAAAGTCAAAATTTAAAAGGCGACCTCTCTTGGAAACCAAAAAATTTTTTCGAAAGATTTTTATAGCATTTTGTTTGTCTTAAAAAGATCTACATTTTATCCATTACACGACCAATCTATCTCTTATAGTTTGGTCACAAAATTGGAAAAACGTGAAATCTTACGACAGAATGAAGACTAAATAACGTTTTTATATAATAATTTTTCAGTCAATATCGATGAAATTGTAATATTTAAATTTAACTCACTTGACTCGAATGCAATTTGAAATTGAAAATAATCGAAAAATCAAAATCCAACGCAGAAGTTGTACTGAGAACTTGAAAAAAATAGGGATGAAAGAGTGTAAGGTAAAAGGGTGGGGAAAAAATATTACAAAAGTCTTTACAGAGCTTGACCACGTTATTATCGGCTTTAAGTAACTACATTTCCGAAGAGCTGAATTCTTCAAAATACTAAAAAAAAGGATCACATAAACCTTTTTTTAATTCCACAACAATGCCCTGATACCCTTTCACCCCAAATTTTTTCAACTTCTCAGTCCCAACGCCTGAGGGGATTGCCTTCCTAAGTTAGACGAACTGTAAGTGAATTAAAAAATATAAGAAATGAAAAATTAATAATTTTCAAACGATTGGATAAAACCATTAAATTGATTCAAATTAATTTGACAACAAAATTTAAAAGAATCCGTAGAGATTTGCTGTTTAAATAAAAAAAAAAATGATGAAATTTTTCACATTTTTGCATGTATCTTGCAAACGCAGAAACGTTTGGGAATGATTGATATATCGTTCGATAGAACTTTCAAATACCAACATTTTCTCAATATAATGTTCTCTTCCAATTTTCATACTTTTCGTTTAAATTGAGAAAAAGTCAAAATTTGACCCTTTAAATGGCGACATCTTGGGAAACCAAAAAATTTTTTCGAAAGATTTTTGTAGCATTTTGTTTGTCTTAAATAGATCTATATTTTGTCCATATACATGACCAATCTATCTCTTATAGTTTGGTCACAAAATTAGAAAAACGTAAAGTCTTATGACAATGACAGACAAAATAATGCTTTTATAATATAAGTCATATTTTACTAATGGGATGCTAGTTTGGAGCCACTCTCGGCCACTCGAGATTTTAGAAACCAAATAAAAACTAATTTAGGAAATTAGGTGTAGTTTTTTTTATTGATAATAATGATGGAAAAAATAAGACAAAGCAGACAAAGCAAACAACTGCTTCCTTCATTATTTAAAGTAATATTTACTAATGATTGTGCATGTTCATTTCAGAATAATGCCGAAATGTTTACCGAAGAGAACTTCTCCTTTATCTCCAACTGATCTTGATGATTGTCGTTCCAGCAATGTTTACAAGTCATTCCGACCAATAGCAACTGTTTTTAAAATTATGGGAGTTTTTCCCATTTACGGAGTGATCCAACAAAGACGAAAATTCTATTTTCAATGGCTAAGTTTCGACTCATTATACTCATTGTTAGTATTCGTAATATTTGCAAGTCTAATCAAGATTGATAAAGCAATAATAGCGAAAACAAATAAATTTGCAAGCTATATAATTATACTGAATGTTTACATTTGTTCAATTAGTAGCTTATTATCATTTATTGCCATCATTGCTGTAATGGCGAAGCTATTCAAGCATTTTGTCAGCTGGGAAAAAAATTGAAGATTCATCGACGGAATTACAGAAAATTAATCAACCAATGAAATGGAAGACTTTTTGTCTGATGGTTGTTTTATTCGTATTTCAAATTCAAATCAATGTATATGATAAACTAAGGTTTGCAGAAGAACACCCATTTGTTTTTATGGATATTTTATTTGTTTTCTTGTTCTTAATTGAAAATTTTGCAAATATTATTTTGATCCATTACTGTTGGGTGTTTTATTATCGAGTTGGAGCAACCTTAAATTCAGTAAGACTTTTGAATAGATTCTCTAAGACTTAGACAAGAGCAGATATCAGAAATTTCTTAACTTCGATTAATGATTTTTGCTCTTTTGCTATTTTTTATTACTAACAAACTAAATTCATGTGTGTGTTTGTACTGCGGCTATTGTTGCCAGTATTCATTTCACAAAACCAATTGAAGTAGAATTATTGCTTTCCATATATAGATTGCATCTGTAATAGAGATAATAAGGGTTGTTAAAATGTAAATATAATAACTTATGATGTATAGTTGAGCATTTTCTTTAATTTCATATTCATCTTATTTAGGATTTTTTGTGAAACTATCATTACAACTTTCAATACATATGATATCTAAACTTCACACGTGAAAAGTTGGAGGGCATGTAGCCCTGTGCCCCCCTCCTCAAGACATCTCAAAATTTACAAGCCCTATTTGGTTGCAAGTTTGTCTTCCTCTTCTCCCCAAAATTTTGAAGATGAAACTTTTTGTTTTGGTTGTTGGGGGTTTTCTAACCCTCTTCTATATAAAATCCTATTTAGGGTAATTTGAACTAAATATTTTCTTTCGTTTTAATAAAAAATACATAGTTAATAAATGCCTTTTATTTATAAACTAACTTTAACAAAAATTGTAGCAAAGACAATCAATGTAATATTTCATTAAATAAATCACACAGAAATACCCTGCAAATGCAGCTAGAATGACTAATCAAAAGATTAGTTAATATTGGTTTTATTATTAGTGATTATTAGTTGTCTCAGATCATCTCAGAAAAATCTAAGCAGCAGTAGTTTATAATTATTTACTAATAATTTTAGAAAAACTTGGAAATTAGTCTTTAAAAATTTATAGAAAGCGTTAAATGGAAATTTAAGTTCATATTAGTTGTTTATTTAAAAAAAAAATTTCCTAAAAAAAAAATTTCTTTTTCCTTATTCTGGAAACTAAATCCGTTAGGAAGCATAAATGTGAAAAGAGAACTCCTATTTCGTATACAGTAATTAAAACTAAAGATTCTTAGAATAAGTTGACATTTCTCTTTATTACATGAGAATTTTGTCAATTTATTATGTTCGTTAATAATTATGTAGAAAGGCAAAAAAACTCAAAAATCTTAGTACAACGTAATTCCTGACAGTTTTTCAAACGAATAAGGAAATAATCAATTTCAAATGGAAAATTCAAACTGGATCTGCGAAAGTACTTTATTAACACCGATAAAGTAGCAGCAAAATTTAGAGATACAGTACATCAACCATTGAAGATAAAAATTAGACTAAATTTATTTATTTAAAAATAGAATAGAATTTATTTAAAAATAGAATGCTAAACCCGACTTATACATTTCACTTTTCGAAACGTTGTAAAATTTAAATTCAAAGAAGCGAATAAATTGAATTGATTAGAATACATTTTTCTCAGAATTAAAAACAAATACGTTTGGATAATTTTCATATTACTGCTTGCAAAGCAACTGACAGGTCAGAGTAATTTAAAAAATGTATTCAAATGAACGGATCACACGCATGAATCATCATACACTCATTACCAAAAAAAACGACGACCTAGAAGGAGTTGTCCGATTGTAATGAAATTTCGTATGCAAAGACATTGGGACCGCCCATGCAAATGATTAAACTTTGGTGTCCAATGAATGAATAGAGCTACAGCGCATCGGAACTGCGCACTCAGCAGGTGTATATAAGAGGCGATTCTCAATCTGATGGTCAAAATTTCTGTTGCATTGCGAGTTAGGATACGATTGAAAAAAATCAACGATTGAAAAAATGCCTCGCCGCAGGATTCGAGCTCATAACGTGCAACTGTCAGAGTTTGAAAGAGGTCGTATCATTGGACTGAAAGAGGCAGGTTGGGTAAATCGGAGAATCGCTCGTCATATGGGTCGAAGTGATGCGGCGATTAGAAGATGCTGACAGGAATGGGTGGACAATGGCAGATTTCAGCGTCATGAACGTAGCGGTCGACCTAGGGCCACAGCAGAGCGGGAGGATAGAGTGAATGTCAGATCAGCTGTCACAGCGCCTGAATCATCGTTATCAACCATCAGACGTGCGACCCGCCCTCGAGTGTCCACCATGACCATTCACAGACGGCTGAGATAGCGACATCCACGCTCGTACCGACCGCTACGCCACCTGCCACTCACATCTGCACACCGTCGGGCCAGATTACAGTGGTGCTTGGTTCGATCCGGTTGGAATGATGCTAACTGGGGACGTATAGTGTTTAGCGACGAATCCCGCTTCCAAGTGTGTCCTGACGATCGTCGCAGACGTGTCTGGAGACGCCCAGGGCAGCGTCACGATCCTGCTTTCACTATTGCACGCAACACAGGCCCTCAACCAAGAGTTATGGTCTGGGGTGCCTTTTCCCTTAATAGCCGCACCCCTTTCGTCGTCATTAGCGGCACACTTACAGCACAGCGGTACGTCGATGACATTCTGAGACCTGTTTTGCTACTCTTCGTTTTGCAATACCCTGGCCTTATTTTTCAGCAAGATAATGCCAGACCACATGCGGCACGTGTTGCTATGACTTGTCTTGCAGCTTGTGAAGCACTTCCTTGCCCAGCCAGATCCCCAGATCTCTCTCCAATCGAGCATGTCTGCAATATGATGGGAAGGCGACTGCATCCACCAGGGAATGTGGATGACCTAGCCCGACAATTGGAGCAAATTTGGCAAGAAATACCGCAGGAGACCATCAGGGAGCTTTATCACTCTATGGCACGTCGTGTGGCAGCTTGCATTCAGGGTAGAGGTGACTCAACACCTTATTGAGCTCGTTACTTTGTAACTCTGTAACTCTGAAATAAATCATTCAATTTGTCTGAATGTTTAATCATTTTCTATTCTGTACATTATCTTCCTCTCCACCAATTTTTGTCTCCATCGGACAACTCCTTTTAGGTGCGTTGTTTTTTTTGTTAATGAGTGTATCAAATGCAAAATTAGCACAATATTAACAAGTAACAAATCACAAAATCCGAAATTTTTATGCTATTAAAGTCACATAAATCACAAACTAATTAGAAAATTTCACAAACTAAACTATTGATGTTAAATCAAAGTTATTTAATCCGAACTTTATTGATTTTGATAAAAATTGAATACTGTTTAAAAATTAAAAGAAAAATACATTATTCACCTTTACCATTAAATCGCCTGAACCACTATTATCAAAATCATAAAAATTTAATAACAATAATAACAATATCTTTGTCCTATCTGAATCTGATACGAATTTAAATTTCAAAGTAAATGTTAAAGTCTTGTGATTACAATCTGAAGTATTTTTGATTCTGAAGAGTTTTTCGTAATTCCCACGAATTCTTTCCTGATATATTTTAGTAATGATTTGATGCAGATTTTACTGAATCGAATTTTTAAAATTTTTTCTTCGTATTTTTTTATTAATAGATCTTTATATAATATAGTAATGTAAAATGCTTACACCGAGAAAATACTGTAATAAGAATTAAAAGTTCTTAATTTTGTGCGATATATGCATCAATCGAACTCTTTAATGAATTTCTATTCATCAAGATAATTTACTGATATTTATTGTAAAAACAAAAAAACAAATCATTTGTGAAATTTCAAGTTCTAATTTGTAAAAGAAATTAAATGGAATCTTAAGAATTTTCTTTATTTGACTTTAGGCTGAAAGTGTTCAAGACGTATTAAGTGAATTGAGAGCCAACTGTGCTTTTTTTGCAAAATGAAATTCAGGTAAGATATCCCAACTTTTTGAATAAAATTTTGTATTGTCTTGCCTTATCTTCTTTCTTTTTCTTCGTTACTTCAAAGGGAAAAAAAAATACAAATCCGAAATCCCAAATTGTCAATGCGGCGACAAAAGATTAACAATGGGTCATTCCTTTATTATTTTTGTTTGTCAATTTTATTTGTAATAATTTGATGGTGAAGTCATAAGAAATTCATTTAATTGACAAAAATTGATCACTAGAAATCTTACAACTAACCTGGCAATTTTTCGCTTGTGTAGCCACCCGCATAAATATATCCAAATATCTGAATTAAAACAATTAGCAAATATTTTGAAAGATATGAAAATTCTTTTTTCGATTTTGAAGCAATTGATTTTATTCTGTAATTCAAAAGAAATCTGTTATTGGTATAAAAATGAAAACAATTCCATTCTATTTTTATTTCTAACAATTTGTAGTAGAAATTGTAATGGTTTTTGAGTTAAAAAATAGTGATTTTTCAGGATTCTATCTAATAGAAATAGTGCTTCTTTCATTCTTCACTTTCTTTCTTTTATTCTAATTGCAACTTTTCAGTGGTAAAAACCACAGACAAATAGAGTAACAAATACTGGTGGTTTTTTTGTTACAAATAGTGATATTTCAGTATTCTACCTAATAGAAATAGAGCTTCTTTCTTTCTTGACTCTCTTTTTTGTACTCCAACATCTCCAGTGTACACGCGCTTGTTTTCAATATCACATAAATTTGATTAAGTTAGAATATTATATTTAAAATATTGCAACGTTTTGGCAATTATAGTTTTAATTGTCATTTTCGAATTATAAATAACAGGAGGATCGGAAATAAATAAACAATCTTGAGAAAAAAAAAAAGAAAAGGATAAACTACATTCATTATTTAATGGGGTCAATGGGAAAAACACATAAGTAAAAAAAAACAATATAAACTGAGATATAGTTCCGGTGGCCTAATGGACAGCACGTTTGACTTCGGATTATAAGGTTGTAGGTTCGATTCCTGTCGCGGACGTTTCATTGTAAAAATTCTTTCTATTTTTCGATTCTCACAGAAAATTGCACCGGACAGACAGACAAAAAGACAGACAGACAGAGAAATAAAAGATTTTAGTAACTTAGATTAAAGAAATGGTTTGCAAATTAATCCACGATTTCTAAAAATAAAAGCAATGGAAAACAACTCTACTTGTGTATCCTCCGGTTTTGTGAAAATCGATGAATCCAGTAAGAATATAAATTAAAATTGAAAAAAAAAATAAAGAAAATTTCAATAGAGAGGTATTCCAAGTAAAGATGTCGAAACCGTGCAACTTCAAAAACGTCCGTCGTAGGTATCCATCGCCCGAGAATGTCCACGCGACCACATCTTATTATTTTATAAAAATAGAGGCCGTTGTCCGTGCACAGATTGTTTGATTTAGATTTTTGAAGACTGATATGTCGAGATGGATGTTTGTTGATATAGATGATAAATGAAGATCATAGCTTATAATTGAGATTCTTGGCGACGAATTGATTGTGACTATTCATTCGAGTGAAGATAACCACATTTTGATGACTTGTGAATCTAGACACACAGTTGAAGACAACGTTAAAATCTCATTAAATTATCATTATGGACAACATTCACAACAATTACGCCTTTTGCTTGTATACAATATTCTTGGCAACGAATTGATTGTGACTACTCTTTCGAGTGAAGATAACGAAATTATGGATGACTTGTGACTGTAGACCTACAGTTGTGCGTTAGTGAAGACAACCTTCTCCAAATAGATAACAAATTTATTTAGAGTCTGTCCTTCAGCTCTATTCATAAGCATCGCATAAGAAGGTCTGATCGGAAATTGCCTTCTTGTGAAAGTGAATGGAAGTAGATTATCGCTTGGTTGCATAGACATTCTACGGATAAAAACAAAATCTCTAAAGTTCTTAAATAGAGTCAACACACAAGTCTAAAAATTAAGTTAAAAGTTAAAAAACATAAATATTTACAATATATAATGTTTTTTAACTTTTAACTTAATTTTTAGACTTGTGTGTTGGCTCTATTTAAGAACTTTAAAAATTTTTAACAGACGTAAAAAACTTTTGCAAAAAACAAAATCTCCTTTGTGAGTTCCTGTTATGATCTCGGCAATGTTCAAATGTGGGATTAATGTTTCACAACAGCATTATTGGAGATCCAATCTTCAATGACAAATAATGTTGTGGAATACTGATGAAATTCAATGCATTCAGATACTCAAGCGGATAGAGATGTTCGTTTTATTGATTATCAGTGTCAATTTAATTCAGTGTCGCACTGAAATACTCTCTAGTCTCTCTTTGTATTCTTTGACTTATCATTCGATCTTCGAAGTTAGAATTGTTCATTCATTGATTTCAGGTAAGATATTTTTCCTATGAATTGATTGAAATATTCTATCGCGCAGAAGATTATCAGGCAATGTTATCATTCCGTTCTCGATTGTCTCCGATTCTGAGGAAATTGTCGGCAAAATTTCTGTGATTCTGGTCATCTTGGATGATGAACTGCATATTTATGATGAGTTTTTTGACTTTGACATGATTCCAGGTTTTTGAGACACAAATATTGATTTTTGAGTAATCTATCTAATAGAAATATTGTTTCTTTCTTTCTTGACTCTTTTCTTTATTCCAACATCTCTCGTGTACACTCGCTTCTTTTTCAATATCACAGAATTTGGTTAAGTAAGAATGTTTAATATATTGGAATGTTTCGGCAATTGTAGTTCTAATTGTCGAATTACAATTAAACCAGACTGATGGGAAGTAAATTAACAATCTTAAGATTCAGAGAAAAGATTCAATACAATCCTTATTGATGGGGCGAAGGGAAAGGACAGATAAGTCAAAAAAAAAAATACAAGAAGATTTGTAGTTCCCATGGCCTAAAGGATAAGACGTCTGACTTCGGATCAGAAGGTTGCAGGTTCGATTCATGTCTCGAACATTGCATTGTAAAAATTATTTTTATTTTCTGTTCTTGCAGAAAATTGCGCCGCACAGAAAGACAGACAAATAAAAGATTTTAGTAATTTAGATTCATCTGATCATCCTTTCACATGAATGACATATTTCAGCCATTATCAGCTGTAATTATAAATATTATTGTGAATATACTGCATAAAGACATCTCAGATATGAAGATGCTTTGGTATTGTGTGAAAACAAATTAATTTCTTTTACTTAGTAACTACTTTCTCTGGCTTAGAAATGATTTGGATATTAACTATGAGCTCTAACTCTAACATTACTGAACGGCATAAAAAGGAGTATGCCTAAGTTATACATGAGCTATTTAAAATGAATGGTTTGTTAGAAAGCCTATTCTTACAATATAACTTTTTTTGTAATATTACTATTACAATAAGAAAAAAAAATAAAATTTTTTGACATGACTGATGCAACTTTGAAAATTAACAGAAGCGGAAGAATTCCTATTATTTTGTGATTTTTTTTAGTGGTAACTAAAGTGTTTCTTTTGAATACATCTTATGAAATTTGTTGTATTTACTTTTATTTTTACAAATGAATTTAAATATATAACAATTGCAATGTAATCTTGGTTAAATCTTTTATTCTAATTTGAACATCAGACTTACAGGCCTGTTTAATCAGACTCGTATCTTATCTCCAAATTTCAGAAGATTATTGTAAATAATGTTTACCTATTATTCAATTCGTTTTATGTCTGAATTGAAAAAAAATTAAATTTAATCATCTGAATTTTTATAACAAAGAATTCGTAAATATTCATAAGAATAAAATCGGCCCAATCTTTTCATTTATTCTTCGAATTTAAGTATAAAATAATGCTACCAAACGTTTGTGTTGGCACAAAAAATTCAGTGGCTAAGGGGTTCAGAATGCGATTAGAGCAAGTTAACAAAACTACAGAGTCTTCATTTCTCAAACTTTCTTCCAAGTTCGGTTTACTCGACCAAAGGGGCGTCTTCTCCGGCTTAGGTTTCTCTTCTCCGTAAACAAGTGAAGACGGACGGACTTCTCCGAGACTCTTCGGTAAAAGTGGCATCTTCTCCGGCTTCGGTTTATCTTCTCCGTAATCGAGTGAAGACGCATGGACTTCTCTGGGTCTATTCGGTAAATGTGGCTTCTTCTACGGCTTAGTTTTAGCTTCTGCGTGAACGAGTGAAGAGGCACGGACTTCTCTGGGACTCTTCAGTAAATGTGGCAAATTCTCCGGCTTCGCTTTATCTTCCCGAGATTGTCAGCCACCAATGAACTCTTCTACTCTCTCTCTCCAGGTAGAGAACTCTTCTCTTGGGCTGCTGCCCACCAAATGACCTTAACTCTTTCTTCAGGTGGAGAACTCTCTCTGGGCTCCTGTCCACAAAATGAATTGAAGTCGCAGCCTCCGCGCTGCCTTATAAACCGATTCCAGCCTCCCTTTCACTCTGAAAGAGTCCACACTTGAGAGGGAGACTGGGTCAGGCGAAACTACTCTTAACTGAGGTGGATTGGAGTTAGTTGACTCTACTTTTTAGGGGGTCGGACAATTCCACTGGGTAACAATATTCCTTCTAGTTCTATCTTCTAATCCGAAGATTCAACTTGTCTTAGTGACTGAAACAAAATATTTCGTTTCCATCTTTCCGAAATATTTAAAGATGGTTGAGTTCCATTGGAGTGTTTTTATTCAATTTATTTATTTTATTGCTGAAAAAATACATTGTGAGACTGAATACCTATCGAAACTATTAAAAAAAAATCAAATACAGAGGCTAGATCGTTTTTCCCTTTAAATTTTCATATCAACTTTCACGAAGATCGTATAGTGATTCTAAAATTATTGGAATCAAAAATACACGACATTGATAGACAAAATTGATTGATTCATTACATGTACCTTCCTAGGAACATAGCTTAAAAGGTTTTATGATCAGGTTATAATTCGACATGTTTCATTACAGCGCAATTTCATCTTATAATCGAAATTCAGCTCAATAAATACATAAAAAACTAATCGAAAACTTCCTACTCTGCAGAATAATAACACAAATGACAGGTGAATAGAAAAAAATGCAAGACCTGCTGCAATTAACTTTAATGTTATCTGATGAACTCTGTGGACGTTCTGACAGTTTCATGATTTGTAGTCATTTCTTGTCGATTGTAAATTATAAAAAGTCATGATCAACACATTAGCTATTTCCATTAAAGTTCATTTCCCTCACCTAATGTTCTACGCTAGATATTATTTCTAATAGTAATGTTGCAAAAAAAATACTTGCAGTTATCTGATATCTTTTTAATACATTTTCTTTGCTTATATGATACGCGTTACAATATATAACTATTTATACCGTTTTACATGCTATCGTCGTTCTGAATCTTTATATTCAGCGTTTCTCTTTTACTTTCGTTTCTAATAGTGTACAGTTCTGGTAAGTCAGCTCATTAAAACATCTCCTAGTAAAACGTTTTCAAATAACTGCTTTTGTCTTTTATGCTACTTACAAGAATAAGTGAAAAATTTTGTAATTAATGATTAATTTTATTGTAAATTCCAGTTATTTATCAGCTAAGCTTTTGAAATCAACTTTTAGCTTTTGCATTCAATTTTGATTAAGCTTACTAATAACTGAATCGTTAAGTTTTTGATTTGATTCGAAATTACACAATGATTTCAAAATATGTTCTTACTGATTAACCTCTATAAAAAGTTTTTATAGTCTCGACTCATCCATTTATTCTTACAATAAGACCCTTTTTGAGAAAGGTGTAGGAAGATCCGTGTATTATGGACCCCCTAAGCAAGAATGCTCATGAACCTTAAATCATGAACATAAAAAGATTTAATTTGTAGGCTGGTAATAACAATTGTATAGCTATATGGTTCAAACATAGTAAAGTGGCTTATGATATCTCGTCTCTTGGTGCCTGTTGGGTAGTGAGGGGAGACTCAATGGTGATCGGCAATTACGCCTGTTTGAGGGGGTCCTGACAGTGTTTTCTCCGGTCGGAAGAGGGGGACGGGGGGCTCAGAGATAAAAAGTTTGTGAACTGCTACTGTAAGTGTATGGAGGAATGTTACAACCATCCGAAGCCATTGGTCAGAAACTGTTAAGATGAAAGCCTAACATCCTAAGAACAAGACTCAACAGATGAAGTCTACAATGGTTATTATGTATCAAGTATGAATTTTAATCTGGTGTCTGATTTCTAAGATCCGGTTATTTTCAGACGATTAACGGACCGATTTTTGAAGCCGATTTCGTGGCTCCTATGGCCGAGAAAGATATTGGATCATGATTTTTTTTCATGAACCAAATGAAATGACCATGGAGCTTTGCCGTACGATAGGAAACACCAGTGGCGGACTTACCATTAGGCACACTAAGCACATGCCTAGAGCGCAGCCTTTGAGGGGCGGCAGCCGGAAGAAGTTTTTTTTTAGCGGTAAATTATAAAAAAATTATAAAAACTGATGCTGTAGCTGAAGAAACAGTGGAAAATGTTTGTTTTTGTTTTGGATCCGATTCCGAAACTAATAGTGATAGTAACAATGATGATGATATGGAGTAAATTCATCAGTTGGATTCTTATTAAGTGAATATTTTTATCTATTTAAGTATATTGAGGACATTGATTGATGATTACACTTATTTCTGGCGGAAAGTCACGAATTAGTGTTTGTAATCTATATTACTAAAATCTTTTATTTCTCTCTGCGTCTGTCTGTCTGTCTGTCCGGCGCAGTTTTGTGTGAGAATGAAAAATAGAAACAATTTTTACAGTGAAACATCCGCGACAGGAATCGAACCTGCAAGCTTCCTATCCGAAGTCAGACATCTTATCCATTAGGCCATGGAAACTACAATTCTCCTCATATTGCTTTTTTTTTTTTACTTATCTGTAAAAACTGAACTGACTTTGACTGAAAAGTAACAATCTATATTACTAAAATCTTTTATTTCTCTCTGTGTCTGTCTGTGTCGGTCCGGCGCAGTTTTGTGTGAGAATGAAAAATAGAAACAATTTTTACAATGAAACATCCGCGACAGGAATCGAACCTGCAAGCTTCCGATCCGAAGTCAGACATCTTATCCATTAGGCCATGGAAACTACAACTCTCTTCATATTGCTTTTTTGACTTATCTGTAAAAACTGAACCGACTTTGACTGAAAAGTAACAATCTATACTACTGAAATCTTTTATTTCTCTGTGTGTCTGTCTGTGTGCCCGGCGCAGTTTTGTGTGAGAATGAAAAATAGAAACAATTTTTACAATGAAACATCCGCGACAGGAATCGAACCTGCAAGCTTCCGATCCGAAGTCAGACATCTTACCCATTAGGCCATGGGAACTACAACTCTCTTCATATTGCTTTTTCGACTTATCTGTAAAAACTGAACTGACTTTGACTGAAAAGTAACAATTGTAATAAAAAAGAAAGTCAAAAAAGAAAGAAGCAGTACTTCATTAGATAAAATACTGAGAAATCACTATTTGAAACTTAAAAACCACTGAAAAGTATCAATTGGAATGAAAAAAAGAGTCAAGAAATAAAGAAGCAGTATTTCCATTAAGTAGAATACTGAAAAATCACTATTTGTAACTGAAAAACCATCATTATTTGTAACTCAAAAACCATCATTATTTGTAACTCAAGAACCTCTCAAAAGTAACAATTGGAAAAAAAAGATAGTCAAAAAAGAAACAAACACTATTTCTATTAGATAGATTACTGAAAAATCACCACCGATGAAGGACGAAACAGCTGTTCCCTACTCCTTCCCTATAATCGAACAAGAGAGGCAATTTCAATTTATTCATGTGCTGCCTTTGATTTCTCGATTTTAAGCAATTTCACAGCACGTTAAATGATTTGATTTAGCTTTTGCTTTTGTTTGGTATTCCGATTTGGAATTT
>JAFIDM010012231.1:47817792-47832465 GCA_023159025.1 Thereuonema tuberculata | reverse complement strand
GTTCCCAACTCCTTCCCTATAATCGAACAAGAGAGGCAATTTCAATTAATTCATGTGCTGCCTTTGATTTCTCGATTTTAAGCAATTTCACAGCACGTTAAATGATTTAATTTACAAAAATAGAAATAATTTCTACAAGTTATCTATTGGAATCCAACATGCAACCTTCTGCTCCAAAGTTAGACGTCTTAGGCATTAGACCACAAGGATTACATTCTAATCTCTGTAAAAAATAAAAATATATCACAGATATATGATTCACACGCTGATTCTAAAGGCAGTCGTGGATTGAGAGAATATAGACATCAACAATTAAAATAAAAAAAAAAACCTTAAAAAAATTTTAGTTTTATTTTACTTGATGTAATTTGTGTGTGTGTTTTTTTAATAAATAGAAATTGTTTTCCGTTACATACGCGAGGCTTCCGGAGCGAAGCGACGGGTAGCCGACTAGTTTAAATAAATAAGAAAGAGTATAATTATAACAGTTCTTAAATAGCAAATCAGTTTTATATATCGTTACAGTTAAAATATAACATACATATTATTATTATTAAAGAAAAATAGATATAATACCGTATTTTATATCATCAATTCCTCTGTTATAACCAAGAAACGAAATCTGTACATCTGCACTGAAAATGGAAAACCAAATCCCTCAAGTAGCATTGTGGAATCGTCGCCTACCACCTGACGTATGCGTGGCTAAATGTCTCCTCGTGATAGGCTAATAGCCAAACAATAGCGAGCACTGTCACTGTCAGTGCATCAGTACCAGTGTTTCTAGTGGCAGACAAAGGTGATATTGTGTGTGTGTTTATCTCTTATCGTTTCGTAATTAGTATTTGTAACATTAGGATTTAAATATTACATAAAAAACAGCAACGTAATCATGTCATGGCAATATTTCGTCTATTCTCATAGACTTCAACTGGCCATTTTACAGAAATTCTGAAAGGAAAGGAGAACAACCTCCCTCTTTCCAAAAATTCCGAATTTTTGAAACACCGATTCGGAATTTTTGGAAAGAGGGAGGTTGTTCTCCTTTCCTTTAAGAATTTCTGCAAAATGGCCAGTTGAAGTCTAGGAGAATAGACGAAATATTGCCATGAGATGATTACTTTGTTGTTTTTTATTTAATATTTAAAGTTGTATAAGTATTATGGTATTTAAGAAGTTTTCATTAGGATTTTAAATTTGTAATCAAAAGCGGTTATGCAGTAAGTACAAGTACAGTGATAATTTGCCTACGACATTAAAAGTTAAGTGGTGCAGCATTCCGCAAACTGTAAAGTGAAAAGCGTGAGAGAGAGACTAACCTTTTAAAATCTGTGAAAAGAGTTGATAGTTATTCTTCTAAATAAAGGGCAAGTAGATGAAAATAGCCAACATGAAAACGAAGCCAAAATGGTGAAATCTGTGATAAGCCAAGTAGGAGTAGGACTACTAATACGACTAACAATGAAAGTGGTAAAGTTCAAACTGTTAACACAGTTGAAGTCTCTGAAACAGACAGTGATAAGTGTTCAAACGTTGATCCTGAAATTAAAAGCAATAATAGTGAAACAGTCGTGCAAGTGGACAATTTAAATGGCACTGGACTTGTAAGTGATGATCCTATTGAATGGACAGTAAATGATGCTACAGTTGAAATTCTATTATGTCATGGTATTAAACAAAATAAGAACTGTGAATTTTCAAAGTCCAAAAGGAAAATTGGAGACAAAACAAGATGTTTGATAGAGAGTACTTTTTATCGTCAATTAGCTAATGGTGAGATAAGGTCAAGGGACTATTTAGTTTATTCTCCAAGTAGTGGTGCCGTTTTCTGCGCTCCTTGCAAGCTTTTTGATTCAAAATATGTGGCTTGTGCTTCTACCAGATCAAAACTTTCTACTGAAGGCATATCAGATTGGCAAAACATTGCAAGTATTTTATTACATTAAATACAGTAAAACCTCGTTAAGTCGTCACTCAAGGGACCAAATATTTTTAACGACTTAAGCGGAGTGACGACTTAGGCGGAGTGGGCATTATTTAAAAAAAAAAAACAACAAAAATAACACTGAAATACAATATTTTCATGAATTACTGTAGGATTCGGTGAGAAAAACAAGATTTTCAGAAATCAATATATGCAAATGAATAAGTGGAAAATAATAATAAAAAAAAAACACTTTTTATACTTACCACATTTCATTTTCTTTTACTGGCATTAAAAAATAATCCAACAGTGTTGATTGATGAAGGTGTTGATTACTGGAAATAACTTTCTTTTCTAATACACTTAAGGCTTTAAATTCTTCGTCTGTTGTACCTTGAATGGATGTCAAGTACTGTCGAACTTTCTCCAGGGCTTCGATTGTTTCTATCTTGTTGGGTGGGATTTGATCTATATTCTCGACATCGCAATCCGCACTTGAACTGTTTCGATTTTCTTCCAAAAATTCAGATGTCAAAGCTTTTACAGTCGCTTGTGAGCAGATTGCGATATCGTATCAATGTTGATAAACGCATTATTGTCATTGACGCTGCACCCTTTTTCATTTGCGATTTGTAGCAAAGTCTCTAATGGTTCCGAATCGATGATGTCTTCGCTGAGGATTTCTTCTGATCCTGCGTTTGCTATGAACCCTGCATTTCGGAAACAATTCGAAACACCTTATAATGAAATGGAACTCCATTTTTTGTGCACATAGTTAATCGCATCTAAAACCGAAACTTCTTGCTTTTCGTTCCTATCCAATGCTTTTATCATGTCCTTTACAAGCATTTTTTTGTACTTTCATTTAAAATCAAGATTTATCCCATGATCTAAAGGCTGAAGAAGTGCAGTTACATTTGGAGGAAGAAAAACAATTTCGATCGCTTTTAAATTTTCGGGTTGATTGTGGGCGGTACAGTTATCGACAATGATAGCAACATTTCTTTTCTGACGCGAAAACTGAGAATCCAGTTTACCAATATGTCGTTCCCAAATCGTTGTAGTCATCCATGCATTTGAATTTGCTTCATATTCGAAGATAAATTGCAAGATAAAAAATAGCCCTTATAGCGGAGCTTACTCGCTATGAAATCAAATCACACTCAGTATCGGTCAAGAAAAACTGATAAGATTAGCAGCGAAAAGTGTGTAATTTCCCAAGTGAATTTCCCACGTGAAAATTCCCCGTGAAGGCTAGGCTTTTTTTGGATGAAGGGGCGGGGCTGAAAAGATAGCAGCCAAAATGGAGAATAAAAATGCTTTTCGCCATTTTTGAGGGTGACGTGTTATTCGGAGTAGAATTAATTTTGATGACGAGTAAAAGAGAGTTATTTTACATTATTGTCTATGAGACTTTGTCGGGACCAAAGGAAAACGACGACTTAAACGGAGTGACGACTTATCCGGGTGACGACTTAACGAGGTTTTACTGTATATCCAGCAATAAATATATCTATTCATATTCACTCTCGCCTAAATGGCAAAATATTTATTTTCATCTCAAAACATATTAATAAAAATTCAAAATAATTTATTTCACTATGCCTTTCTTGGATAAAGAAATGAATAAAAGCGTGCTAATGACGGAAAATTAAAAATCGCCTAATAAGTTGAGACGTTTCCTTTATTCACGAATTACGAAGGGGATGCCGGCCGAATCGTGCCTAGGGGCGACGCCATAGATAAATCCGCCACTGGGAAACACTACTCATAAAAAAGCTTTTTCCACTCATGGAATCCTTTGAGAAAATAGACACACAGCTTCCTATATCTACTTTGAAAAAATACTATATCCAGGCTTAAATTCTGGTGCACTAAATTCAAATCTTTCAACTAAAAGATTGTTTAATATCAATGTGATTGTAAATAAATGTTGAAATGACATTTAATTCAATTGAGTTGAAGTGAAAATTAAAAACGGCCAATCGATTGGGAATTCGCTTGAGATTTACCACCAAACATAAATAAATATCCTTCATTTCCAGTTATGAAGCTGACTTCCCCTGAAAAGGATTTAAGTTCCACTTGTTATGTAAAACAGGTTTCAGAAATCTATAATCCGTCAAAGAATCTTTCTTGTGAGCAAATTGAAATCATCAGTCATTGTTAAACATTATTTATTATTTCCTTTACCTTTTTGTTTAAAGTTTTCTTTTCAATGCATTAGAATTTGATCGGGACAATTTAATTATTGAGTATAAAACTGAGTTTTAATACTGCTGCAGTATATCTGAATTTTCGGTAAGGATTCTATAAGAGGCAAAAGCTCCTTTGTGACAGGTTCTCAATACTTTCGCATCGTACGAAATCGCAGCGCGAACACTTCATTTCGTCGCAATCTTATATTATAAAAGCTTTATTCTCTGTCATTGTCATAAGACTTTACGTTTTCGCAATTCTGTGACCAAACTATAAGAGATAGATTGCTCATGCAAATGGATAAAATGTAGATCTTTTTACGACAAACAAAATACTACAAAAATCTTTCGAAAAAATTTTTTGGTTTCCAAGATGTCGCCTTTTAAAGAGTCAAATTTTGACCTTTTCTCAATTTAAACGAAAAGTATAAAAGTTGGAAGAGAACATTACAGTGAGAAAATATTCGTATTTGAAAGTTCTATCGAACGATAGATCAGTTATTCATAAACGTTTCTGCGTTTGTAAGATACATGCAAAAATGTGAAAAATTTCATAATTATTTAAACAGCAAATCTCTACAGATTCTTTTAAATTTTGTTATAAAATTAATTTGAATCAATTTAATTGTTTTATTCAATCGTTTGATAATTAATCAATCGTTTGAGAATTATTAATTATTAATTTCTTATATTTTTTAATTCACTTACAATACGTCTAACTTAGGAAGGCAGTCCCCTCAGGCATTGGGACTGAGAACTTGAAAAAAATAGGGGTGAAAGGTTATCAGGGTATTGTTGTGGAATTAAAATAAGATTTAATGTGATCCACTTTTAATATTTTGGAGAATTCAGCTCTACGGAAATGTAGTTACCGTATATGCTCCAATAGAGGCCCCCGGCGTTTATTTGCAAAACTAGCCTCGGCTCCCGGCGCTTAATAGAGACCGGCTGCTATTAGAGGCCGGCCATTATTAACAAAAACCTTCAGAACACAATATTTTTACACACAAATACCGGCTAATATTAGAAACAGCTACTTTATTTGAATTTCACATGCTACATAAGACTGTTAAAGATAAATGACAATGTCTTTCTGTACCTTTCTCTGCTATTCGTCGTCCGAATCCGCTATGACGGGCGACCGCCTCACCGGAAGTTTCTTTCACGTATTCCACCGCGCGAATCTTAAAGGCAATGTCAAATGACCATTTCGGCGGCATTTTGTAAGGCAATGTACTGTAAGGTATTACGCACGACTATAAAGATACGCTACACTAATACCGGTAGGCAAATATCAAAGACCCGGCTACTGTTAGAGACCGGCTCCTATTTGACCGTGTCCCCTCTGCAGCCCGGCACTTATTAGAGACCGGCGACAATAAGAGCCTCGGCGTTTATTGGAGCATATACGGTACTTAAAGCAGATAATAACGAGGTCAAGCTCTGCAAACAATGTTGTAATATTTCCTCCCCACCTCTTTTACCTTATACCCTTTCATCCCTATTTTTTTCAAGTTCTATGTACACCTTCTGCGTTGGATTTTGATTTGTCAATTATTTTCAATTTCAAATTGCATTCGAGTCAAATGAGTTAAATTTAAATATTACAATTTCATCAATATTGACTGAAAAATTAAATATTGAATTTTTTATGCCACCAAGAAGAAATCGAAATAATCAGCAAAATGAAGTGAGTAATTCTATGAGATTAAGAAACACAGTAGCACATAATGAACAACATTTTATCCAATGATTTGATAATTAATTAATCCTTTCAGATTATTATATATTATAAACACGTTATTCTGTCTGTCATTCTGTCAAAAGACTAAGTTTTTCCAATTTTGTGACCAAACTATAAGAGATAGATTGCTCATGCAAATGGATAAAATGCAGAGCTTTTTAAGACAAACAAAATGCTACAAAAATCTTTCGAAAAATTTTTTTAGTTTCCAAGATGTCGCCTTTTAAAGGGTCACTTTTTCTCAATTAAAACGAAAAGTTGGAAGAGAATATTATATTGAGAAAATATTTTTATTGAAAGTTCTATCGAACGATATATCAGTCATTCACAAACGTTTCTGCGTTTGCAAGATACAAGCAAAATGTGAAAAATTTCATGTTGCCTATTATGAGAAATTTGTGACGGCATGTAAAAATAAAAAGTTCTTTTTTATAAATATAAATATAAAAAGAAAAGTCCTGACTTACTCACTAACTGACTTATCAACGCCCACGCCAAAACTTGGACCTAGAAAGCTGAAATTTTGCACAGAGGTTCCCTTTATGATGTAGACAAGGAAAAAAGCCGGAGTTTTCGAAATTCTCATGGGATAGGGAATAATCTGGCAAACTGACCATGAAGTGTGTGGCGACAACCCTAGGTGTGTGGTGCCAACCCGCAATACACCTGAGTTAAACGGAGAAGGCCACAGTGAGCTGGGAAGTCGTATATTCTCCGATCTCAATGATAATTTGCTAAATAAATAAAGTTTTTTCTAATGCTATACATGCAAGGGTTCCGGAGCGAAGCGACGATACCCGTCTAGTTATCACGATATTTTCATATCCAGATCGCAGGATAGAAGTTCATTCACATGTAAAATTGGTTACAAGCATTATTTTAAATAGGTCGGGAATTTTTTTTTCACACGAAGCTTCATGTGAAAAATCTTAATATTATCTTATGTAACCTGATATAAATTTAATTAAATATAAATTTTTAATACCAATTGAACATTTTTGAAAAATAGTAATACAAATTTCTTTCTATTTCTATAGATTTCTACATTGATTTTTTTTTTTTGTATTTTTCAGAATTAAAATCAAATCAAACTATTATTGACAAGTGAAAAATTATTCAACGATTTGATCAAAATTTTAATCATTATTGGAATTTTCATTACCATAGTAACTACATTGAATAAGTTCTCATTTGTTAATAAAAATTTAATTTGATTTTAATTCTGAAAAATAGAAAATAAGAAAAAAATAATGTAGAAATGTGTAGAAATAGAAAGAAATTTGTATTACTATTTTTCAAAAGTGTTAAATTGGTATTAAAAATTTATGTTTAATTAAATTGATATCAACTATAGACTAACATCATTAAATTAAAATTTAATATAAATGCAGTATCAATATATAGGTTTTAAATAATAATAATAATAATGGCAATTTACAATAATACATTTCTTTTAACCTGCTTTTATGTTATTTTAGCGACCCATGTGAGAGCTATTCTGATAGAGATCAAAATCGATAGCTATTGCGTTTGCCCTTTCCGTCCATCCGTCCGTGTCTGTTCCCCCTAACAACGATTGGTCGGATCGACAAATTGAATTCACCTTCACGTTCAGAAGTCGAAACAACATGGAATAAGGTATTTTCACATTTTGGACATATTTGGTATGGTTTTTATTGAATTTCCTATAGTGTCTTAAATATGGCATTAATAAATAATTGCATTAATAATTAAGGGCATTAATAATTAATTGCATTAATAATTAATTACATTAATAATTAATTGCATTAATATTAATTGCATTAATAATTAATTGCATTAATATTAATTACATTAATAATTAATTGCATTAAATATTAGAAACGCACTCTTCTGATTTCAATTGTCAGCTAAAGCTTGATGGTTAAGGTTACCGACTTAAACTGAATGTTGTCGGCTCGAATCCGTGTATATACTTTTTTTTCTCAATGTCAGCGTGTTTTCTTTTTTTCTTTTTTCCCTAAGGTTTTTTATTGTATTCCTACGTTTTTTTTCCTTTGATTATTTTTGTTTCTTTTTTTATCATTATTTTTATTGTTTTTTATTATTATGGGACGCTGTTAAATTTGTGGACACATAAAATAAGCACAAATTATATTCATGGTATTTTATTATTGTTATCTTTTTCATCATTGATTTTTTTTTTTCTTATTTCTTTATCTTTGTTCTTCTTTATTTTCTTCCGAACTTTAATATGTTTCTTATATTATTTTTGTTCTTTCTAGCTTATATTTAATAATACTACAAGAAATTTTAAATATTATATCTTTTAATTAGAAGAAAAAATAAAATGTTACTTTATATTTATGACTTTATTATTTATATAAATCGTCAAAAATCAGTTTTTTTTTTTACTTCTTATAAAATTTTTTCTTAATTTTTTATTTTCGTTTTTTATTTGCTAATATCCTTTTTTTGTAACTTACATTATTAATATAAACCAGAAAGTAATACAATTAGAAACAAGTAAATGATAATCACTTTACTGCTTTAATGTTAGAAAAAAAAGTGCATTGCATAAGGAAAAAGAAAATAAAAGGATGAAGTAAGAAAAGAAAGATGAAAGCAAAAGAAGAAGAAAAGAAATGATATTTTGTCATTTATATAAATTCTAAAGTCATGAATATAAAGAAACACTTTATTTTAACTTCTTATTAAAGGAGGCAATATCAAAATTTCAGTGTTGCGTTAGTAATTTAAGATAATAAAAAAAAGAAAAAAAAGCACACGGTGCTAATATCGGAGCTATCGCCCACCACAAAAATTGGTGCATTTCAAGCATGCAACTCAAAGAAAACAAAGTCGAATATCTCGAAAACCGAGAAGGGTTCACCGCCAAGCCTACATATATTTTTGAAGTACTCCAGGTGTACTTTCATCTTCCGAAAGTGCATGTTCTCTCTTTGTTAGTGGATACTGTAGATTTCGTTAGACTAAAAATTCAGGAATCTACAATACAGCTCAAAATCAAAATAAAAAAAGAAACTGAAAAAAGCTTTATTCAACAGTTTTCAGTTGGTGTAAAAATTTTCATAGGTGATAAAATCCAAACCTGTTCTAGAAAGTTGAAATATTAGAGGTAGCATGAATTTTGTAGTGATCGACGATGGTTTTTTGATAAATTAACTCGTACAACTAGGGGTAGAGAAATTCAATATAAGTTAATTATTTTATGGTTTCATTAAAGAGAATTATTAATAATAATAATAACTAGTTGGCCCGTGCAAATAATTCGCAACAAAAAAAACCATCTTTGAGAAATAATAAACAAATCCAACAGCAGTTCTGCATGTTAGTTAAACATATTGTCAATAGATGGCACCTTCTCCATTTTTATAAAAAGATTTTTAAAATAAAGTTTTTTAATGAAAACATTAATTTTAAACAATTTGTTTATTTTTCGTCATTAGCGGTGAACGTGGTATCTCAATCATTGATTTTAATGAAGTATAAGGGAAATAAAAAAACAACTTTGAGAAATAATATATGAAAAGCTGACACATTTTTATATTATTATTGTAATAAATCGTTTCTTTTTATTAAAATATAAATCTTTGTTTGTTTATTTTTTATCTGTTCTTATTAAATAAACGATGAAATATCATTTTAAAGTGCATTTTTATTCAAAAAAGAATATATTTGAAGTTTACGACGCTGTAGTATTATTTGAAATGTTTTTTCGCTCTCGAAAGATAAGTAATTCATTTAAAGCGTGTCTACATTTTTATAAAAAGGTTTTTAAAATAAAGTTTGAAGATATAAATAAGTTTTTTCACGAAAACATTAATTTTAAGCAATTTGTTTATTTTTGATCATTAGCGGGGAATGTAATCTTCGAAATGATGTCTTAATCGTTGATTTTGATGAAGTATTAAGGGACTAAGTATTATGGCATACCGACACCAAAACACCTTTGAGAAATGATATAGAAGGATATTTAATATTTTAATACATTTATTAAACATTCATGTAAGACATTTAAATACAGTACACTTTCTTGAATGATACTTCATCAGAAAACATTCAAAACATAAGAAAAAATTTTGCACCAACCTCATTAAATTAAAGACACTTTTGTGAGATGGAAATTCGCGTTTTCATTCTATTACCAAAACGTAATTTAGCAGACATTTAATGAAATCTTTGATTTGTCAGTAGAAATATATATCACATGGTTGACAAATAGGTATGCATCCAGTGAAATCACTTTGAAAGTTTATTTTATTTTAGTTTATTTTATTCTTATATCTTTATTTTTCTTATTTATTTTAGTAAATTTTTTCTTGGTTTTTTCTAATTTTCAAATTACAAATCAAGAGAATGGAAAATTAAATAAAGTTTCAGGATGAATGAGTTGTCAGTTTAGTCTGTTTTCGCTCATAACTTTTCACCCAGATGTGATACTGTTAAATTTTAGGTATTATTTTCTTTTGTCGAAAATCTGAACAATTTGTATCAGGTCCCCTCTTTCGTGGTTTGGCTCGTAACCTTTGACCCCTCAAAGGTCATATATCAAAGAATGAAATAAGTTCTTTTTCAATTATTATTATTATTAATTTTTTCCCATACTTGTTTTGAAAACCTGTATGTAGGTGCAGCATTTATTTGACATTTAGATTAATAATTAGTCTAAATTTGATTAAATATTTTATATAAATTTAATATCAATTTAACATTTTTAAAAAATAGTAATATAAATTTCTTTCTATTTATTCAGATTTGTACATTAATTTTTTTTTTTGTATTTGTCTGAATTTAAATCAAATTAAACTACAGTTTACTCGCGTTAATCCGACAGTTACGGGACCGAAGGGCGTCGGATTATCAAAGATGTGGGATTTTTTTAAAACTGAATTTTGACTTCTAAGGCAAGAAAATTTCAGTTGTTACAATATTCGTACTGTAGTACTGTATATATATTACAATATATATTGAGTACATATTTTACGGCCTTTGCGGATATAAAAAAAAAATCAATTACGCATAGTTTTATACAAAGGAATACGTATGTATATAATATTAATTTATTACTGTATTTATGTCTTAAAATAAAAAATAAAATACATATATATATCTATATCTGCAGCAAGCGCAGTGACGTCACTTTGACGCGGCGTCGGACTATCGAGCGTGTTGGACTGTCAAATGTCGGATTATCGCGAGTCAACTGTATTATTGACAAACGAGAAATTATTTGTTGATAGTAATTATAATTAAAATTAGTGTGACTATATATATTGCTATTACAAGATTCTTTTAAAACTATAATGTAGTAAAAAAAAAATTATCGTAAAAGTTACTCAGCAGAATATTTAATGCGATAAGTATTTCAAAATTGATATCAACTGTCAATCTGTAAAAAAATTAATTCTACTATTAAGTTTATCTTTAAATAAACACAACAACAAAATAGGATAACTTGTATAAATAAGTTGCTTAAATTTACTTTTTTCCGAAATCGTAATACAAGGTTAATTACCCCTAATAGCTTTATAAACACATAATATCTTCCGCATATATGTATCAATATTATGTCAAATAAATTATAATGAATAGTGCAAGCTACTGAAATAACTACTCGACGACAAATATCCCAAGTGTAACATATATGTGGGTTGCAATAGAATAACACAACACAATTCTTATTCTGAAATAAACACCTTAATATGTGTTTAGATCTAAAAAAGTTCACTTAGAAAATTGTGTAAGTAAATGCAAATGTATAGATTACAATTTATAAATGTTTCTTGTTAAATAAAGCTAAATGAGTCTGTCTTTTTCCTTGCAATAACTGAATATCAGTTCGATGTACAAAGCTGATGTCACTAAGACTTGTCTTCCTTTATACAAACAAGAAAAATAGGCACTTACAGTTTTTTCCTGAAGATGAACACTAAGAATTTCTTCCCTTGCTTGAAGATATCCATCAGCTTTCAGAAAGTTGTCATCTTCCTTATGATCCTCCTTTGCAATAACTCCGCCTAACATGACCGCCAAATTTCGGTTCCAAAGATGATGTTACGATTAAGCCTATTACTATTGCTTCATCTTTGACAAATACAACGTAATTCCTTTTGCTCAAATATCAGTATAAGAGGATTAGGAAAAATCTATGATAATTTGAATAACCAAATATTGGCTTAAATCTACTAATATGTTTATAATAAAACAAATACTTCTCAAAGGATCCAATGATAACTTATGGCTATCAGCCAAAAATCTAATCACCTCTCGAAATCATTTTATAAAACAAACAGCAAAACAACCAAAAAATACTCTTAGTTCAACAATCAACTGGTTTTCAGCATAACAAAAGCTGTGGTTATTCACGCTACTACAATACTTCATGAACGATCCATTTGTAGGTTCATAATTTTTACAATAAAGTTTTACAATAATTTAACATGTTACTTTCTTACACATTTCTAAGGAAAAAAACAAATTTCAAATTGTAAAAAGAATCAATTTTTATAACTAAAGAAATTTACATTATTAAAGGATTTGATCAAAATTTCTACTTTTATTTTTTACCAGATTTGCCATTATTATTATTATTATTATTATTATTAATTTTTCCAGACTTACTGTGTATTCAAAACCTGTGTATTCAAAATTGGTACTGCATTTATTTTAAATTTTAATTTAATGATGTTAGTCTAAAGTTGATATAAATTTAATTAAACATAAATTTAAAAACAAATTTAACATTTTTGAAATGTAGTAATACAAATTTCTTTCTATTTCTACAGATTTGTTCATTGATTTTTTTTATTTTCTATTTTTCAGAATTAAAATCAAATTAGATTTTTATTTAAATGAGAACTTATTCAATGCACTTATTTCGATAATGAAAATTCCAATAATAATCAAAAATTTGATCAAATCATTGAATAATTTCTCACTTGTCAATTATAGTTTAATTGGATTTTAATTCTGAAAAATACAAAAAAAAAAAAATCAATGTAGAAATCTATAGAAATAGAAAGAAATTTGCATTACTATTTTTCGAAAATGTTCAATTAGTATTAAAAAATTTATATTCAATTAAATTTATATTATGTTTAGACTAATGTTATTAATATAAATTACAAATAAATGCTGCACCTACGTACAGGGAGGTCAAAGGTTACGAGCCAAACCACCAAAGAAGGGGAACTGGTACAAATTGTTCAGATTTTCAACAAAAGAAAAACAATGATACCCCAAAATTAAACAATGAATGATAAGAAAAGCAATGATAGCACAATTAAACAGTGTGGTCTCTTGGTTAAAACCGAATAAACTCACAACTCATCCACCCTGAAATAGTATTTAATTTTCCTTTCTCATGATTTCTATTTTGAAAATTAGGAAAAATAAAGATGTAAAAATAAAATAAAATAAAATAAAATAAACTTTCAAAATGTTTTTACTGGAATGCACACCTATCTGTCAACTACGTATCGTATATTTCTCAGACAAATGAACGATTTCAATAAATTGCAGCTTAGTAATAGAATGAAAATGCGAATTTCCATCTAAAAAAAAAGTGTCTTTAATCAAATAAGGTTCATACAAAATTTTTATTATGTTTTTGAATGTTTTCTGATAAAATATCATTCAAGAAAGGTACTATATTTAAAAATCATACATAAATATTTAATAAATGTATTAAAATGTTAAATATATCTTAAAAAATAATACAAACTTAAAATGACCATTTTAAAACAGAAATCGAAACTTTTTCTTTTTTCACCGCTGTGCGCTCTCGTGTCGTAACCATCACTTCCTGTTTTCGGAGATTTTTAAAAGCTTGTAACTTTTGATCTAGAAGTAAATAAATTAAAATTTTGGTGTCATTGTTTTTATGTTTTCAAGCTGAACATTTTGATACATAAAACAAACTCTTGGAAACCATTTCTTAAAAACTTTACAAAAACATTGAAAAAGTTAGAGTCGTTAAGGCTTAACAAAATATTGCCAAGGAGATGTGAGAGTGTAGATATTATTAATTTTAATAATCTGTTTTTGACATCTGTTAATGCCGTAACAGTAATATAAGTTACTGATATATGATTATAATTACTCATATTTATAAGTGAATCCTGTCAAAAATGGAATTTATGGACTAATTCATCAATAGAGATCTATATAGTACGCACTTAATTGAAATAAAAAACAACAACAATTGAATGAATGGGAGTATAATGTGACGCCAAAACAAAATAATGAGTGTTATTATGAAACGTTGACAACGAAAGTTACCAACAGTCATGAAATTAGCTATTATGATGTCAAAGATGATTCCCATTTCTCTCTTTTAGTAATTTTGTAGTAATTTATTACATTACTAAATATCCTTATTCGCTAATCTTCGGAAGCGAAAACACTCATTTAGCTGTAATTGTCTAAATGTAGTTGATCCGTTCAATTATCAGAAAACACCGTTTATTCTACTGAGTACTTCTGACGATTGTCTCCTGTGGCGAATCATGTGATTGCGCTGATTAACATCTATTCGAATAATGAAAAGCATTGGTAGTTTGAAACATATGTTTTACAGAGAAAATTTAGTGTGATACAAAGGCACAATTTAAATTATATTCGTCTTTTCTCAAAATAATCGTCTATTTTCTTAATTGTAGTTATTGACTAATATATATAAGGTAAGTAAAAGTGTTTTAAATCCTTTTTCAGTTTCTTTTCATTGCTCCATCGACGAGACATTGTAATCTTAATAAGCACAAAGTTCAGCATATTTACCAAGTCAACAAAAAGAGATTTATAAG
>JAFIDM010012231.1:47758146-47807792 GCA_023159025.1 Thereuonema tuberculata | reverse complement strand
GTTGGACTCTTCAACGGAACTCAACTTAAATGCCATTCATTCGATAATTATCTTAGATAAGCAGAGATTATAGCAGGGACTCACAAAAGAGAATTTCTTTTCATCCATAGGATGTCTCTGCAACCAAGCGATAATCTACTTCCATTCACTTTCACAAGAAGGCAATTTCCGATCAGACCTTCTTATGCGATGCTTATGAATAGAGCTGAAGGACAGACTCTAAATAAATTTATCTATTTGGAGAAGGTTGTCTTCACTAACGCACAACTGTAGGTCTACAGTCACAAGTCATCCATAATTTCGTTATCTTCACTCAAAAGAGTGGTCACAATCAATTCGACGCCAAGAATATTGTATACAAGCAAAAGGCGCAATTGTTGTGAATGTTGTCCATAATGATAATTTAATGAGATTTTAATGATAATGTCCACAGACGGCCGAAGAAAGCAGGATTATAAGGCTTCCTGTCAGAAACTTAAAAAGAATTGTATGAAAAAAAAAATAAATAAATGAATCGTTTTACTAATAGATGTTTCACTGAGCTCACTTACCAGAATTGTACACTATTCGAAATGAAAGTAGAAGACAAACGCTGAACATAAATTGAAAAAGATTCAGAACGACGATACAATGTAAAACAGTAGTGCACTGTACAAACAGTTATACGTTGTGAAGCGTATCATACATTCAAAGAAAATCTATTAAAAAATACTAAATAACTATAGCCTGTAACATATAGAAGACAAATGGGGACCACTACCTACAGAGCAGATTTCGGGCCCCAGCGGACACAACACACAGAAGAAGACGAAAGAAACAACCATGCCACGACCGGGATTCGAACCCAGGTACTGGCGCATTGGACGCCACGGCTGGCCGCCGCCGAGACCGCACGACCACGCCAGCACGGCAATACTAAATAACTGAAAGTATTTTTTTGTTTAACAACATTATTGTTAGAAACAATATTTAAGTACAACATTAGGCGAGGGAAAATGAAATACAATGAACGTTTATGGAAATAACTAATATTTTCATAATGACTTTTGATAATTTACAATAAACAAAAACTGATAACCAACGTTGCTACTGTCAGAACGTCCACAGAGTTCATCAGATAACCTTAATTTAATTGTAGCAGTTCTTGTTTTTTTTTTTTTTCTGTTCATCTGTCAATTGTGTTATTATTCTTCAGAGTAGGAAGAATTTCCATTAGTTTTGGATATATTTAGTCACCTGAATTTCAGTTATAAGATGAAATGACACTGTAATAAAAAATGTCGAATTATAAGATGATCTTAAGACCGTTTAAGCTATGTTCCTAGGAATATAAGGAAAATCAAATCAATTAATAAATTTTGTGTATATATTTAATATTTGATTCTAATAATTTTATAATCACTATCTGATCTTCTTATAATTCTGATAAGCAGACTTTTATATACGATGTCTATCAATAAAGCTCAAGGACAGACTCTAAATAAAGTTGCCATCTATTTGGAGGACGATGTCTTCACTGATGGATAACTAAATATGTTGCAATGTCTGGATTCACAACTCATCGGAATTTGGTTATCTTCACTCGAAAGAATAGTCACAATCAATTCGCCTTCAAGAATATCGTATACAAGCTATGATCTTCATTTATCATCTATATCAACCAACATCCATCTCAACATATGTCTTCTTCAAACATCTACATCGGTTAATCTGTATACGGGAGATGACCTAGTATGAATAAAATATGAATAAGAAATATTAATAAAAATATATCCATATTCATGTTACGCAAATTCCAATAACAATACTTAGCAAACAATTCCAGACAAAACTAGATTGAACAACACCAGAACTACATTTCTAAAAATAATTCGGTCTAATTTTTTTCTTTCTTTCTAATTGTTTCTGAATATGTATATTAAACTTTCTAAATTTTATTTTCTATAGGATAATGGCACTGAAGATGCTGAAAAGTCGTATTTTTCCATCGGCAATGAACTTTACTGATGGTCGTTCTAGCAATATCTACAGACAATTCCAGCCCATAGCAGTTCTTCTAAAATTAATCGGGCTTTTTCCTATTCAAGGAGTGATTTGTCAAAAAAGAGCATTTCGCTTCCGATGGATAAGCATTGATTTCTTATACTCACTGACAATCTTGTCTATATACTCTGGTGTACAAGTCATGCTCATGAAAAATTTAGATTTCAAGGATACAAACAAGTTTGCTAATTATATATTGTTTATTAACGGGATTGCCTATCGGCTACATGGTTTGTTAACACCAATTGTTACTGTGCTAATTGTTCCAAAACTGCTTAATCACTTTTTACAATGGAAGAAATTTGAAGAATCATTAAAAACTTTGGAACAATTCCCTCAACCGTCAAATTGGAAAACATTATTTCTTTTCTTATTAGTTTCCGTATATCAATTACAACTCGTTTATTTTGATTCAGTAAATTATGGATTCAGCTTATCTGGTGTTTTTGCTGCTTTGGTTTATTTCATAGATGGAATACTAAATGTGATTTTCTTTTATTTTTGTTGGGCATTTTACCACCGTTTCCAAAAAATCATTAAAAAACTCAAAAGCTTAAGTAATGCTTCTGAATTTTCTAGAAACAGGCAATTGAAAGATGTTTTGAAGTTCCATAATAAACTTAGATTATTACTAAAAGATTTGAATTCATGTTTTAATCAACCTCTTTTATTATTTTTTATTTTGCAAACTTTATTTTTATGTATCCAGTTATATTATATACTTGTAACTGTCATCCAGTCTACAAAACCCTTCATGGAACTTTGGCATTTGTGCTGGTATACCGCTCATTCAGTTTTAAGAATAGTTGTAATTTGCAGCCTGACTGAAGTAACTATTAATAAGGTGAGTTGAACTTTGAATTTTGGTGATTACGATATTTTTCAAGGATTTTAATCAAGTCTTAATATAAATTTGAAGTGAGAGTTATAATAGATAGACGAAGGTACTCACGTTTCAATTTAAGCTATAATTCAGAGAACTTAGGATTGGAATCGGATATCACAAAAACAATAATCTAGACTAGTCCAGACTCATCCTTTATTGCAGTTTTTCACTACTTACCTTAGATTGTTCTGTTTTGAAAATTCTCTTACTGCTATAGATTTCTATCAATTATATATAAATAATTATATATAAATGTAATTGCTTTTAAAATTAACTTTATCTTATAAATATTTCAATAACTTATAAATTCAATATTTAGAGAAACTATTTGGTATCCTTCTCATGATATTTATATATTTTATGCCATTTGTATATTTTTTGAGTTATGGGAACAATACGAAAACAGTTAAGTACAAATTGTTCCTTTTAATGTTTGTAAGCTCAAGCTCTTAATAAAAAAGTTTCTAATATTATTTTTTTCACAAAATTCAATTGAAAAGACTTGGAATATCCCAAGAAAATTCTGCAAAATAATACCATTGTTTCTAGGTTTATAATTCATGTTTTTGTTTTCAATATATCTATTAGTTTATGTAGGACATAATGATCATTAAGAAATTTATTAATTAAATCTTAAGTGATAAGAAATGAAATTTCATTGTTTAATTAATTTTCAACAAATATCTCCGATAAAATGTGTCCACTTTGTGGACAGCAATTGAACAGCCCTTTAAAAAAATCACTAGAATGTAATCCTCGCAACTAGGTGTGATGAGTGTGTCACGAACACTATTCGTTCCCCGTGCTTCGCTCATATCTCTTTCCATTTTTCTTCCTGCATAATATTTCTAATCATATTTTTCTTTTTTCCTTTCTGATCATTTCTAACTTTCCATATTTCTCTCTCGTCGTTTCCCAATCCTGGCGTCTGTACGGCTGCATGGCCCGCCAACTCGACACCAAGATATCTTACATAATGATTCAAAAATGGTCTTACACAATGGGAAAATCGATACGGGTTCACGCGGCCAGCGGACTCAAGAACCCCGCCCGCATCCACCTTGCTCGGAGTTAACCTCCGACGGAAACCCAGCGAGCAGCGTTTAAGAAGGCGAGTCGCAGGTAAGACGACCGAGTTCACGGGCAAGCGGTACCGTTCCTCGCAGAAACTTGACCGCCTTCACCTTTGCTTGGCACTTACCCCATAAAGAGTTCGGCGTCAGTCATGTGCGAAAAGGCGAGCGACAGAGAAGTCGTTGCGGATTCACGCCGAAATACGATTCGGCCAGTCCCATCCCAGCTGCCTGCTCGTCTTTAGCTGCCGACATCTCCGAAAAAAAGGGCCGGCGACTGCACGCAAGGAAAAGCTGAATGTAGGAATCTAGCTGTGTGTGCACGGCGGCACCATTGTGAGACAACCCCACGAATAGTAGTCGACAACATTCCCTTGTATCTTTTGGCCGATTCCTGTGCCTCTCCAGGAGCATCTTCGAGAGAAGGACACCTTTCAGTGCTCACAAGTGTTCCTCCGCAGTGCCCAGCGGATTCCCTCGAGACCGTCCCAGCCGTTCATCATCGTCAATGATGGGTCTCGCCCCAGTGCCACCCGTGTGAACTCTTTATCAACCCTGGACTGCACAAACGGACAATTACAGAGTGAATATGTAACTTATCTTTCCTTGATATAGTAGCTTTGCTATTAGTTTATTCAGTAATAAAGTCTTCCATTTAACCCTTTTCCTGAGTTTTGCCCCTTTCTCTTTTATCTGAAAGGCGTGGGCCACCCGTGAATTCCCTTTGCTAGGCTAGCTTTCCACGGCACCTCCCCCCCCTTTTCCTGTCCTATCTCCTCAGTCCCCCCTTCCTTACCTAACCGCTTTTTATCCCGTGATCGTGGCTTGTTCTGGGAATGCATTAGATTGGCGTGCGCCTAAAAACAACATGCGACAAGAGGAAGGAAGAGAAGCAATTTTCATTACGATTGACAAGTTTGTTTTTGTGTTAAGAAAAAAGATTTCAATATGTTTTTAAATAATATATGTTTTGCCCAGTTTTTGCATTAGCCTACTGATTGCTTAAAGTTAGATTTAATATTTTTTCTTTTCTGTTTTGATAGGTTTGTAGTGGTGAAAAAAGGAATTAGTCTCTGACAGCTGGCAAAAGCCAATCTAATATAATATTTTTTTATAAAGACAATAAGTGAAAACTATATAGAGTCAAATACAAGGGATTTCTAGTTCTTATTAGCATTTTTATAAGCATTCTTATTAGCATTTTCTACAGAGATGAATCCCTTCGAAAGAAAAGAAGGGTCACAAGAAACTCAAAGAAGCCAACCTTTTCAAACTTGGATGGAGAATTACTAATGGTATTATACCATGGTGGATATTCACTGAAAATTGCGTGGAAGTATACGGTTCAAACAAAATGTAAAATGTAAAAATGTAAAAGTGCCTGAAATATATCATGAAAAACTGAAAACGGGTTGGTGGATAGTTTTATTGATACTTCGAAACAAGAAAGGAAATAAAAAAAAAAGCCAATTTTCATGCACTGTTCATATCAAGTATCAAACACAAGCCAATACATCTGAAAAATATACAATTAACCTTAATTAGAATCATTTATAGAAACATTCAGAACTTGCTTCGGCTGGAAAACTGTGAAGCCTTCCCTGAGTGAATGAATTATAGAGGTACAGAACAATAGCTTTTTTACAGAAATAATTTGAGTTCAATGATTCAACGCTTGCAGTTGCGAAACCCCGATGCTGATTTGCATGAGCATTCGTGTGTGGCAGAAACAGATACTGGTGGAGATCCTTTGAATGTTTTGAGTACGAAGCTCCTTGGACTGGCCCCAAGGCTTCGTATATGGTTCTGCTTACGTTCTAAGCTTCCCAAAGTTTCCACCACTATCCTTTGCTGCTACACACGCAAATCAACTACATAGTTTCTGCACGGCAACCTTACCTCATTGGACTTCTTCAATTTGTTTCTGTATAAAAGCTAGTGCTCTTTACCAACTCATTAACTCGAAGAAGGCTTCTTGCTATTGGAGCCGAAACTAGTCGCAAATGTTTCTAATTAAAACTAATTGTGTATCATTCAGGTGTAATGTTTTGATTATTGATAGGCCTACTTATACCTTAACCTAACATTTTCCTCCATTTTCCTCTTATTTTATTTACATTAATAATTTTTTTAAGTTCATTTCTGTGTAAGAAACAATTTCAAAACCATTTACCATTGCTGCTATCACCTGAACATTCCATAGTAGAAGATTGAATTTGGGCACAAACAATATAGAAAGAGGCTTCTTTTCTCAACTACAGAACAAATTTGCAATGAATTTACATAACATTATTCTTTCTGAACATAACTATTAATAGAACTGCGAATCGTTAACAAAAGTCTCCTTCACATTGATGAATGAACCTTACATAAAATCTCTTAACATAATGGAGTTAGAACTCCCTATTAGCTATTGCCATTCTGGAGTTCACCTCACTAAAAAGTCATCACTTTATTGATGGTTAGGGACTATTTCAGAAATTGATCTAAGTCTATGCACCAGAGCACTAGGAAGTTGTGACTGTTGTTGAAATAACTTTTTTTGAGTTGTGAATTCATTTCGGTCTTCACATAAGCATTTAGAGTTAACATAAGCTACAAATCGACCAGGAAATCGACTTTGAATTTTATGTATTACTGGAAGAAAGAATAATCATCGTAATTGATTGCCATTTTAATTGGCACCTGAAGGTTTCGAATAACATGGTTGTCCGCATCTTGCTATCGTATATTATATTTAGTGAAGTCTTTTGTTAGCTTTCCTTGTCATTAATAACCGTCACCATCGAAGGAATTTTCAAAAGTATTTACAAAACTTGTTCACCTCTGGACGAAGGATTGGGAGTGTTACCAGCCTTATTTCTTCAAACTCAAACAGTTGTGTACATTCTATAACTCAAAATCCGTTAAGTTTTATTATTACCTGTAAGAATAAAAATGCAATGTGTTCTGAGGATTCTTTATGGATGGAAACGATATTCTTAACATACATGTAAAAGAACTTTTTGTGCTGGAATATATGTTTGTAAATATTCGAGAATATTGCGTGATTTAATAGCATATACCTTACATACATCATTAACAAAACGCAAAATAATAATGTAATTTTAATTTTTTTCTTTCTTTTTACAGGCCAAGGAAATTCAAGATGAATTAAGCGAGTTTAGAGCAGATAACGCATTATTAAGAGATGAAATTCTGGTGAGTGTAGTTTGAGAAGTCTTTCTTTAAATACTCTATCATTTCTTAGTCACGACTTTGTTATTTTGAAAAACAAATTGATTTCGAGTAGATTATTTACGATAATTGTAATGAAAAAAACAAACAGATTAAAAAATAAATGACGCAAATACGGCCTTGCTAATCTTTGTAGAATTTTTCTGAAAACATTTTATGGAATTTTTAAACACTTTTTGTGTGACAATGTATATTGGTTCACATTTAATAAGAAATAATGGGGTTTCTTCAATCGGAACCATAAAGAAATAGCTCATTTTTAAAAGTCCAACTTTGTGTCATATTAAAAGCGTACAATCAATTGTTTTCTCCCCTTAAAATGGAAACAGTTAATCAATCAGAAATGGATTTCTTTATAAGAAATTAATGAATTTATGAAAATTTAATGAAAATTTTTTTTCACAAAAAATTGTTTTTAAGGATTAAAATTTTTGAAAATGCAATAAGATAACCTTTTCCTTCTGCGATTTTAAGCATTTTGGATAAAAAACAAATCTGTATTTTCTTAAGTGCAGCACAATCTTCATAAACATAAATTCCGCAAATTCTACAGAGTCTCACATCTTTCAATCTGTCTTTACAACAACTAACACAGTAGCAGCTCTCAGACTTTTTTTTGTTCATGAGGCCTTCTGGGGAACAGTCTTTCCTTTTCTTGTTGAAAGGTTGTTTGTCATTCTACTTATCCTTTTCTTTTGCTTCAAATAAACGTTTCTTCAATGCCGCAGAACGACTTGTTATTACTTTATATAATCTATTAGCAGAAATATTCTTTATCAACAAACACAATATTCCTAAACAAAAATAACCGATAAATAAAATACTTATTCTTAAAAAAATAAATTTCTTCAGATACAAATTCAGTTCAAACTTTCGTTACTTGAGAATTCTTCTCATTGATTTATCCGTTCACTAACTGATCACAAAATAGTTCACAAATATTCGTTTAGATATTTCAGAAATAGTCCTTTAAGTAATGTTCATAAACAGTTCTTTAAATTCTTCATAAACAATTCTTTACAAACCAAGTTTATAATTCAGAGTAAAAATAAAGCCACGCCATCTTTTTGAAGAATTCATCCAACTGTCACTTTTAATAACAATTTCGAACATTGTCGCGCTATTCACTTGCTAATCTATTTCACGTGCAACTTTTCATTTTTCAAATTGCCTTTTTAATTAATTTTTACTGATTTTCCACAATACCTCCCCACATTGATTACTTGTGTAAGGGACTGGCATTCATTTTGTAATTCTACACTTTACGTTCTTAATCTTAATTTTATCACATTTTCTTCAAATACGATTCGACTTATAGGTTTTGTAAATATATCTGATCTATTTTTCTTAAAATCAAATCAAAATTAACGTACGTACCAGATTAGGACTTTACTGAAAAAACAAAATCGCGCAATAACTAAACAAAAAATCAGTGAGCTTATTTTAGATTTTTGCTGGGAATCAGAGACACCGCCGTTTCGGTTTTCAACACCCTTTTCAGTCCGATCCCGCCAATCATATCCAGCCCAATGAAGAGGGACAAACACAAGACGGACAAACGACAAGACAATAACCCCTCATTTCCAAAAAACATCAAAAATTAAATCGAGAATAAAAGAGGATAAAAACAAATTCACGCTAGCAAATTGCTTAGCTTAATACGAATTTTTTGGAATTAAAATGATAGTAATCAAATCAAACTTAACGTGCGAACCAGATTAGGACATCACTGAGAAAACAAAATCTCACAATAACTAAACGCAATAACTTTAATGCTTGTACTTGATTGCACACTGTTGACAATGCTATATATTCCGCTTCCTGAGTGGACTGAGCTATTAACTTTTGTTTCTTTGTCTTCCAACTTAGGGCTCCGTTTGCCAAAACACTGACGAATCCACTTGTGGATTATTCTTGTTTAGGATCCTCAATCCAACTTGCATCGCTGAATGCATATAACTGTTGGACATTTCTTTGGTAGACTAAACATATATCTTTAGTATTCTTTAAATATCTAATAAGTTTTTTTTTATTTGTTCATAATCATTTATCATGATTTTTGACCTTTCTTGATAACAAGTTTACTCCATAATTGATACGGTCTTGTTCCATTAGATATATAATTTAAACTGCCTAAAATACTTCTAAACTTCTTTTCTTCGAAATTACTTAAATGCCTAGCTTCCATTTTAATTTTTCTTTAATGGTTTTGAACGATTGGATACTTTAACTGATTTCCAGGTTTCATGCTTTTCTGTGCTTGATATCTCTATGTTATAGCATTTTTCCACAGACCTTTTTCTTTACTTTGTAAAGCTTCTGAGTATGACCTGGGTTCATCTTCAAGTACTTCTTTAATACCGTTTAACATATGATGTCTAGATATATTTTTTCTTCTTAATTTGATATATACCTCTTCTTCCTTGTTCTCTTCTGGTTCTGAATTCAAGTCTTCAGATTCACAACTAGATTCTATCTTTTATCTTGATTCTTCTTTTGATCATCATTCGAACTCTGTTCAACTTCATCTTTAGTTACACATTCTCTAGTATCTTCATCGTTTGATGAATCTTCATCATTATTTGATGTAAAGAATTTCATGAGGTTCTCATAATGTTCTATCTTGGTATTTTTGTTCTCTAGAAGTTTATATTCGGGTTTACTTTCATTTATAAAGATATTACTAGTTTCCTTTACCTTATTGTTATTTAAATTGATCACTTTACATCCTCTAACTTTACTTGAATATTCTATAAGTATTCCCTTTTCCCCACGATTATCCATTTTACCTTTCATTTTATAAGCTGGTTTCTTTATATATACGGTACTTCTAAATTTGCGTAAGGGTTTTACATTTATTTGTATAGAATTTCCAAACCATTTAATTATAGGAATTTCATTAACTAAGTGTTTTGTGCGAAATTCTGTTCAATAAATAATTTGCAGTATCTATTGCGTATATCCAATATTTCAACAGTAACTTTGAATCAATTTGCATTGTTCTTCCAGTTTCAAAGAGTTTTCCTTTGAATCTTTCTGCCACACCGTTAATCTGCGGTTGATATGGTGAGAAGTTACAATGTCTGATTCCTTTTCCTTGTAAGAATTGTTTTGCATCCTCATTAATATACTCTCGACCGCTGTCAGTTTTAATTCTCTTGACTTTCTTATCAGATTGTTTCGCTAAAAACTCGATAAATAACTTCATATATTTACTTACTTCACTTTTTGGTTTCATAAGGTAAACATACGATCTTCTTGTAAAATCGTCAATAAACGTTAGTATATAGTTTATATTACGATCATTCTTTATATTTCCGTGGGCACAAACATATGAGTGTATCAGTTCTAGTTTTTTTTTTAGTTGTTATTCCTTTTAAATTTCTTTGAGGAATATTTCCCAGTTTAGATGTTATGTCACTAACTTCATTTATAGCGTCCATACCTTTCATTTAATTATTTGTTAATATATATTTCATTTTATCTTTAGAAATAAAGAAAAATGAAATATATGTCTCAACCTATCATGCCATAATTGATATCTGTTTGAAATAAATTCTGCTTAGCGTTTGTTTTTTTTTCTTTATGACACTATATTGTGCTTCATAAAGATTGTTCTTCATGATTCCAATTATAATAGCTCTTCCTTGTTTGTCTTTAATAATATACTTATTATTTTTTATTATTTGGGTGTGTCCAGAATTCGCAATTCTTGCACCTGATATTAAATTGATGTTTATTTTTGGTACATGCAATACATTGTCTAGTTGCACATTTATTTCTTTATTTTTCGAAATAAAACCATTCATTTTTACTAAACCGTTTCCTATTCCCATGACTGGTTCTTTTGCTGCTCCATATACCTTTATTTGTTCACTCAATACTTGATAGGTATAAAATAGGCTTTCATCATTACAAATACTAGTCTGTTACCCGTCGCTTGGCTCCGGAAGCCTCGCATATGTAACGGAAAACAATTGGTTATTTATTAAAAAAAAAACCACACAAATTACATCAAGTAAAATAAAACTTTATTTTTTTTTTAATTTTAATTTTTGATGTCTATATTCTCTCAATCCACGACTGCTTTTAGAATCAGCGTGTGAATCATATATCTATATATTTTTATTTTTTATAGAGATTAGAATGTATTGCTTGTGGTCTTATGCCTAAGACGTCTAACTTCGGAGCAGAAGGTTGCATGTTCGACTCCTGTAGATAACAAAAATTGCACAAGACAGGCAGAGAAATAAAAGATTTTAGTAATATAGATATACTTTTCAGTGGCTTTTGAGTTACAAATAGTGGTTTTCAGTATTCTACTTAATAGAAATAGTGCTTCTTTCTTTCTTGAGTCTCGTTTTTTTATTTCCATTGATACTGTACAGTGGTTTTTGAGTTATAAATAGTGATTGTTTGAGTAACAACTAGCGAATTTTCAGTATTCTACCTTACAGAAATAATGATTCTTTTTTTTTCTTTTCTTTTTTATCCAATTCCAATTGATACTTTTCAGTGGTTTTTGAGTTACAAATAATGAAAATTATCTAATAATCTAGGCCATCAGATTGTTCGATATAGATATTTGAAGAAGAGATGTTAGGATGGACGTTGGTTGATACAGATGATAAATGAAGATCATAGCTTGTATACGAAATTCTTCGCGACAAATTGATTGTGACTATTCTTTAGAGTGAAGATAATTAAATTCTGTTGAATTGTGACTCAAAGACTTAAAGTTGTACGTGAGTGAAGACAACGTTTTTCAAATATATGGCAACTTTATTTAGAGTTTGTCCTTGAGCTTTATTGATAAACATCGCATAAGAAGGTCTGATCGGAAATTGTTTTCTTGTGAAAGTGAATGGAAGTAGATTATCGCATGGTTCCATTGAAATCCTATAGATGAAAACAAAATCTCCTTTGTGAGTTCTGTTACAATTTCGATTTCTGTAAGATCATTATCGAATGAACGGCATTTAAGTTGAGTTCCATTGCAGTATGCAAACTTGGGATTGATGTTTCGTAACAATATTATTGGAGATCCAAACTTAAATAAGAAACAATGTTGAGGAATACCGCTGAGATTCAATGCGTTCAGATACTCGGGCAGATAGAGATGTTCGTGTGGTGGATTATCAGAAGTGTCAATTTTATTCGCACTTTTATGCTCTGTAGTAGCTCCTTGTATTCTTAGACTTATCATTCGATTGATGTTATTGACACTCTCGTTCATCTTGGTTGATAAGCCACGTATTCATCGTGAATTTTTTGACTTTGATGTGATTCTAGCTTTTGAGTTACAAATAGTGATTTTTCAGTATTCTACTTAATGGAAATACTGCTTCTTTCTTTCTTGAGTCTTTTTTGCATTCCAATTGATATTTTTCAGTGGTTTTTAAATTACAAATAGTGATTTCTCAGTATTCTACCTAATGAAGTACTGCTTCTTTCTTTTTTGACTTTCTTTTTTATTACAATTGTTCCTTTTCAGTCAAAGTCAGTTCAGTTTTGACAGATAAATCAAAAAAACAATATGAAGAGAGTTGTAGTTCCCACGGCCTAATGGATAAGTCGTCTGACTTCGAATCAGAAGGTTGCAGGTTCAATTCGTGTCGCGAATGTTTCATTGTAAAAATTCTTTCTATTTTTCATTCTCACAGAAAACTCCACCGGACAGACACACAAACAGACACACAGACAGACAGAGAAATTAAAGATTTTGTAAAAATTCTTTCTATTTTTCATTTTCACAGAAAACTGCGCCGGACAGACACACAGACAGACAGACAGACAGAGAAATAAAAGATAGTATAGATTGTTCCTTTTCAGTCAAAGTCAGTTCAGTTTTGACAGATAAATAAAAAAAAACAATATGAAGAGAGTTGTAGTTCCCATGGCCAAATGGATAAGTCGTCCGACTTCGGATCAGAAGGTTGCAGGTTCGATTCCTGTCGCGAATGTTTCATTGTCAAAATTCTTTCTATTTTTCATTCTCACAGAAAAATGCGCCGGACAGACAGAGAAATAAAAGATTTTAGTAATGTAGATTGTGTGTTTATCCACTGTCTATTAACCAAGTTACATTATCATGTGAGTTTCTTTCATTAATAGTTTTATTAATCTTTATTACACCAACTTTTGGACTTTTATCTTTATCTTTATATTTATACTTCTATTTACAATTTACTGCTAAATGTCCAAGTTTTCTACATTTGAAACATTTTCTTTTTGTCATTTATATGCTTATATTTATTACACTTAATGTTTAATGATATGAAATCACTTGTTTTAGTTTCCGTACAGTTATTTTCTTTCTTTCTTTCACCTTCATTAACTAACTTATCGCGTACATATCCAAAAGTAAATTCAGGAGTTCCTTCTTTACTTATAATTGCCTGAGCACAAGAATCAAAATTTCCACTTAAATCCGATAAAATCGTGTAGTTTACATATGGTAGATATCGTATAGTTTTATATAAAATAGTTATTGTGTAGTTTTCGTAATATAGCTGTCGTGTAGTTTACGTAAAATAAAATTTATAATCCAGCAGGTTTCTTCCTCTAGTATCATTCCTCCTATTTACTCGAGTTGTAAAAGTAGTAACTTAATTTTATCAAGTCTTTCTATCAAATTTACATCATCAGAAAAGTTTGATAGTGTATAAATCTTTCTTTTGTGTCTTATAATTTTTCAGTTATCTTTCTTATTAAATTTTGATTCCAACTCCTTAAGAAGTTTACTTGGATAATTGGTTTAATTGATTAATAACTTAAACTTATCTTCCATCATTGACATTATCAATCCGATGGCTTTATCCATTTTGTCGGACATTTTACTTTTCTCATAGCGGTTTTCTATTAACTCTAGTTCTGCTATTGTCATTTTTGCAGACGCCAAAAACCTTCCTTTTGTAATATGAACTTCAAATTTAATTTCCATACTGTAAAATTCTTTCCATTAAATTTCCAATGTAAATTTGATTAGCCATTTTGAACTTTATTAGTTTAAATACTTTTACACTATATTTAGTAATAGTTCTTTTAATATTGAGTTCTCAATTGAAGATTCGTTCTTACAACTAATAAATTGTGCCGGTAGCGCATTTGAAAATGCTTGCCTGAAGTTTATAATCAAATACATCTTTTCTGCGGCTCAGTTGAAGACGTTGTCTGATGTCTATAACCAAAATCATTGATACTCTATATAATTTAATAGCAAAAATGTTCTTCATCAACAAACACAATCTATAATATTTTTAAACAAAAATAACAGATACGGTATATAAAATTCTTATTCTTCTTAAATTTTTCAGATATAAATCCACTTCAAACTTTCACCTCTTGAGAATTCTTCTTATTGATTTATCCGTTCACTAACTGATCACAAAATAGTTAACAAATATTCGTTTTAGATATAAAGAGAGAGAAAATCACAACCGGACAAAAAATATGGCTTCGCACATTGAGCCGATATAAACGGAAATTCTGAACAGCTGTTTCATTCTTATTAGGAATCATCAGCAGAATATACCCTTGGTTTTTGGCTCAGTTGTGCGAAAGCTTTACCTAAAAGCATTCTCGATCCCGGGAAAAAAAATAAAATAAAAAATAATTCTGTGAAAACAACAGTATTAAACCCTTCACTGAAAGGCACTAAGGAATTTAATTACAAACAAGAAACATCATAAGTTCAATGAAAAGCAAATTTAACGTCCGTATTATTCATAAAAAGAGAGAGAAATTCACAAGATTCCTAATAAGAATTAAACAGTTGCTCAGAATTCCTGTTGATGTTGGTTCAATGTGCGAAGGCATATTTGTTATCCGGTTGTGTTTTTCTCCTCTTTTTATGAATAATTACGGGCGTTAAATTTGCTTTTCACAGTACTTTAGATATTTCACAAATAGTTCTTTAAGTAATGTTCATAAACAGTTCTTTAAATCGTTCATAAACATTTCTTTAAATTGTTCACAAACAGTTTTTTATAATCCAAGTTCATAATTCAGAGTAAAAATAAAAACCACACCATCTTTTTGAAGAATTTATCCAACTCTCACTTTTAATAACAATTTCGAACATCGTCGCGCTATTCACTTGCTAATCTATTTCACGCGCTAATTTTCATTGTTTAAATCAATCAATCAATTAACTTTTACTTATTTTCCACACGACTGATAGCTTGTTTCATTACGCTGGGTAGTCTTCCTTTTCTGTATGAGTGTAGGCAACAATTGGGCGGAAGATCTTTGATGAGACGAATGTTAACATGCTGCTGAGTAATCTGATGGACTTAAAAGCTGATGAATTGGAAGAGGAAAGGCTGTGATATCACTGAAGCTGCCGGTGGATTTTCATCTTGAGGATGGATGGATCTGCCACTGAATGCAGCTATTCTGTCCATTTTAAATACCAGTCTGATTTTTCAAGAACTCCTTAAAATAAGGCGACTGGTTAAACTTATTTAAATTTTGATATCTCTACTAGAATCAGAAAAAAATCTTTCCTGCGTTGTCTGCTCCTTCATCTGTATCTTCTTTCGCCGTCTGTGGTATCTATGGGTTGTCCGTCTCATGCGGATTGGCGACTGGAAGGGCAGCCGGCCGTAAAACTCCTGCCAAAACCGAATTTTTAGCATGCGACTTAGGCATCATCAGTGACGCCCACACAGAAAGAGTGGGAAAATTTGTAGAAGAAGAAGAGTAGAATCAGCAAAGAAAACTCAACATTTTGCAACCAAACAAAAGAAGTTATCTTTAAAAAAGACATGACAACAATTCTGGAGTGAAATAAGAATCGAGTTTTTCAAACAACAACATGTTGATTCAACAACGATCCACGTACTTCTTGACAATGACAATTGCCGAGACCCCTCTCATAGGAAGAAGGAAGAGATAAGTTAGCTTTAAATAACATAAGACGTCTTTACACCTTTACATAAAAGTTCGTAAGACAGACTAAAAATTTATAACTAACTCTAAGATATAAAAGCATAAGGGCTCGATGGAACTATTTACATGACATGTTCATCCATAGAAATTTAGATCGATTTTTGATACTTAAATAATTTATCAAAACTGAACGAACACTGATGGAGAGTCATTATCATAGTTCATTTATTTAGTATAATTCCTTTCTGACCTACGGATTCTACTCGAGACATTTACTCTATTTATAATATAGACTTTATTTTAAAGAAAAATAAGTAATTCTCATCTCTATTGGAGAATATTAAGTAAATAATAAATTTAAAGTTGTAAATTTAAAATTGTAAATTCTACAAGCACTATATAGAGGAAAATTTATACAAGTGCTTTGTTACATGAATTTCATTCTCTGATGTAAAAGACAATTCAGTAAAGGCCAGGACACATTGTCACGAGAAAAGGATTCTCAATGAACAAAAGATAAAAAAAAAAAGCACTCTGCTACCATTTCGTTTAATGATTACGAACAACCTACAATATACTGATAAGCTAAGGAATGAAGAAACAGACGAGGCCACGCTGAGATTAAAAGTTAAACAAAATTTTTAATATCACTGAATGTGCAAAATTAATTGGTAAAAAAAGCAAAAGTAAATAACTTATTAAGTTAAAGGAGTTTAACGTGCTGTAAAATAATTCAAATTAAATAAAACAAAAAATAAATTCAGCACAAATCTAACCAAATTGCCTTTCTGGTTCGATTATCGGGAAGGAATCAGGAATGGCCGTTTCGTCGTACTTGGGACTCAGCCTGATCTCCGGCTTCCCCGATAAAAGACCCAGAAAGGCAAGATACTTAAGTGGAGGTCACAGTCAAACCTGGCAGTGATACCCGCAGAACAAAAAACATCAACAATAAATGTGCTAATTACCACAACTAAAAACCTCTTCCTAATAACTGATAGGACTGTATATTATTTTAATATAAAGAAACTTATTTAACATTAATAACTTATTTAATATAAATAACTTATTAATGAGCTTTCCGCTCACAGAAGTATCAAGAAATTCCTACTCCTTCATAGCCACGGCAAATAAAAGAATAGTAACAGTTAAAAAAAAATTAAGACAAAGAATTACTCGGAGTATCTTTTCCTCCAAGAAATTGTCAAAGTAAATGTAATGTCAATTAGATAAATGACTTAACACAGGAAAATGTCGCTTTGATTGTCCTTTCGTTTAGAAAGTTTCCAAAACAGGAGTATAGTCAGATAAACAGAAAGAAAAATGAATGTTTATTGATCCAACTTGCGCATAGTTTAATTAATAGACCTATAAAATCTGTCACTTACGACCGTCATTGTTGTTTGCAATACACCATGGGATCCCAGGTTTGTATTAAGGCAACCAATTCACGTGCGGATACACATTACACAGGTACCGTCGTCGGGCGGATGAAAATACTTCACTGTAATGACTCACTGTAGCACTTTTAAGATGCATATCATTAGCGCTTATCCCAGTCCATGGATTCTGATACGGCGATCAAATCGCGGCGGTGGGCAACGCCAGGACAGATTTGACACTACTCCGCAGAGTAATTCGGCATCCAGCAAAGCACTACAATCGCTGCCTTCCCAGCAATTGTTACGGGTTAGCGGGCTGCAAAACTAAGTTGTCTGTGGCGGCTAACCGACGTCATTCAGTCCTTGCTGTGGGTTTTAGTACGGCTCCGTCGTGTCCACCAAGTTCGCAAAACCATCAGTTCCCACGGCAAACGTGCTGGGATGTTTTGGCAGTTGAAGGTACACCTTCAGGATCGGTGTTTCATATCCGTCACCGTACCTCTCCTATGTCACCAATCTTAGTCCTTATTCGTAATGAAAAGGCTTAAATTGAAAGGAAAGGGTAAAAAATAAAAATAGTTCAAATAAGTATGGAGACTACATTTTGTTCGACTTAACGGCTTAACGACTCCGACACCAGACTATATATTTTTTTCCTGAGAAAAAACAATAATTGAAAAGAATAACTGATTACGTCTCCAAAACATACAAAATTAACCAATAACGGGACAGGCGACGAATAGAGGGCAAGCCACGAAAGGGAAGTAGACCAAAAGCCACGATAGACCAAAGGCCACGTAAAACAAGTAAAGGAACTTCAAAGAAACAGGGCAACAGAAAAAAGAAACCAGAAGGCAAAAGGCCAACAAAAGGAAACGAAACACCAGACCTCCCACTTTACCTGCTTTACCATCAGCACACTGGAACTATCAACTCCCAACCTGTGATTTTTCGCTTCGTAATTTTGCAAAAATCAATACGTCCTCCACAGTCTTTCAGAATCTGCATCGGGACCATTTGTCCCGTCATTCTGACTTCAACATTTTTTACACCGATGGATCTAAAGGCGCATCTTATGTTGGAGCCGCCTTTTATACTGCCACTTTCAGGAAAGTTGTTCATCTTCCTTCTGAGGTTTCGGTGTTCTCTGCTGAGCTTTACGCCATTTTCCTAGCCTTAAAGTATGCATTTCAGGAAAAGTTTCCCAAAACTCTTATCTATAGTGACTCTGAGAGTGCTCTGCAGGCACTGTGCAGTCATACAGTGAAGGTTCACCCTTTTGTTTTGTCCATTTTAGATTTCTTACAACATTTTCAACATTGCACGATTATTTTATGCTGGATTCCAGGCCACGTCGGTATTGTCGGCAATGACCACGCTGATTCTCTCGCCAAGTCTGCTGCTGGTCTCCCACTGCGACGGATCTCCACTCCTCCCTCTGACATCAATGCTCTTATACGTACTCGTCTCCGATCTGCCTGGCAACACGAATGGGATGACCTTCACGGCAATAAACTTCGTCTTGTCAGTCCTTTATTATCCTCTCCTACCTATCGGCTGCTTCCAACTCGTCAGAAGGATGTTCTTCTGGTACGTCTGAGGATCGGTCATACAAGACTTACACATAGCTATTTACTGCTCAATCGTCCACCTCCCCAGTGTTCTACGTGCAACGTTATTTTAACTATTCATCATATTTTAATTGACTGTCCTGCTTTTAATCAACATCGTCGTCAGTGCTTTTATCCTCTTTTTAAATTTCACGTTCCTTTTCATATTTCCTTACTTTTGAATGATAATGAGTTGTTACCTATTTCCGCAGTTTTCCGCTTCATTTCTCAATGTGGCCTTGCCTCTCTTTTATAATTAACAGTTATTTCCTTGTTTTTGCCCATTTTATCTTGATTTACTTCGATTATTTTGCTTTTCCAATGTTCTGAATTTTACCTTTCTTGGCGCAGCTTAGCCACTGCTGCTTTTGCGCCATTAAAATACCAACAAACACCAGACCTCCAGAAAATGATAAAAACGAATGATGAAACAAAAGTCTAATACAAAAGGAATTCACAAAAATGAAAAATAAGAATAAAACAGTGAGAAAGATGGCGGGAAATAGAGACGGAAAATGAAAGGGCGAAAATAAACAAAAGACTAAAAAAAATCGTGACAATATATTACAAAATTTTCATATTAAAGTGTGTCTGATTAAAACATTTATTGTAACCAAGCACACTAAAAATATAATTACAAACAATTCAAATTCTAAAAGTTTCATTGTATTTTTTTATCAGCAGATATTTGGAAAATGAAATAACATAAATTGTAGGCCATATGATTGAAATTTACATATTCATTTTAGAACTAGTGTTTGTTTCTTAAACTTTGAATTTCAAAATCTTTGGTAATAGAAAATATATGAGCAGCACAATAACTATGTAAAAGATACAGGAATTAAACTATTTTAGAAAATGTATAGAAAGAAAAAAAATGTATGGAATAGCTAGCTATTATAAAACATACAAGAACTAATATCATAATGCTTTAGAATATTATTTCATATTTTTTTCATTTCAGCATTTCCTAAATTCATCTGGAATCTCTTCCCTTCAGTTTTCAGTTTATGGACTATTTAATGTAAATACAAATACATTAACATCAGTAAGTATTACGTATATAAATCAGAATGCATGCAATTTTATTCTCTAGAGTATTTAGTCTTGAAAAATAAGTATTTCAAGACCATAGAATTGTATTTCTGCACCTTAATTTTCAAACATTAGCAATTGTTGAAATAATTGCTTCTTACTTTTTATTAATTTTTTTTTAATTACGAACCCTTCCCCAAAAAACAATTTTAATCCAAGCCAACGACAGGGAAAATACAGTAGGCCCGACAGTGCGAAGGACGAAAATTACTGACAGGTTTATTGTGCATCGTGATCCTTTAGGCCTTCTCGGAATTTGTGGATGCAAACGTAGAGCAAAGGTTTCTGCTTTACTGTGCATATTTTAAAAGTATTACGTATTATGTTTTTTGTACAAAAAATAATTAAATAGTTTTTAATGGTGACATATATTTTTTTCGTGTTTACACCTCATTTTTAATCTTTTTTCGGGTTATCCGCGATTTTCGTCATCCCCGAAGCCCTTACTACCCAATTCCGCGGATAATCGGGGCTCTATTGTACTTAATATTCTCCTAATATTTTCAGTTTTTAATAATAAATGTTGTTTTAAAAATGTTTTTTTCTTAGCTTGTCTAAAGTGTTAATTCTCACAGTAATTATTCTTTAATCTCGTATTGAAACCAAATTCGAAACACAAATTTGAAGTAAAAAATTAGACGCCGACACACAAATATAATTTAAAAAACTTTAATACATTAAAAAAAAGTACAAAGTAATGGTTTCGCTCTTTTTATGGAGCTTTCTCAACTGAGTTAAAAATTAAAGTACATGCTTCTAAATACAAAATTAGGCTTTAACAAATTAACATAAGTGTGGTTTGGATAGAGTCTGTTGACAAAGCCTGTCACAGTTAAAATGAATGAACCGAAAAAAGTAAATACCTTCAATATCCAACTCAAGGGATTCAAACAGCTAAACCTAATCCCAGCCGTGGAACTTACATTGATAGAGATTTGACGCCGTCAAATAGAAGAACGGCCATTTCGTGTTCAACAAAAGGAACAATTGTGTGTGAATTAACGTGCCCAACAGTTTAAAACAATTGTGGGTTGTGTGCGTCGATTAAAAACAATCTCTCGACGGTTGCCCTGGGAGATAAGTAAACTTTAAGCTTGATAAACGTTAAGACGTAGTTTTGTTCTCTGTAATGAAAGTCTATTTCAGAGATTTGTATGTTCCAGATTTATATGACGAAATTGAGTGAACCCTATTGTAGATTTAAGCCAACCTATCGACGTATAGGCTAAGAATAAATATTTGGTCGATTATTATGAGTATGAAACTTTATGAAAGTAGATAGTCATCTGTGAAGCAGTTAGGATGGCCGGCAATATATTGTTATTCAGTGGAACGAACTACGCAAAGTGGAGGATATGCATTAGGACGCAGCTCCAGAAGTTTGGATTATGGGATGTAGCTAATACCCCATTGGCTGAATTAAAGAGCATGGAGGATCAACCTATTAAATTCAAGTTATTGAACAAGTCACAAAAGGCCGTAGGACATATTCAAGAATCGCTCGAAGAGAAGTACAGAATGTTACTTCAGGAAGTTGATGATCCAAGCCAACTACTTCGAGAGGTAGAATCAAAGTATAATGTGATTGATCCTTTGAAGGTGATCGATCTGAAACGGGACTTGTACAGCGTTAGTAAGCTCAGCAGTGATGAAAATTTGCCAGACAACATCTTAAAGATTAAGTTGTTAGTAAACGAGATAGTGGCCAAGGGCGGATCTATCCCTGATCATTAAATAAGTTGGTTAATCCTTTCGGGTTTACCGGGGGAATGATTCATGTGCCCAAAACATACTAATAACACAGAAGGCAATGAATTATAACTCAGAAGTTGTTATCGAAGCTGTATTACAAGAGTACAAGAAAAGGCATAGCAACATTAAAGTTGAGAAGACCCCTACCAATGAAAGTTACAAGTCGAAGTACCCACTCCAAGCGAGAGTTCCAAGTCGGTAGACTCTTCGCAAGCAAGGAGAGCCTTCAATAAGTCTCGCGATATTAGGAAATGTTACAACTGTGGCAAAGTTCGTCACATAGCCAGATTCTGTAGGAAAAAGGCTGATAAGAGTAGCCAAGACAAAAATGAATGTTCAAGTGAGAAGAAAAAGTCAAAGAACTTCTCAGGCATCGTAGTAATGCTCAGAGGCAATAAGAAGCCAGATATCCGAAAAGACTGGTATATCGATAGCGCATCCAGCAGTAATATTTGCCATTGCAAAGATATGTTCTCCAAGTTCAAAGAATTTAGCAGTCCAACTCAAGTATATGGGGCATTGAATATGCCGATTCCTGCTTATGGGAAAGGTTCGATCATCCTGAATATTGAAGTATCCAAAGATCGATTCCAAAAGGTAGAACTGACTGACACTTTTTATGTACCTGACATGTCAGTCAATCTAATTTCTGCAGGAGCGTTAGATAAGAAAGGGTGTACGCAGTATATTGAGAAAGACACCTACATTGTTAATGATCCAACAGTTAGAAAGATCATAGTGGGTCACAGATTCAACAATTTGTATAAGTTGAACTGCGAGCCAGTTATAGGTGGCCAGTTATAGGTGAAACATGATGTTTCAGTGAAGTGAAACACAACAAGTATATGTTGTGGCATGCAAGGCTAGCGCACATATCTGCCAGGAAGATGAGATTAATACAATCAAAGAGTTTGTTGAAGGGCGTAGACAACATTGACATCCCCAAAGAAACAAGTGATCATTTTTGCGATTCTTGCAAGCAGGGAAAGATGACCAACGTTAACCATCGAAGGATGAAGAGCATCAGATCATCCGAACCTCTTGAGTTTGTATACACGGATCTTTGCGGCCCAATACAAGACCACAGCGGAAAAAAGAGTTATATTCTCACTTTTGTCGACGACTTTACCCGGAGAAGTTTCGTAGACATCATCGAGAGCAAGGAAGAAGTATTCGAAAGAGTCAAGCAATTCGTAGCATATGCTGAACGATCTAGTGGACACAAACTTAAACACCTATTATCTGATCGAGGAACAGAATATACGAACAAGAACCTAGATTTTCTCCAAGTTCGTGGAATCAAACATCAACTATCATCAGCCTACTGTCCGCAGCAGAATGGAATAGCGGAGAGGCTGAATAGGTCCCTACTCGACACCGCCAGAACAATGCTCATTGACGCAAGGCTTCCTTTAGTGTACTGGACGTATGCAGTGCGTTGTGCGAATTACATCATCAACCGTACGCCGCATAAAGCTATTCGAGACGAAATCCCCTTAAACCGATGGTACCATGGAGAGAAAACGCCGAACGTAAGACACTTGAGAAAATTCGGTAGCATCACTTATCTTAAGTTGCCAAAAATCCGTGTACGCAGCAAGTTTGCACCAAGAACGCACAAGGGAGTTTTTCTAGGATACTCTCAAACCACTAGGGGATACATAGTTTACGACGCTGAAGACAAGAAGATAGTGGAGACTAGCAACGTCTACGTTAACGAAAACAAACGAGGGAGCGAGATTCTTAATGTTACACGAAACAAAGACGAAGAATACGACCCTCTACTCACACCTGAATCAAGAAATGAATCGGATTCAAGTTCATCCGAAGATAGAGAGAATTCTGTCAAGGAAGACAGTGCTGATTCATCGCCAAGTGATGACGATTCGGTGAAGCCGAACGAAGACGAGAAGTCGAACGAAGACAAGAAGTCGAGCGAAGACGAGAAGTCAAGCGAAGACTAAGATTCATCACAACCGGAATCATTACTAAGCAAGATAGCGATGAAGAGAATTATCTCAATTTGAGAGGAAGACAAGTTAGAAGAAACCCTCAAGTGAGGACACATCAACAAAGTGGATGTAACCTCTACAAGTTACTCTGAAGCTCTAAAAGGCAAAGAAAGTACTAGATGGAAAGAATCCATCAACGAAGAGCTTGAAAACCTTGCAAGATACAAAACGTGGGTGGAAACGGAAATATCTGATTACGTGAACCCTCTGACCACGCAACGGGTGTTCAGGATAAAGAGAGACGCAAAAGGAAAGTTAACTAAATACAAGAGTCGTTTAGTTGTCAACGGGTATCTCCAGAGAAGAGACGTTAACTATGATTGTACATATTCGCCTACGCCAAGTTTAACTTCTATCAGGATGCTTATGGCTATTGCAATTCAAGAGAATTACGACATACATCAGTGCGACGTCAATTCCGCATATCTCAACGGCACAATTTACCACGATGTATATATTGAAGTCCCTGAAGGAGTGGAGTTTAAAGACAAAAGTTGCAACGGTCTCAAGTTACTCAAGTCCATTTACGGTCTAAAGCAAGCTGGACGTATTTGGTACGAAACCCTAAGAGGGGAGTTGCTAAAGAACGGATTCCGTGAAATAAAGTCTGAGCCATGTATGTTCACTTACGAAGCTAAGAGAGACAAGTGCATTATCTTAATATATGTAGACGACATCTTAATCTTGGAGCATGATGGTAAGACCATACAAGAAATAAAGAAAGTTCTGGACCGACTATTCAAGATAAAGGATTTAAGTCGTGTGAACAGTTACCTCGGGATGAACATAAATTATGATTTCAAGAATGAAACGTTGACCATCTCGCGAGAAACATTTATCCAAGAACTGTTAAACAAGCAACGGATGTCCGAATGCAAGCCCGTGAGTACTCCAATGATAGTCAAGTCGTAAAAGTCAAAACAACAGTGATTATGCTGATGCACTTAACAAGGCAGAACATCTCAGATATCGAAGCATCGTCGGCAGTTTGAGTTACCTCAGCAGTTGTTCAAGACCGGACATAACCTATGCGGTTAATAGATGCTCGGAGAAGAATAATTCACCGTCACAGACCGATATGCAGAATGTCAAACGCATCCTGAGATACTTACAAGGTACCAAGAACATGAAGATGACGTTTTCCAAGGGGGAATACGAACTCAGTGCATATACAGACGCTAGTTTCGGAGACAGGAAGAACGGAAAATCAACATCTGGCTCCGTAATATTCATAGGTGACAGCAAAATTTCCTTGAGAAGCAAGAAGAAAGTGAACTCGTTGCATGTAACGACTGCGTGCGAGAAGTCATTGGTTGCAAGAGAACTCTTGAAGAGTTAGATGTCAAGACACTATCAGATGAAGCCTCTACTGTAAACTGTGACAACCAGCCCACGATTCAGCTAACGAAGAATCAATTCGAGATTACAAGAAGCAAACACATCGAATTAAAGTATTATGCCATCAAGGACTATATCAAGAAAGAGAAATTAGTCTAAAGTATGTTAACAGTAAGGAGAATCCAGCAGATCTCATGACGAAAGCAGTAGGTGGTATAAGGTGGTATAAGGAACTGGTTCAAAAGCTAAAAGTGCTTCACTTATAATGTGATTGTTCAAGTTGAACAAGGTTAAAGGTGAACTTTAGTAATTAAGTTTTGCAGTATGAAATGAGGGGGAGTTTTGTGGTTTGGATAGAGTCTGTTGACAAAGCCTGTCAAGGTTAAAATGAATGAACCGAAAAAAGTAAATACTTAATCTTCAATATCCAACCCTTAAGACATTTCAAGACATGGACTTTAAAAAAAGATGTTGAAGACAGAATTAATGCATTTGAAATGTGGATATTAAGAAAAATGCTTAAAGTTAGCTGGATAACACACACAACTAATGAAGAAGTCCTACAAAGAGCTGGCCAAAAGAGATCCCTTCTAAGAACAATTCAAAAACGAAAGACAGCATACTGCGGACATTTGATTAGAGGTCCAAAGTTTGAGCTACAAAGACTTATTCTGGAAGGGAAAATCATCGGTGAAAAAGGAAGAGGACGTCCAAGAAAGAAGTGGATGGACGACATCAAAAAATGGACCAATATAAATTCGGAGGAAATCTTCCACAAAGCCAAAGACAGAGTGTACTGGAAACAATTGATCTCCAACATCCAATAAGGATAAGGAACTAGAAGAAGAAGAAGACATTTCAAACAGCTAAACCTAATCCCAGCCGTGGAACTTACATTGATAGAGATTTGACGCTGTCAAATAGAAGAGCGGCCATTTCGTGTTCAACAAAAAGAACAATTGTGTGTGAATTAACGTGCCCAACAGTTTAAAACAATTGTGTGCGTCGATTAAAAACAATCTCTCGACGGTTGCCCTGGGAGATAAGTAAACTTTAAGCTTGATAAACGTTAAGACGTAGTTTTATTCTCTGTAATGAAAGTCTATTTCAGAGATTTGTGTGTTCCAGATTTATATGACGAAATTGAGTGAACCCTATTGTAGATTTAAGCCAGTGTATCGACGTTAACGAAGAATAAATATTTGGTCGATTATTGTGAGTATGAAACTTTATTCCTTTTCACTTACAGATGACATCACAAATGACTTACATACAACAATAAGGATGATGTTGGACCAATGAGGGAAGAGGAACATGCATCAAAGGCGTGAATGCGCAAATCAGCCGGAAAGTGCTGCTTCTGCCCGGAGTAAACTTCATTCATGACGTCATAATCGCCGTCACTGGGAAATCGTGGGTTAATCTGGAAAAAAAAAACAAAAAAAAAAAGGGGGAAAAAAAGTAGTTAAGAAATAAGTATCAAGAGAGTTTTTTTTTAATATTAAAAGTAGCATCTAAAGGTGAGGGGGAATTGATTTGTTAATTCCGTAATCAGCTATGGCCTGAGCGGGAATGTTGTCATTGTAATAATTTGGGGAGGTGAAGATAAAAATTGACTTTTTACATTTCCTGATGAAATGGTTAGACTCTTTACATAGTATGGGCGGTTTGTTAAAGTTAATGGAAAGGTTAGATTGTTTAGAATGAACTGCGGTGGTATAATTAGTTTAGAATGAACTGCGGTGGTATAATTAAAGTCGTCATTTTTGATGGAGTTGTTGTGCTGTGACATTCGTTTCCGGAGCCTCTGTCTCGTTTCTCCAACATAAACACAGGTATTATTAAAACACTGAACTGCATAGACAACATTGGAAATAAGCGAACTATGAAGGAAGGGGGGGGGTTATTGTGTTGTAGATTACGACATTAAGTATTTGAGCGTTGTGGAGTCATAAGGATGATCAAAAAAAAAACTCTCTTGATACTTATTTGTTTCCTCCTTTTTTTTCCCTTTGTTTTTTTTTTCCAGATTAACCCATGATTTCCCAGTGACTGCGATTATGACGTCATGTATGGAGCTTACTCCGGGCAGAAGCAGACCATTTCCGGTTGATTTGCGTATTCACGCCGTTGATGCATGCTCCTCTTCCCTCTTTGGTCCAACATCATCCTTATGTTAATTTGTTAAAGCCTAATATTTTGTATTTAAGAGCATGTACTTCAATTTTTAACTCAGTTGAGAAAGCTCCGTAAAAAGAACGAAACCGGTACTTTGTACTTTTTTTTTTTAATGTGTTAAAGTTTTTTAAATTACATTTGTGTGTCGGCGTCTAATTTTTAATTCAACAAATGCACACGTTAAAATTTATCACAAATTTGAAGTGACTGTCTCATATAGCAGTTTCTAATGAGTTTCGTCTAAGACGGATCATATTGAAGTCCTGCATTCTGTTCTGAAAAACAGAACGGGACTTCTTGATGTGTGTACGAATTTTCTTTAAACTTCTACTAAATCATTCGCAAGAGAAATAATGAGCGAGTTTTGTTTGATATTTTACTAACTAAAACATAATAAATATAATATATAGTTGTAAATAATGTAGAAAATAGAAAATAGTTACCATAATAATAGTATTGGATCTTAAATAATACTTTTAATTCTGATATAGATAGAATACTAAGAAGTTTTTTGGATTTAAAGCAAATATTAATTACGTAATTTTTTTTACAGTTATTTGGAATTATTATCACTTACCTGCTGGTTTTACTACAGTTTCAACTTAGTTACTTCAATAATACTTTCTCAAGCACAACGAATACAACAAAATGTAATTGTAGCTACTCTACTTAAATATTGCAGTATTGATGTAATGAACTTGAGATCTTGATTAAAATCAACTGATTAATTGTATTCTTTATCATTTTATCTGTAATGCTGGGCGAACACGTAGCAATTTGCGGCAATATTGTGGGACAATATTGCTCATTTTGATTGCTGACAACCGTTCGCAGCAATAAAAATGGACAATATTGCCCAATATTGCCCATTGGCGATTGTCGGAAAAAAAGCAACAATTTTAGTTGTCGCAAAATATTGCTGGTACGAAAGCGAATCACATGAACGGATGAAATCACGTGACAATGGTGACGTCGAAAGAAGGCGGGACTTTGAAAATCGGAAATTCAGTCACTCACGCCGGCCATTTTTTTTGAGAAACAAGGCGTAAAATCAGCAAAATGGGTCGGCCCAAAACAGATAATTCCAACAACAACATTTTGTCAATTGATAATGAAATAATCGTAATTGATTTCTACAGAGGGACGGCGTTTAATACTATAGCAATTCTGTACGGAAACACGCTCTCTCTAGCTATCCCTAGTGACAAGCGCCGTAACCATCAATTGTCAGGGCAATATTCGGTTTCGGAAAAACTACGTGTTCGTGCGTGATATGAACTGAAAACGGTTGTCAGCAATAAAAAGGGGCAATATTGTCCAACAATATTGCCGCAAATTGCTACGTGTTAGCCCAGCATAATAAAATCTGGAAATTATTTTTCATTTTGCATGTATATGCACTATAGGTTTAGGCATCGTTAAAGTTAATGTTGTGAAATTTTGCTAAACAGTTTATTAGGTAATTTTTTTTCAAAGTACTAAATTTAAAAAATCTAAATTTATATAATGAAAAATTTTGTTCCTAATTAAGTGGTAGGGTAAGGTAGGGTAAGATTACAAACTTAATCTTCAAATTATTTCCCTAGGTTCAGTAAGTGGTGTAAAAACCTGAAATTTGAAAGGACACTTCTTTTAATCTCTATGTTCAATAAAAAATTATGAAACGCTGCTATCTCCTCTCGAAAATGAGAAATATTATGAAAACTAAAAAAAAAAAAATAATTTTCGTCATCTTACCTCACCTATGGAATAAGATGACAAACAGATAAAAGTAATACATTAAGATAGAAAAATTTTATTTTAAAAATGCAGAGAAACAACTTCACTTACTAACGTGTGGCATGAAGTAAAAAAAGTCAAAGATGAAACAATTAAAATACAATAACAGATTGCTCGTAATGAAACAAAACTTTGAAGAATTAGGTACAACAAACAAAAGAATATTTGTGTTGGCTTTGGCACGTTATGTTTCTTTGCTGCAGCATTTACACTTCAGGTTTTATCTTTTACTTCAACAATAGCTGCATTTATTGTCGCCTTATCCCACTTTCCCCTGTTATTGTTCCTTATATAATTTCGTGGCTTGTTGTTTATAATACCTAAAACATTCATAGATAAACAGTCATACATAAGCATTTAAAGTAAAAGAAAAAAATAACTGCAATTAAAATTCTGTTTCAGAACCAATTTTTAAAATAGAACAAAAGCTATCATAAAAGGTACTCAAAACTTGTTGGATAAGATGACAAATTAAGCAGACTTCTCGTCATCTTATTCCCCTTGCCATTCGTCATCTTACACCACGCCGTCAATTTTGTTTAGAACTTATTTATCATTACCGTAGCAGGCGTAGCTTATCGTAAACAACCTACACCAGACATGGTTCTTTACATTATGAGTTGTATTTTGAGAATATTTTATGAAAGAGCAAAAACAATGCAACGTAGTCGATTAATTCCTTACGCTGTGAAGTACAAAAATTACAAACGCACGGGAAACAAACACATCTTAGTCGCTACTGCTCGCAAAACAATCTGGCCCGACATCCCTTTTTAGTGAAATTCGTTCCTAATCACCTAAGTTTCAGAAAGGGCTTGGACAGGTGCTCCTATCTATTAATGCATCGGAGAAATACCGAGTTCGTCATCTTACACGCTTCGTCATCTTATCCGACTTTCCCCTACTCACAATTATTAAACATAAAATTCAAAACTTTCCATAAAGGTCAGATTTTTTTAAATGAATTCTTGAATTATTCAATGAATTTGAATATGCTTCCGAAATTGATAAATAAATTGAAGTGCAAATAATTGAATAATATTTGGAAAGTTTATCTTGATTTATCTTTGAAACCACCGCGTATTCACATAGAGGCAACAATTGGCAGTACAGAAATATTGTAGTGCGTAATAACGCCAGATAACAAAAACTAGATACTAGAACTATGAGGTGTAAACGGGAGAGCGTTGAGAGGATGGGCAGACATGGCTGAAGGAAGTGCTACGCTATTTGCTGGATTGATATAGATTTGTAATGATTGCATTATATTTTTCTGACCTGAGGAAGGCTTAATGTATAAGGTTGTGGAAAAGAGGAGAGAAGAGTGGAGTCTTTTATTCTCCGATCTCCAATTACAAATTTGAAATATAACATGAGGCCCTACTTTTTACCTATCACTTGATATTTGTACCAACTGCGAAAGTGATCTCACCATTTCAGTTTCTTTCTCATCCACATTCCGTAGAACGGGGATTTCGCTATTTACAAAATAAAATCATTTCCATGATTTTCAATTAAATGAGTTTAATTGATGGCGAGTTATTTGCAATCATCCAAAACAAGACATCTAATATAAATCCAAATCTGGATGAAATTAAATAAATACATTGAATAAAGCCTGAAGAATAAATGTAATGTATCTTTTCTCTTATTATTTTTTTTCTTTTCCTTTCTTAGTATATTACTAAATAAATCCGGAATACCATTCCATTAAGTTTCAACTTACTGAATATTTGATATAAACATAGGTATTTTGACGTCAGTGAGATTCATTTACATAATTATATTTTATAATTCTTAAGCCCCGCGAACACCATGCAATGTTCCAGATACTTAGTCGGCCAATTGTGACCTTACGAGTTGATATAGACAGTCTTGAGCCCTTTTTCAGCAACTTGGCAGCAACTTTTGTTCTCCAACGAGAACAACGTTGTTCCTACACCAGCAACTCAGAAAGTTGCTTCGAAGTCGTTCGAAATTACCCAATCACAGGGCAGCGTTGGAACATGTCAGTCGTAACGTCACGCCCATGGACGATATGGCGTCCAAAAATGATGTTCGCCGATTCGTTTCGAAGACAAACGCGTAAACAATGAATATCAGAGTATTGAGAGTTTCTTTCATGCATAAATCAAGTTTATACTGAAATGCAGTAATTGTATGCGGCACAATTTATCAGAGAGGTTTCAAAACCTGGATTTTTTTCGGATTATCCACAACTGCTGGTGGAAACGCGTTGCATTATAGGATTGCTGCTGACGTGGTCGACTTCATGTCGAGTTGCATGGTGTTCGGGGTTGACAAAACTTGGCCAACTCGAAGTCGGCCGACTAAAGTTGCTGGAAAGTTGCATGGTGTTCGCGTAGCTTTATACTATAATAATGTGACAATGTTAGTTTCTAAGAAACACTATCGTTACATCTCTTGAACACATTTCTCTTATATTGCCTCGATTTGGCAATACCTTCAATAAGGATAATGATTTTTGTTTTTACATGTTTCTATTGGCAAAGTAATAAACTTCGATTCATCAATTTAGATAATTAAGAAAAAAATGAATCTAAAGAAATTGGTTTTTTTGTGATCAAAAATTGTTATTGATATGTGAATACTTAAATTGTTTGTTGTAGTTATTAATACTATTATGGCTTTATTACTATTACCACAAATAATATTTACTTGTAACCATTTAAAAATATAAATTTATATAATGCATATATTATATGTTGGCCATCTTAGTGTTTCCGCATAGTGTTTTATTTTCACTTGCGGAATCATAAAACGAAACAATTTTTCATTTTTTTATGTTGCAAACAGCAATAATGCTCATAAATCTGTAAACTTTATATCATAAAGCAAACTGTAGTAAATGAAAAGTTATTACCCATTGCAATAAAGTATCACTTTTTTATTATATTAATAAAAATAATTGAATGTTTTGCATGATCTCATTGCGATATAGTCTACTTTATTGCCGCTTTTCATACATTTACACAATTTTAGTTAGATGCAAATGCAGAAAGGGAAAAGCTTGGATCTCTTTAATAATTAGATATTCCTATTTATACCACGTATTTCTTAGGACTAAAATGAAACATAAATTTTCTTAAATCCTTCTAAACGAGATACACTGACATTGATACTTTGCTTTTTATCGTATTTCAATAAATAATTCGTTTGTTTAATCTTATTGTTTCAAGCATTTTAAAAGAAGAAATGTGGACTGAAAATAAAAACCGGGGTAAGTGCCAAAATCTAAGTTCTCAGAAAAAGAGCAAAAACCTTTGTGAAAACTAATACTGGCTATAGTGAAAGTCTAACAATTGGCTGAAGTTTAGAGTAGTTTCAGACTGAATGTCATATAGCCGGGTTTTTACCGCACTGGCCTAGACACATAGACCATATTTTAGCAATAAAATGGGAATCGATTGTTTTGGCACTTACCCCGGTTTTTATTTTCAGTCCACAAATTATTTATTGATTATTTATTATTTATTGCCATTGTCAGCCTTCAAACGACAATCCGAATAGTTTTTGATACTTTCTAACAATATTTTTATTATTCGTAATGATACTTTTCGTAATTTTTGATTACTCGAAAGATATAGATGACATTGGGTATTTGAAAAAGAATTTTGATGCCCTTTTGGGAGATGAAAGTGCCTGCACGGATTTTGAAATATTTGACGTTTTTTCAGTGGCTTTACTATAAATGCTTCAATGATTAAATACTTAAATCACAGAAAAAAAAACTTAGCAGTAATTCTGGTCAGCGATAGCTCAGATAATAGTTAGCTGGATTTTTGTGCTCACAACCGTTCTTTTATGTTAATTTTTGCGACCCATTTGGAAGATATTGTGAGAGCGACCAATGTCGGTAGCTATTGCGCTTGTCCTTTTAGTCCGTCCATCCGTGTCTGTCCACCCCTAAAACTCCAGAATGTAAGATCAGATCCACAAACGGATTTCACCATGGCATTCAGAGACCCAAACACTATTCGAATGCTTTATTTTCAGGGGAAAATGCCCTTCCCTCATGTTCGAGATATTTCGCATTGTTGTCATTGTATCCTCCTAACTTTTAATATATCTTTTTTATTATTTTTTTTCTGGCTTATATTAATAATGCAACAAGAAATTTTGAATATTATATCTTTTAATTAATAAAATGTTACTTAATATTTATGACTTATATTTATTTAAGAAAGTAATTGATTTTTGACAATATACATAAATACTAATATAAATCGTCAAAAATCAGTTACTTTTTTTTTAATATTTCTTATACAAGGTGTTTAAAAAAGACATGTCAATAATTAAGGGGGTGATTCCTGAGGTTATTATATGAGAAAAATTTCTTATCCATATGGGTCCGTAAACGCTTCGTTTAGAAGGTACAGGGTGTTAAAGGTTTATGATTTTCCTAGTTTTTCAGAAATTACTCCTACAATTGTTAAAATATCGCTTTGAAATTTGGAATGCATCCTACTCTGTAGGAGATGAATAGTGTGAGTAGGTTAACGACATGTAATGTCTATAGGGTGATACATTTGTGGGGATCAGGTGCACTTTTTTCCCCCCGAACTTTCTTGTGTGACGCCACTGATCGGTAGCGATCAAGTATTTGTATTTCATATTTTGTCCGAGAACAGTATAGTTGGAAGATACATGCGAAAATTTGATATACAACACAGTCAATCTGTACCCGACCCTCGACAAAGTATCATCCTGTACATATGCGATAGTATTATTGTGTATTGTCTGTTGAGGTTTCATCGTATCATGCATAGTTTCCGAAATAACAAATAAAAACCATGTGAATGCAAGTACATTTACATAAACAACGGACAAACAGAAGTATGGGCCTATCATCGAAGGAAATATGTAAGGCTTACAACGTATTTATTGAACATCAACTGACAATAAACAGGCTTTGTTCATTTGGCAACATTTCGATTAAGATTGAACATGTTACTCCCTAACAATAAGCAAGTGCATATTAGTGCAACAATAGTGGTGAATGGCAATTGCAATTTGAATGCATCTCGCATCATTTGTATTTGTCGAATTGCGTGAACAATCCAATAAGGAATCAGTATTCCAATGCCGAGATGACCTATATGCATTTTATTTATGGTCTGGCTGATGCAATTCATTAGCAGCTCGGCGCTCGTACATTGCACGATATCCTACCGGCATGTTCCAGACAGAAGATTGTTCGAAAATATTCACCTACGTCTGCGGGAAACAGGGGAATTGGTTCGAAATGGAGGATCAGGCAAACCAAAGACAAGAAGAAAGCCACAGCAGAAAGAGCATGTGCTGTACATGATTCAGGAAAATCGCCGAAGCTCTACACGACGGATTGCAGTTGCTTTACACGTGAGTAATGGAACTGTTTGGCACATTCTGAGAGATAATTTGTTGTACCCATATCACATCCAACGCGTTCAAGAACTGCTTCCTGCTGATTTTCCATGTCGTGTTATATTCTGCCAAGGGCTTCTGCAGAAATAGATTGACATTCCCCAACTATTAAGTTTGATTCTTTTTACCGACGAAGCGACGTTTTCGAGAAATGCTATAAGAAATTTTCGTAAAAACCATGTATGGGCTGATGAAAATCCACACGAGATACGTCAAAATCGTTTCCAACATCAATTCTCGTTGAACGTTTGGGCTGCAATTGTATGTGACAGCCTGATTGGTCCAGTATTTCTACCAGGAAGGCTGACCGGAGAGATATATCGTCACTTTTTGCAGAACATGCTTCCTGAGTTGATGGAAGATGTAGGAGAGACCGGGGCAAGTTGACTATGTTAACAGTTTATGATTTTTCATGACTTCATTTTTTAAGATAAAATAATAACTTTTACATGAGGTATTAGAATAGTTTTTTGTGGCATAAAACTTAATTGGATATTTTTTTTTTAAATATGAAGGTTAATTTTTCAGTTTTTTATAAGTCTACTAAAATGTGATCTTGCCCCGATACTGGGGCAAGATGACTTTGGCCATGGGGCAAGATGACAACACTGACAAAGTATGAACAAATTTTTATTCTTTCAACATAAAAGCTTGTAATTACAAATGAAACATGTCTTCCTATATTTGTCTTAGTTGTAATGTCATGGTAACAGTTTTAGTAGGGCCTTTAGATTCTTAATAAACTAATGAAACTAACAAAGTGTTTAGTTGCACACTTAACTATAGTCACAAATAAAATAACCTCCTTCATAACTGGAACAATCCTCGTGCCATCACGCTTGGGCATTTGCAGCACTGAATCCATTCTTCTGTCGGGGGGTCAAGATATACCTCTTCACAAGCAGGACACTTCACTATACCATCCTTTGAAGTTGAGGCAACCTGGCAGTCATATTTCGTGGTTGAAACTACCGATGTCTGAAGTTTCTTAGACTTAAAGGAACTTAGCTTGAATTTCTTTACAACTTTTTTAGCTTCCCGAGCCTCTTGTCTTTGTTTTTTAAAAGGTTCCTGTTCTACCTTCTGCTGGTCCTTTTGTTCCAGCATCTGTTTGACGGGTGTGCTTGTAAGAACACTTGAGCATATTTTATTACTTTTTCTTTTTTTCGCACATGGTTTTTCTTTTGGCAATGGTTTGAAATCAAAAACACTTCTGGGCTTATTCTGTGTAGCGGAAGCAGCATTTATCAAAGGTTCCGTTGATCTGTCCCGTTTTCATCAGTAGATTCCTCAGGGGTTTTTGTAGGTTGGTTCTCTGCTACCAGTGCCTGAAGAGTAGGATTTTCATTATCAGTTTCATCGGCAACAAGATCATGGTCAGTAGTTTTTGCGGCAGCAAAGTCATGTTCATTGAACACAAGGGGATTACGAGGCTCAATCCCCCATTCTTTGAACCCTTTGACAGCATTTCCGACTGTGGCTGCTTTGAAGTAAGCAGTGCTCAAAATCTCACCAATCTTTTTATCAGTAATAGGTTGCCCTGGAGGAGTAACCACAAAATTGTCACAAGTTTGGCTGTAGTAGGTTTTTAAGGGTCCGAAAAATGACACATCAAAAGCATCTGGGGCAAAATAAAATAAAATAAATGAATAAAAGGAGCATGGGGCAAGATGACGAGAGCTAGTGATCTTGCCTCCTTCATCTTGCCCCAAGTGGTATTTTTAACAATACTTATTTTTAATGCTAAGACGAAAAGCGATAAAATAACAACTAATGATAGTAATATACAGTATATAAACTAAGTTATTCATACATAGTAAAGAATAACCAAATATCTTATCTGTTATTGCATCAGGGCTTATTTTGACAGGCGTAAAAGTTACAGTGCAGTTGTGAAAAACAACAAAACCTTCCAAACTGACAGCAATATGGTGACAGCGGCTTCACTATGATAGATTTAAGTGACCGGCAGATAGGAGCGCTATTAGTATCCGTTCGGTGGTGCTACCTAGAAGCAGGGTCAAGAACTACGACGTTAGTCATCTTGTCCCACTCGTCATCTTGCCCCGGTCTCCCCTACATTAGCAATACGAACTACAATGTGGTTTATGCATGATGGGCAACGAGCGCATTTCAAAAGGATCACCCGAGAGTTTTTAAGAGTAACATACGGAAATCGCTGGATTGGCCGAGGTGGACCTCATTTATGGCCTGACGATCGCCGGACCTAAACCCCTTGGATTTTTTCCTATGGGGCCATTTCAAGTCCTGGGTTTACGCAACTCTTGTTGAAACAGACGAGGATTTACGAAATCGCATCATCGCTGGATGTAACACAATACGACACGACCCTGGTATTGACTGTATTGACACAAGTTCGTCAATCGATGAGGAGACGATTGGACTCATGCATTCGAGCTGGAGGTGGTCACTTTGCACAGTTTTTGTAATTTTGGGAAATAAAATATTGGTACTTATTGCACATATTTGCATTCGTTTTTTTTGTGTAAATGTAGTTGCATTCACATGGTTTTTATTTGTTATTTCGGAATCTACGCATGATACGATGAGACCTCAACAGACAATACACAATAATACTATCTCATATGTACAGGATGATACATTGTCGATGGTCAGGTACAGATTGACTGTGTTGTTTATCAAATTTTCGCATGTATCTCACAAAATATGCTGTTCTCGGGCAAAATGCAGGAGATAACAATTTTCTAAAATTCAAACCCTTGATCGCTACCGATCAGTGGCGTCCACAAGAAAGTTCGGGGGGGGGAACAAAGTGCACCTGACCCCCGCAAATGTATCACCCTGTAGATATTACGTGTCGCTAACCTACTCACACTATTGATCTATAGCATAGGATGCATTCCAAATTTCACAGCGATATCTTAACAATTGTAGGAGTAATTTCCGAAAAGCTATAAAAAATCATAAAACTTTAACACCCTGTATCTTCTAAACGAAACGTTTACGGACCCATATGAATAGGAACTTTTTCTCTTACAATAACCTCAGGAATCCCCTCCTTAATTATAGGTATGTCATTTTTAAACACCCTGTATAATTTTTTCTTCACTGTTTATTTTCATTTATGTTAATATAGTAATATACTTTAATATACTTTTTTATAACTTACATTATTATTATAAACAAGAAAAAATACAATTAGAAATCATAAAATAATAATCCGTTTATTATTTTTAATGATAGGAAAAAATGCGTTACATCATGAAAAAGAAAAATAAAGGATGAAGGAAGAAAAGAAAGATGAAAGCCAACGAAGAAGAAAAGAAATTTCTTTGGTCATTTACATAAATTATAAAGTCATGATTAAAAAGAAACACCTTATTTTATCCTCATATTAATGGGGGTAATATTTAAAATTTCTTATTGCGTTACATTTGTGCATTTTATAGATTTTTTCTTCCCTTTTCATATTACATCAATGCTCGTTAAGCCTTCTTTATTATTGCGTTACTGATTTAAAATATTAAGAAAAAACAAAACACACACGGTGTTGATTCGATCTCAGAACATCGACGACAGAATCCAACATAGTAATATCTCAGCTATCGCCGATCACAAAAAATAGAACTGATGTATTTCTAGCATTTAAGCAAATACAGAAAATCCAAAAAAAACAAGGTCAAATACCTCGAAAACCGAGAAGGGTTGGTACAAATATTTCTGAAGTGCTCCATGTGTGGGCTATTTTCATCTCAGAAAAGGGCATGGTCTCTCCTTGTAAGTGGATAGTGTAGATTTCGTTAAAATATAAAAATCATTTACATATTTTATAAATATATAAAAGCAAGAAAATGCAGCTCAAAATAAAAATTAAAAAAAAGAACTAAAAACAAGGCTTTAGAAAACAATTTCCAGTCAGAGCAAAAATCTTCATTGCTGATAAAATCCAAATCTATTCCAGAAAGTTGAAATATTAAAATAAGCATGAATTTTAAAATGATCGTCGATGGTTTTTCTGATAAATGAAATCCTACAACTACGGGGAGAGAAATCCAAAACAATTATTTTTTGCTATCATTAAAGAGAATTAATAGTAATAATAATAATAATAATAATAAGTTTTAAATAACAATAATTCAACTGATTTTCCTTCAATATGAATGACATTCCAACCGCCACATATGGCTTTTCTTCTTCTTACGATTTTGACCAGCGAGGAAACACGTGAAATGACTGATCATGATTTCTTCTTTTTTCTTTCCTTCCAATATTCTGTCATCCTTTCCTTCTTCTGCTCCCGTCTCTCTTCCGTTCAGACTCCGCCTCCGTTCTTCATCGACCTCCAAGACCCTTGAAACCTTTAATCTTTAATCTGAATTTTCCTCTATCTTCTATATCCTTTTGGGTAAGTTTCATTTCCTCTAGGTCAGCCTCGACTTCTTTAAACCAGGTTATCTGAGTCTTGGGGTTCTTATCAAAATTGTTAAAAAGTTGTTTGGTCATTCTTTTTTCATCCATTCTCTTTAGGTGACCATAGAATCTTATCCTCCTCTTCCTCATTATCATCACAATATCTCAGTCCTCTCGTAGATTTCTTTGTTGCTTCTTAGTTTTCATATTCCGTTTGCATAATTAGGTCCCAGAATTTTTCGTATTAACTTCCTTTCCTTCTTTGCAAGTTCATTTAGTTATTTAGTTATGTTCATTGAGAGACATTCCGATGCATATATGCTTTCTGATTTAATTATAAGCTTTTATTACAAAATTTTATTAATCGTGAAGATATTGCATAAAGACATCTCAGATATGAAGATACTTTGGTAATATGTGGAATCCAGTTCATTAATGTTATGCAGTAACTTCTTTTCTCCGGCTTTGAAATGATGTGGCTATCAACTATGAGCTCTAATTCTGATATAAATGAATGGCATAAAATGAGTAGGCCTAATTTATACATAAGCTATTTATGAGGAATGGTCTGTCAGAAAGCCTACTATTACATAAGTATTTAATGGAGAAGAAGATTAATGCATTTTTATCTCTTTCCAATTGCTTGGAATTATTTTCATTTATATTCTGGTTTTAGTACAGTTTCAAAAGAGTTACATTGAATCTCCAAAGAAATGTAACTTGAAGCAGGTGTTTGTTGATTGAGGTTTAATGGTTGAGGCAGCTGTTTTTAAAAAAAGTCACTGAACTGCAGGAAGGATAAAATTGAACGAATTAACATTACCATAATATAAAATATATAAATCTGTTTTCCTGGAGAAAAAATCATAAATCGGTCATTCTGAGAAGAAAAATTTGTGTTAAGATGTGATTTTTTTCCGAACCCCTACCGAGACATCAAAGTTTATTTGAATGTGCAATGCACTTAGTCGAGCAACATGCTATGTTCTCACCCGATGATATTGAGGGTCGGTCGAAGTTTTGAAAAGTTAATATAAAAATTAAAAAAAAAACTTTTCAACTTACCAATACATATTTGAAACAGTATGTAACATATCATTGTTATCAGTAATTTTACTAAGACATTTTACTCTAAGATAGAGTATATGACTCTACATACTCTATCTCGAAAACTGTATGGAACAGAAACCAAGTCATATAAAATTAATTATTAACGCAATATGTTATTTCAAAATTGTTTATATCTTTAACTATCTAATTTGAAGATTTTGACAATAAAGCCTGTTTACATTAAAGTTCCAATTAAGAGAAGAAAAAAAAATCTAAAATTTTTTGACATAACTGACGGAAAACAGATTAATTGAAGAGGAAGAATTCCTATCATTTTGTGATTTTTAAGTTGTACCTAAAGTGTTTCTTTTAAATATAATGTAATGGAATTTGTTGTATTTACTTTTTATTTTTACAAATGAATTTAATTATTAATTGAATTGCAATCTATTCTTAGTTAATTCTTCTTTTCTAATTTGAACATCAGACTTACAGGCCTGTTAATCAGACTCGTATCTTAACTCCAAATTTCAGAAGATTATTTTAAATACAACTTGCCTATTATTCAATTCGTTTAATGCCTGGACTATAGAAAAATGAATGTAATGATCTGAAACATAATAATTTGTATCCATAAAATTCAAAAATAAACGAAAGAACAAAATCGCTCTAGTATGATCAATCTTTTCTTGTATTCTGCTAATTTATGTATAAGATATTCCTTCTACTTCTATCATCTAATCCAAAGATTCAAATTGTCTTAGTGATTGAAAATAAAACTTTCGTTTCCATCTTTTCAGTAATATTTAAAAATATTTCAGTTGCTTTAGTAAGTTTTATTTTACTGTTAAAAAATACATTGTTAGACTGAGTATCTGTCGAATATAATAAAGAAAATTAAATACAGAAACTAGATCGTTTTTCCCTTTAAATTTTCATATCAAATTCCAAGAAGCTCATATAAAGATTCTAACATTATTAGAATCAAAAATACACAGACATTGATAGAAAAAATTGATTGATTGATTTGATTTGCCTTATTTTCCTAGGAATATAGCTTAAACGGTCTTAAGATCATGTTATAATTCGACATGTTTTATTTTTAAAACATCTTATAACCTCCAGCTATTTCATCTTAAAACCTTAATGCTGGTCACTAAATGTATCTAAAACTTATGGAAACCTTCACACTCTGAAGAAATATGATACAAATGACAGGTGAATAGAAAAAAATGAAAGAACTGTTACAATAAAATTGAGGTTATCTGATGAACTCTGTGGTTGTTCTGACAGTAGCATGATTTGTTCTCATTTCTTGTTGATTGTAAATCCTAAGTCATTATGAAAACATTAGCTATTTCCATTAACGTTCATCGCCTAACATTGAACGCTAAATATCATTTCTAGTAATAATGTTGCAAAACAAAAAAGTACTTGCAGTTATCTAGTATGTTTTAATACATTTTTTTTTGCGTGTATGATTCACAACTCATAACTATTAGTACAGTGCGCTACTACTTTGCATTCTATCGTCGTTGTAAGTCTTTTTGCCGTTTATGATCAGTGTTTCTGTTTCGTTTCGAATAGTGTACAGTTCTGGCAAGTCAGCTCATTCTAACATCTATTAGTAAACGATTATTTTTTTTTTTTCATATAACTGTTTTTAGGCTTCTGATAGGAAGCCTTATAATCCCACTTTGTCCGTCCATCTGTGGACATATCATTAAATTCTTAAATTAATTTAAATTATTATTAAGCACAACATTCACAACAATCGCAACAATCACATTTATAATAATAAGGAAATTAAAGCAATGATCATAAGCCATTGCGAAACATTGTGATTGGTTTATTAATCGCTATCCCTATCTTGTTTTTTTATGTTACTTACAAAGATAAGTCAAAAATTTTGTAAGGAACTAGACCATCCCCCGTCTACAGATTGATTGATATAGATATTTGAAGAACCGATATGTTGAGATGGATGTTTGTTAAGATCATAGCTTAGAAACAGAAATAAATAGCCGATGCACCTGGCTAAATTGCAAAACACTTTCATAAAAAATATAAGATTACACAACTAGTTTCAAGCACAGCAGAGTGCCTATTATCAAGTGACCAACATACAAATTGTTGCGGAATATAAAGTCAAAAATATCGTCATGCAAACGGATATCCCATTCTGCTTCATTCTGATGTGATCCCATTTGGTGCCCTTTGCTGGAGTTAATAATTACTGCTTGTGGAAAAAACTAACAAAAATACGGACTCATGGTTGTGTGATCATCGTATTAATAGGCAAAAGTTGTACGGATCTTTGTAAATTTGTAAATTTGTAATTTAAAATAACCAATAACGCGTTGGAACACGTCAGGCATGACGTCACGCCCATATTTAAACATGGCGTCTCGAATATTCTTTCCACTTCACAGCGACGGATCGCGATTACACAATTATTATCAGCATATTGAAATTTTCTTTCCCACATAAATGAAGTTTACACTGAAATGCATATCAAAATTTATCAGAGAGTTAGTAAAACATCGATTTTACATAATTTCGGCTGTGTAGCCACTCGCTCACAAATCAACAAGCACGTGCCGTCATTGTTGTCCAGACAGGATTATTGGTATTGGCTGTTGGACATTCGTTATTGTTATTGTAGAAACTGGTAAATCAATTTTTTATTTTCTTTTATTTTAACAAAATGTGGCTTAGTCATTCAAATTATATGTGGGCTGCTGCGGAAGTCATGGCTTTTAAAAAAATGAGCTTAGAAAATTTTTTTCAATTTTGTGTTTATCAAAAATTTCAGTGTATTTCAAAAATGTGGCATTTGTTTTACTTCCGTTAACATTGCCTCAATTTCGACGAACCTATTCTTTTAGGGCAGCAGGTTGCCATTATGTTTCATAATGAGGAACCGCAGCGCTGGCTACTACGAAAGTGGTAAATCAATTTTTTTTTATTTGTTTTATTTTAACAATATTATAATATTATTTTAACAAATAAGCCGATATTCAAATTACATAGGGGCTGTTGTGGAAGTCATGGCTTCTAAAAAATTAGCTTAGATTGAAAAAGAAGTTGAAAAATATGTTCTAAAAAAATTAGCTTAGAACATATATTTCAATCTTGTGTTTTTCAAAAATGCGGAATTTGTTTTACTTCCGTGAATATTTCACGGATCGCAACTAGTAATAAGAAATTTGTGGTTGACTATGAAAGTCAGCCTACAAATACATGAGAATTAAAACATATAAAATTAAAAAATTTAAAAAATAAAATGCTACAGATAAATTGAATAAATAATTTAAAAGAAAATCAAGAGATGATGGTACTTCAAACAAATTATTAAAAAAAAGAACGATGAGTTGATATTAGAAATTGAACCCAAAAAATTCCATAAATTTGAAAAGTTTAAAAATTTAAAACTTAAAACATAATTTAAAGAACTGAATAGAGAAGTATTGTAAAATTATTTTGAACCAATTAAAAATAAAAATAAGAAATAAAAAATAAAAATATGAAATTATAAATGAAAAAAAAATAAAAAAAAATAAAAAATAAAAAAAAAAATTAAAAATATTTTTTTTTTCTTCATGAAAAATTTAGTCTTCTCTTATATTTTTTTGAAAATAAGGAATAAGGAAGGACCTAAGATTTTTTTTTTTTCTTCATGAAAAATTTAGTCTTCTCTTATATTTTTTTGAAAATAAGGAATAAGGAAGGACCTAAGATTTTTATTACATGTTATATTGGGGTTCTTTTTGGTTTTCTTAGTTTCTTTCTTTTAAATCCATATTTTGCTATGACCGACACTGTTTCCATGCTTTTACGTTTAAAATCACTGTTACACAGTACCAACGTTCTTGGATTTTTTTTAAGTTTGGTTTATGTTGAAAATGGTGATGATGCCTATAAGTAAGATACTCAATGTTGCGGCTGATGAAAGCATGTCCGTGTTCCGCTATACGTTGAGAGACCCTACTGCCTGTTTCCCCATGCGGAATAAATGCAGCCATGCGGAATACATTGAATGCCACATATGATGCCTTTAAGCTCAACATCCTTATTCGTTTTTTCATTAATGAAGTTCTGAATGGTATTGTTAGCAGAAGAGGTAATAACAATACCACTAGATCGACAAATTTTACGGAGAGCTCCGAAAATTTCATGATGGAAATCAACGGAAACGTATTGAGGAGTTTTAGATACATTATTTACAAATGACACATTGTTGTATCACTTAATCATTGATCTCTTGATGTGGCGCTCAGTAAACCATCCCGTAAAGCCATTACTGAAGAGAAGCTGACGTATTATATTAAGCTCATTGTTGAAAGCTTGAATAGTAGAGGAATATCTGAAGGCCCTAACAACCAACATTGAAATTACGTTTATTTTGAACGCCAAGGGGGAATAAGAATTAAAGTTCAACGTGATGCCGGAGTAGAATGGCTTTCTGTATACAGAAGTGTGGAATTGTTGATTGCCACTTTGAATGCATAAGAATATATACGCTCTTATGCATTTAAAACAATCCGACGCAGATTACAATTTGAAGAAAATACGCCTGAAGGGGTTTTTGGTCCATTGCAAAGATGCGAGACTTACTATGAGCGAAAACACTTTTTCAAAAAAAACAACTCAGACAAAATTAACAGATTTTATTATTTAGTAAAATTTAGTTATGCATGTGGTAATTTATGCTTTATGTTATTAAAAATATTACTTTTTAATAATATTTACTGTTTAAGTATTTTAAATCTGTTTTATATAGTTTAAAGTAATTTTAAAGGTGAATCTCTATTTAACCAATTTTCCATATAATGAACTTTTTTTCGGGATTTAGCGACTTCGTTAAATAGAGGTAGTAGAATGCAGTATACGATCTGCTAACCATAGTGTAGTTTACTGCGCTTGTAGGATCTAACACGAGAAGTCGACAAATCGTGATTCTTTTAAATGTATTTGATGAAATTGGTTAAGAAGTCCTTAGTTATTGTCTTAACTTTATTTTTTACAATAGAAGTTAATTAGTTAAAAGCTGCAATTTTTTTTTGTTAAATTATTTTTTGTTAAATTTTCTTTTAAAATTTAAACAAAACTTTAGACTTACAGACCTGACAGTAGAAAATTACTTTCTTTCAAATTGCAGGAGGTTATTAAAGCTTACTTATTCTTCAATTTCTTTCTTATCTGCAATACAGACAAATGAAATTAAATCACTTTAAACATACATTTTTTTCTTTATAAAATTCAAAAATTAACAAAAAAAAAGAAACTCGCTTTGTTTTTTCCAATTTTCTTTTATTTTATGCTAAATTATCTATATAAAAATTTCTTTCTTTTTCTATCGTCTGTTTCGAACATTCAAATAGCCATAGTGATTGAAAATAAAACAATGAAGCAACGATTGCTTGCTTTGTTTCAATAATTGTTAAAGGTTATTAGGTTTATTAAGAAAGTTATTTTTTAATTTAGAAGAAGAAAATTGTTATACTCAGCGTCTTTTTTAAATGATTGAAACTAATACGATGCTTTGACTTCTTTATATATCTCGCTGAGATTGCAATAAAAAAAATATTATTGTTTTTATATTTATAGCTTAGAGTTTATTTTCCTTTTCACTTATTTCACAATTTGTTTAACTGTTCTATCTAAATAGGGGATTACATTCAACAATTGGTATTCGTATATCATGCCTGTTTTTGTTTTGTTTTTTTGCTGTTTGCTTTCATATTCAAGAGTTAAAATTATTGTAGAAACGATAAAATTTTATTAGTGATATAAAGTATCATGTTTAATTTATGCTACTAATGTTAGTATCCTAACAATTATTGATATATGCCTTACCTCTGTTACGTCGAAAGGTAACATATTTGCAGATGTTTGCTTTATTTCTATTAATGGTAAGAGTGAATAATGTTTTTTTTTTTAAAAATTCATTAATATGGTGATCTAGCAGTAAGAAAGAGATTCACCAATATGATTATTAACCACCTCAAAACTGTCTGCAAAAATTTTATTGAAGTTATTGTATTTTCAGAAAATATTCCAATCTTCAGCTAAAATCACTCAAATAAAAACTCAAACAAAGAAGAGTCAGAAACATGCTTGTAATTACACCCCTAAGTCCCGAATGGTTCCGCCCAACTCAAAGCGTCCGTTGGATCTAATTTCTTATTTTTCGAATATGTTATTCATTTCTCCGCTTGAGGACGAAGTGCAGCTCACTTCGAAAGCGCTCGCATTTATAGTTTTATTATTTATGTATTTTATTAGAACTGTGTGTGGTGGCCAGAACCCAGTCATTCCATGCTTGTAATTAGTCTATTCACTATCCTTACTATTCATAATCTTTGTTTTTTTTTTCATAGTTTTGCAATACAATCGATGAAAGACAAGCAGATAAGATTCTAAAATATGCATTAGATTTAAATCATAATTATCCTGATATATTTTTGGTTTAAGGAAATCAATATTTTTAATTCGAAAATGAAAATGAAACATATAAGTGAAAAATATAGGCTATAGTTTTTAATACACAGTTTAAAAATATTATCTTTTATAATAAATCTGATATTTTTTACAAATGAAGTAAACTTTCTTTTCTCCTAAAAAAAATAAAACTACTGAATCTTGATAGTCTTAACACTAACTAATTATATACTGAAATAAGCGACGATTTTTTACTATCTTATTTTCACAGAAGGGTTATTTACAGATCACTCAATTTCATCGATTGCATAAGATGAAGTTTTTTCATACAAAGACACATATCACACAAACCACACATACCTCCCATTCTTTCTAGCTGTATTATTTTGCTGTATTTTGCAGTTAAGCGTACCTAGGGTATCCTTTCTCAACTTATTTTTCATAATCATTTTCCGCATCCATTGAATAGTCTGTTTACAAATTTTGGTGTCACTTAGTATATTGGTTACGGCTTCACAATGCTTTGAATATGCCAAGTTGAATTATGATCACATTATAATACACTCATTAACAAAAAAAAAAGACGTCCTAGAAGGAGTTGTCCGATGAAGACAAAAATTGGTGGAGAGGAAGATTTTGTACAGAATAGAAAATGATTAAACTTTCAGACAAATTGAATGATTTATTTCAGAGTTACAGAGTTACAAAGTAACGAGCTCAATAAGGTGTTGACCCATCTCTATCCTGAATGCAAGCTGTCACCCGACATGGCATAGAGTGATAAAGCTCCCTGATGGTCTCCTGTGGTATTTCTTGCCAAATTTGCTCCAATTGTCGGTTTAGGTCATCCATATTCCCTGGTCGATGCAGTTGCCTTCCCATCATATCCCAGACATGCTCGATTGGAGAGAGATCAGGGGATCTAGCTGGCCAAGGAAGTGATTCACAAGCTGCAAGACAGGTCATAGCAACACGTGCCGTATGTGGTCTGGCATTATTTTGCTGAAAAATAAGGCCAGGGTACTGCAAAAGAAAGGGTAGCAAAACAGGTCTCAGAATGTCGTCGACGTAGCACTGTGCTGTTAGTGTGCCGCTAATGACGACCAAAGGGGTCCGGCTATCAAGGGAAATGGCATCCCAGACCATAACTCCTGGTTGAGGGCCTGTGTGGCGTGCAATAGTGTGAGCAGGATCGCCACACTGCCCTGGGCGACTCCAGACACGTCTGCGACGATCGTCAAGACACACTTGGAAGCGGGATTCGTCGCTAAACACTATACGTCCCGAGTCAGCATCATTCCAACAAGCACCAGTGCCAAGCACTGGATCGAGCTTGATCGAGGATTGAGCCAAGCACCAGTGTAATCTGGCCCGACGGTGTGCAGACATGAGTGGCATGTAGCATAGAGGTCGGTACGAGCGTAGATGTCGCTCTCTCAGCCGTCTGTGAATGGCCATGGTGGACACTCGTGTGCGGGTCGAACGTCTGATGATTATGATAACGCTGATTCAGGCGCTGTGACAGCTGATCTGACAATCACTCTATCCTCCCGCTCTGCTGTGGCCTTATGGCAACCGCTACCTTCATGATGCTGAAATCTGCCATTGTCCACCCATTCCTGCCAGCATCTTCTAATCGCCGCATCACTTCGGCCCACATGACGAGCGATTCTACGATTTGCCCAACCTGTCTCTTTCAATCCAATGATACAACCTCTAACAATTGCAACTCTAACAATTGAAACTCTAACAATTCCACGTCATGAGCTCGAATCCTGCGTCGAGACATTTTTTCAGTCGTTGAAAGGTATCCTAACTCGCAATGCAAACGAAATTTTGACCATCAGATTGATAATCGCTTCTTATATACACCTGCTGAGTGCGCAGTTCCGATGCGCTGCAGCTCTCGTTATTCATTCATTGGACACCAAAGTTTAATCATTTGCAAGGGCGGTCTCAATGTCTTTGCATACGAAATTTCATTACAATCGGACAACTCCTTCTAGGTTCGTCGTTTTTTTTAGTAATGAGTGTATATTAAAACTTTTAAATATATTTAGATGAATTCTGCTGCTGATATGTTAAACTTTCTAAATGTTATTTCCATTTCAGAATTATGTCACTTAAGATACTGAAAAGCCATGTTTCTCCATCGGCATTTATCTTTAATGCTTGCTCTAGTAATATCTTTAGACAATTCCAACCTGTAGCAATTGTTCTAAAACTACTAGACCTTTTCCCTATTCAACGAGTGATTTTTCAAAGAAGAGTATTTCGCTTTCGATGGATAAGCATTGTCTTCTTATACTCACTGATAATATTTTTTCATACTGCTATGAACAAACGCTGCCAATTAAAAAAGTTTAGACTCATAAATGAGTCTAAGATATTTGCTTATTATTCATTGTTGACTATCAAAATTGTCTTTATTTTCTGTGGCACAAAAATAATTGGTCATTGCTACAATAATTATGTTTCCAAAATTGTTTAATCACCTGTTAAGTTGGAAGAAATTTGAAGATTCAATGAAAAACCTTTGAAGAATTCTTTCAGCCGAAAAATGAAAGACATTGGTTGTTTTAGTATAAGTTACTTTATTTCAATTGCAAATTGAATTTTTTTTTTTTAATTATTGAAATTTGGATTAAAGCTAATTTTTGTTTTTATTGCATTGACTTCTTTATTTGAAGTGGTATCAAATGTGATTTTCTTTTTAGTTTTTGTTAGATATTTTACCACCGTTTCCAAATTATCATTAAAAAACTGAAAATTGAAAAACTTCTAAGGTTCCATAATAAACATCGATTATTACTAAAAGACTTGAATTCATGTTTTCATCAACCATTCTTAGCATTTTTTTAGTTTCCAAACATTATTTGTATGTGTCCTCTTATACTATGGTATTGGAACTATCATAATTCAACACCATCATTCATTGAACACTGGCAGTTATGTTGGGATATACTTCACTCAGTTTTCGAAATAATTTAATTTGCAGTATTACTATTAGTATTAGTTAAGGTGGGAAAAAGAATGGAACCTCCAAGAATAAATTA